>OY804259.1:44692408-45292408 GCA_963680825.1 Meiosimyza decipiens
TGAAAGCATTATAGACCGTCAAGTAACAGTTATCGCAGAGAATCCTGGACTATCGGTTGAGCGAGATTCAACGGGAAGGAAGAAAATCACGGGATCTTGTCATATTTGTCATAAAATGACGATCAAAAGACGAAAGAAAACGCGCAAGAACTGCAGTGAATGCGAGTTGCCAGTTTGCGATGAGCATTCAAAAAATATCACTAAATGTTTTGAATGTGATCCATGACATTATTTATAAACATATATTATTGATGTATAATATCTTTTCCAGTAAATGAATATTTTAACGTCTTAAAAAAAAAATTTGTATTGTTTCTGCTTCCTTATTGACGTGGGTACCCGGGTACCTAAGTGCGAATGCAACGAAGGCTCCAGTTTAAGCTCAATTATTGGTTTAAAAAAATAAAAAAAAATAAAAAACATCATTCTGTTGGTAAAGACCTAAATAACGACGATCCGGGAGATTAAAATAAAATTTTAATTTTTTCTCAGCTTTTTTAATAAAAATATTGCTCGTTGGGCATCCTTCGACTTTTGATCGTCATTTTATGACAAATATGACAAGATCCCGTGATTTTCTTACTTCCCGTTGAATCTCGCTCAACCGATAGTCCAGGATTCTCTGCGATAACTGTTACTTGACGGTCTATAATGCTTTCAACAGCAATTCTTGTGGTGTTGTTACGCATTACCTGAGGATTTGCCATGCGTGCCTCAATCATTCCTCACTCAGTTTGCGCAAAAAAAGACGTCGTTACGTTGTTTTCTTTTTGAGCATTTTATTATTTTCGTAATAAATTAAATATGTCGCGAGTGAAGCGATGTCCAACATGTTGAAGAACATTGCTACTGGCCATCTTGAACATCGACGTTACGATGTATATCTTCTAACCATTTAATCCATGGTGTCCACGCCAGTTTTATATTTATTACAATAATTAATCATGTCCGGTTTTTTTTTTGTATTGTCACTCACAGATGTATTCGAATGCATGGTTGATATTAAGATTACTGCTCTGTTTTTTTTGGCACATGAGAGCACATCGTAACTTTTTCATGAAAACAAAAACTGTAGAATATTGTTCTCTCAATTTATTTGCTGCCATGAATTTGACTAACACGTCTGAATCAGCCGGAAACTCAAAGCATACTAAACTGTCTTTGCCTCTAATACACTGTAGAAATGTTAGAAATAACCTTGACATTCCTTCTGACTTAGAGAGCAGCTGCTCCACCTCGAACAATAGAAATCGCATCTGCTACCTGAGGGTACCCATGTCAATTTATAACGGAATTCTCATTTCTGTATGACTTTATGTCTTAAACTTACTTTAATATTTAATAATACTGTATATTACAACAAAAAATATTTATCTTACATTATTTTTTTTTACTAAAATATAAAAAATATAAATAGTACCGAGCATGGGTACCCGGGTACCCCGGGTGCTAAATAGTGTTGGTAAAGTTGGGTATGAACATAAGGGTTAAAGCGTTTCAAAAATGTTAAAGTTACTGAACGGTCCCAATAATCAAAACAACGATGCATCAAATATATAACGAAACACAATATAATCGAATTGTTGATAAATGTCAATGTGAATCTATTAATGGCCAATATCCAGAAAATTATGAGAGAAGTGTCAGAATTACTCCACCTTTGTTATTACACCATGATACAGACCTATAGTTAAGTCAAGCTCACAGTCAGTTGTTGGCTGAAGTCTATAGGGTGGTTCCCATTATACTTCATGCTGTCCACCATGGCATGACAAACACGAATAACAGTAAATACATACATACAGCGCATGCTGTCAAACTTCCATTGCAGAAAAATTTTAAGGCGTACACATCACTCACATTACTTACTCCCTTTAAGATTTTTATTTGGCTGCTGATTCTTGTAATAATAAAAAATTTTTAAGCTTCCTAAAAACGAGGATATGTCCCTTAAAAATCTAAATTGTTAAAATGCCATTCGTGCGGGGCATAGATGTTGTCGGCACCCGAGCTTGATCTTCACCAATCTTAATTTTTTTAAGAATTCCACGTTAGCAAAATCATAATAATTTTGTTTAGACACATCCATGAAATCTCTCTATATTATTTATTCTCTTTGGTATGTGTTATGTGGAAGAGCGTTCCAAAGGTGTATAGCATAAACAAAAACTTCCTAACTCTATGATGGTCTTATCACGATTTGATATCGAAAATGTTAATCTATTAAAAAGATATAAAGGTTGCATTGTTGAGATTATTTTATGTAACAGTAGTAGAGCTCGAAATATTATTAGATTTTCGAAGGTCATATTATAGATTCTTTTTGCATCATTACGTGGTTAAATACCACTTTTAGCTTCTTTTTAGTAGTTGAATCGCAGTTCGCAAAAATTTGACATCCATACATGAGGGTATGATTTTTAGAACACGTGGCAAGAAGCATCCTTATCCTCAGAGGTGTAAAGAATTGAGTGATCCATCATACACATCCCGTAAGATTTACCTACGGAATTATTTATGTGATTGTTCCAGGATAACGTTCTGCTAAAAATGAGTTTAAGATTTTTTGCTGAGTTATCTGAGTCTATTTGAGAATATCTTTAAGATAATTTTTGAAGCAGATGTAATGTCAAATCTTCTTTAACTAATGACAATACTTTTAGATTTGTTAGGGCTTAGGCACAAACCATTAATATAAGCCCAATTTACGATGCGTGATAGATCTTCATTAAGACTGGCTACACAAGTTACGATTGATTCCCTATTACATCTAATATACAACTGCACAGCATCAGCGTGCATTTGAACCCTACAATTTTTTAAGATTTTGGTCTTTTATGTAAACAGAGAAACGAAGCGGCCCCAGAACAGAACCCTGGAGAACGCCTCTTCTTAAAAATGTAAGTAATAAGTTGCATGCACATAGATTATCACCCGTGCTATGTAGGGCGAGGCAGATGAATAAGATTTCCGTCTGCCTATTACACCGGAATCACAACTTCTTTTATAAATAATAGCATTAAAGTGGAAATAATGCTGGGTTTCGTAAAAAGTGTGTTGGTTCACCTGGAAGAATCGGAAATGAAAAAAGAGAAATCTCTAATCAAAAAAAGAAAAAGAAATTAGCCAAAGCAGAATTGACAACTTTCAAAAGATTAACAGGACTGAGACTTTGCATTTGTGCATAAGTCGATAAGGAAATTTGCTATATCTATCCAACTAGGGTCGATGTACATGAATCCATAGTAAGATCAAAGGTCGCTAGTGCGATTGTAGCAACAAAACTTTCTACTCAAAGTCGCGAGAGAAACGGTGTGAAGCAAAAACTATGCACAACACGGTAGTATTGGTGGGATTGGGGCTAACTTGTGTATGATGATCTTTAACTGTATATGGTATAGAAGTTATTTCAGATATCGATATGGATAAATAATTTATTTTAAGTTTCTTTAAAAAAAAAACTGTGTGTGGTAAAGTAAAGGCATTAAAATTTATAAAATCTGTCACGAGTGCTCGAAGCGAAAAACTGAAGTAGCAAAAGTTTTTTTCTGAGGTAATTTATTGCAACGAAAAAAATATTTTTTTAGTGATTGAAGTGATTGAATTTCATAGAAAACGCGAGTCCAACGATTTTGCCGGCCAAGTGTAACCGCACTATACACAAAGTGTTTGCAGGTGGGTGAAGGACGTGGGCGCAACTCTTCTGGCTACGACTAGCAAAATCAGCCTGTGGGGGGGTTTCTTTACCGCTTTGCCCAACTGTTCTTAGCGATTACAAAAAAAATAAAATTTATAAGAATCCCTGAAATGCCTTTATTTAGTTCGGAAATTAAGGATAACCAAACTAAGATTACTAGAGAAATAATAAATAAAAAAAAATATTTACTTATGCAAATACAGGTAGTCCCCGACTTACGACCGAGATAGGTTCCTAGTCATCGGTCGTAAGTCGATTAAGTCGAGTTTCATAAAAAATAACTAAACAAAAATATTACATACATACTGTACTACTAGTTCCAGCCATTTTTGGGATGATATAAAATTATTCACTTAAACAAACGTATTATTTGTACTGAAATAAATCGAATCCTTGTACATACTACTGTTTTTTTTTTAAATTTTTTCTCACATACATATTTTAGGGACTCCCCGAAACTATTTTAAGCATTTTCTATGTGTTTATGCCAACAGATGTCATCTTGCTTCATAGATCATAAGCTATTTTCAAATGTTTTTATTCCATATGTTGGTATTTCCGAAAAGATCTAATGATATTTTTTGTGACCTTAAGTCTAAAAAGGTGACCTACAGGTCTCTTGGCAAACAACCTTCATCGTGGTAAGAACACGGAGCTGTGAATAAAAAGCATTTTATATATCCTAACAACCATCTTTTATTTTTCCTATTTCATATCCATATAAAATCCCAAACTTCGAACGAGTTTGAGATTTTATTCCAGCCTTGATCTCAACTCCTTAGGATTTTAGAAACCAGAATTTCATCTAGATCTTCAGCAAACCTACAAATTCACATTGCAAATTAACATTGGTCCTATTTCGAACAGGATTGCGAGAAGAAAATTCCTATCCATAGTTGGTTTCTTTAATCAAAATTTCAATCAAGCGCTAATCTAACTTCAGCTGCAGCGACACATCAAACATACATATTCTCTCATCAAATTACTCTCCAACAAACGGCTGTCCGAAAAATCTTTGAAAGGTACGTTTGCATTTATTCCTTATAAATTAGTTCTTGAGAGATAAGTGCGTGCATAGGTCGTCGCGTTACAAAAAACAAAAAAACTGCGAAAAGTAAATAGTTGAAGCTTAAAAAATCAATATAAGTGGTGTTAAATTCATTCCTAATAACAAGAAAAAGTGCAGTAATTTCATTAATTTGTGTTTTAAATTAGAAAATAAACGTAAAAAGATCGTATTCGTGTGAAATAAAAGACTAAGTTAAAAATTGCATCATTCCCGAGTTAAAAACAGTGTATAGGTAATTCAAGAAATAAATTGCTCTAAAAAATTAGAAGACGAAAAGTGGTGAGAAAAATGCAAACAAAAATTTCAACTAACATGTTCAATTCAATGTGTAATATCTTTTTTTGCAAAAATTAACAAAAAAAAGGTGCTTAAAAGGTATACTTTTATTTAAAAAATATTTTTGTTTGTACTTAGAAAAGTTAAATAAATAGTACAAGCAAACTAAAAAAGAATTAATTCAAAAAGAAATTTACCTAAAAGTTTAAAAGTGGAAAGAAAAAGTAAGAAAATCAATAAATAAAATATAAGTAAATTAATTCTAAAAGTTCCTAAAATAAGTAAAAAATATAGTTAAAAAAACAATAAAACTACATATTGCATTTTTCCCGCCAACTTTTTGTGATATACATACATACATTTGCATATACATATGCCTTGACATTTTTTTGTTTAACATATTTTTTTTAACATCCAAATTACATATGCATATATATTTTTTCCAACATAAAAAGCTAAACAGTTAAGTATTTTAAAAGCTTTAAAATTTATGTTGCGCTGTGTGTAATAACATTTATGTTAAAAACATTCGCAACATTTTCTCTTTGATCCTCTGCTGCGTTAGCAACATTTTTTTCGAAGTCGTGTGTCGAAAAAAAAAAAGCTTTTCTTCGCTCATCGTCAATTCACTCATTGCGTTTACAACTTGTTTACGCAACTTGTTTAAGCATCGCTCTTTCAAAGCTCTACTTATGAACTTATTGCGGTCTGCATATTCTCCGGTTGTTTTAGTAAAGTGAGTACAACTTACTTTAGCAACATTATTTCTGAGCTTTGCAAAAAGAGTCTCAGCTGCGATCAGCTTTGACACTTTTCGTTCAATTCAACTTTGTTCCTCCGACATATTATTTTATGTACTTGGTTTGCAGTTCATTAAACTTTTTACATAAAAGTTCTATTGCTGCATTTTCTTCAACTATTATACATATACATTAGTTTGCAACATTATCCAATTGTTGCTGATCTTGAATTTTTCTATTTGATTTTAAGTCATAAACAAATTTTTAGAATATATTCTACAGACTTTATATTTAATAACCTTTGAAATTATTTTCAATAATTTTGTTTTCAGAAAAGTGATAAAAATATAAAAAATGTAGTGAGAAAAGTGAAAAATAAATTCTTGTTAAAAGTGGAATATATAAAAGTTTGCTTCTGATTTGATCAAAGATTTCGCGAGAATTGAAATCAGCATCTTGTACAAAAAACGTTAATAAAAAGATTTTGTGCATAAAAACTTTGTAAAAAAGGAAAATAATCCTAAACAAAAATTTCTGTTAAAAACTAAACTTTTTGAAAATAGTGAAGAATAAGTTTGTGCAAAAAGAAATAATAAGTTTCTAGTAACCAAAATCCAAAGAAATAAGTTTAAACTTTAAAAAAAAAAAAAGCAAATTCATTCCTTTCTTTTTCTTCGTCATTTTAGTTTTGTTTGAGAAAACAAAGTGGTTGAAAACTTATTATTTTTTTGAAATCTCCACTTCAAATTGTTTCTTTATTTCTTGATAAAAATAGTTCGTCAACATAAGCACTTTTCATTTCTTTTTTTTGAACAACCAACTTTTTTCGCATATTGAGTTTGGTGCTTAAGTTCTACTGTGTCTACTGAAGCAATCAAGATTGCGATAAATCCATTTGCCGTGAATCGTGGATTAACTGGCCTCAGTGCTATTATTTCATAGTTATAAATAAACTCTTACTTGAAAGTTTTAAGCGTTTTTGCAACGTAATCGCAAAGTTTCGTTTTTCTATATTTCTATCTGTAATCATAGTTGGACTCAGTTTTTATTTCCGATTACTGATTAAAACAAAATTCAATAAATCCTTATCCATGAAAGGATCTCTACGCTGGCTTTAGTTTCGGTCTAAATAATTTCAAAATCTTTTGGGCTGAGTTTTTTTTAACCCAAAGATACTATCGCAATATTTCTATCGACATTATAGTTCTTCATTTCATTTCTGTTGGTCAGAAACTGTTGCTGGCATTTCGATTTCAAAAGTTTCTTTTTTTTCATTTCACTTGAGTGAAACTCTCTTTTTTGCTTGGTCTTTTGACTTTATAGTTGGAAGAAGATCCTGGTCTTATTGCTGAGAAATTTTTCTCATCAAAAAGAAATTCTACTTTTATCTGAAAGATAGTTTACTGTCTCTTCTGCTTGGCCTTTTGACTTTTAGTCAAAAGAATTTCCTGGTCTTTTTGTTGGAAGAAAATTTTCTCAACAAAAAGAAATTCATAATTAAAAAAAAAAGAAACATTTCTTATTCCTAATTCGTTTTTAGTTTTTTATTGGGCTACAATTAAAGAACTTTCATTATTCGAACAAAAATTTCGAATTCCATTTCACATTTCATTGCACGGTGTAATCAAAGTGTGGTCTGTTTATTTCTTCTCATCTTCGTTCATAAATCTTTGGTTTTCAATATGTCAGCACTCGATAACTTCATCCTATTGACCGACAGCTTGGTCGAATTTGAAAACGACTTTTTGGACTTACAACCTTCGGATAATACTTCTCATGCTTTGGAAGTTCATCGGGAAGAAGTGAAGTCTATTTGGAGCAGCGTGAAGGGTGCATACAACACATGTTTACGACAGTTGCCTTCTTCCGCAGAATCCAGCAACAACGATGATGCCACGAACGAGTTAACTTCAGTTAAGGAGCGTTACCGCAGATGCTACCAAATTTACGTTCGCAGCGTTGGAAAAATTAGTGAGCTAATTCATCAGTCCACTATAACATCATTTACTGCAACAGATTTCAGAGAACCAGAGAATCCAAGCAGCAACTTTCGCTTACCACCATGCGATATGGAAGTTTTCAGTGGAGACTATCTTTCTTGGCCTTCATTCCGTGATATGTTTACGGCCATCTATATTAACAATTCCGGGTTGAGCCCCGTTGAAAAACTTTTCCATCTAAATCAAAAAACCAGAGGAGAAGCTCGTGACATTGTTAAAAAATCTCCATTAACCAACGATGGTTTCGCGCTTGCTTGGAAAAATCTAATAGACAGATTTGAAAACAAGCGTATTCTAGTTAATAGTCAGCTGAGAATTTTGTTTAGTCTCATTCCGGTGACTAATGAATCTGGCACCGCACTTAAAAAACTCCAACGCGATATACAAAGTTGTATTTCAGCATTGCAATTATATAATATAAGGATCAAAGAATGGGATCCTATATTTGTTTTCCTTTGCTCAAGTCGGTTACCAGATGCATCGTTGGCTTTGTGGGAGCAGTCGCTTAAAAGTAAGACTGATATTCCATCTTGGGAAGAGTTGGATACTTTTTTAACAAACAGATACCAAACACTTGAAACTGTTTCCGACATCAAGTGTACTCTTAATTCAAAACCCACTCGTCAGAAGCCAAGTGCTTCTAATTCCATCTCCAACATCCGTGGTACAGTACGAAAAGTAAGTACTTATCATGCTAATACACCAAGTCCTAATTGCAAAATTTGCTCCAAAGAACAGCATACTATCCGTAATTGCCCTCAATTCTTAAGGATGAATTCAAATGAACGAATGGCGTCGATTAAAAAATTTCAGCTTTGCATTAACTGCCTTGCTCGTGCCCATTCTGTAAAAGATTGCAAAAGTTTGCATAATTGTTTCAAATGCAATAGGAGGCACAATACTCTCCTACACCATGAGAACTTTGAGACCAATTCCTCTCGTGTAAATTCAACTTCGCCACCCAATAGGCACATTTCAAATTCTCAAAGATCTCATGTGGTTCAAATACAGTCCACTGAATCCCCTACTGTTTCCGATGGCGTTCAAACGTGTTTTGCGTCAAGCTCCAAAAGCGTTCTTTTGGGTACTGCAATTGTGCATATATGTCATTTAGGCATAACTTATTCCGCTCGAGCTTTAATTGATCCTGGTTCTGAAGCAACTTTTGTTTCGGAAAAATTGTTCAAGATTCTCAAGTTACCTTATCGGTCCATTCAAGCTCAAATTTCTGGACTAAATAATGCTGTTTCGGCAAAAGCTCAAAAATTATGCTCATTTGTGCTTCGATCACCAGCTGATGCTGCTATCCGAATTGAAACATCAGCCTTAGTCCTTCCTCATCTTACTGGAAATCTTCCAACACGTACCGTTGATCCCACTATATTCCAAAAACTTCCGAACATAAAATTAGCAGACGAAGATTTCTCTAAAAGTTCACACATCGACATTTTGATCGGTGGTGATTTGCTTCCTATGGTTTTACTTGATGGCATAAAACGCAACATATGTGACACACTGATAGCCCAAGAAACCATTTTTGGATGAATTTTGACTGGTCCTGTCACAAATCCCGTTAGTTCTTTAACAACATATGTTTCCTATTTCAATGAAGTTGCGCTCAATAAGAAATTTCTCGTTTTTGGTAGGTGGAGGATCTTCCTCAAAAACGTTCTATAACTCCGTCTGAGCGTTTTTGTGAAGAATTATATGTTAAAACAACAAAAAGAGACGAAAATGGTAGATATATCGTATCACTTCCATTTAAAGAGGGCTATCCTGAGAACCTCAAAATCGGTCATTCACGTGCAATAGCAAATGCACAGTTTGTACGGAATGAAATCCATCTTCGTAAAAACCCGGAATTTAAAATTCAATACGATGATGTGATTCGTGAATACATTGACCTAAATCACATGAAAATCGTTTCCTCACCACTATTTACTCATTTCCCAAACCATTATTATTTGCCGCATCATGCAGTGATAAAACCTGACAGCACTACTACTAAAATACGTGTAGTGTTTAACGCATCAAGTCTTGCATCCAACGGAGTCAGCTTAAATGATGTTTTACACACAGGTCCTGTGTTACAATCCGATCTAACACTTCTAATTCTAAAATGGCGTTTCTATCGCTTTGTTTTTAATAGCGATCTTCAGAAAATGTATAGTCAAATTCTTGTGGATCCGAATCATACTCCATTTCAAAGAATATTATTTCGAAATTCGCCACAAGGAAATATTCAAGACTACGAACTTCTAACTGTGACTTTTGGAGTTAATTGCGCTCCATATCTGGCAATCCGTACTCTCTTACAATTGGCAAAAGATGTTCAGGACTCATTTCCTTTAGCTAGCAGCATATTACGTGATTCAATGTACGTAGACGATGCTCTGGCTGGAGCTCACGATGTATCCAATGCTATCCAAGCTCGAGATGAGCTTATCGCTGCCCTTGACTCAGCAGGATTCTCGTTACGAAAGTGGACGGCGAATTCGCAAGATATACTTGAAGGCCTTCCACGCGAACATCTTTTGAATGAGGATTTCTTACAATTGGATGATTGCAGCAATGCAAAACCCCTAGGTATTAAATGGAACGCAAAGTCTGACGAATTCTTTTTTTCAACTAAATCTCTCGAAAGCAAAGCAATCTTTACCAAGCGAGAAGTGTTATCTCAAATTTCTAAGTTGTTTGATCCAGCAGGCTGGCTAGCTCCTTGCATTGTTTTGGCAAAGATACTTATGCAACAAATCTGGCTGTCAAAAATTGAATGGAATGATGACTTACCAGACAATTGCTTGCAAATGTGGCATAATTTCCTTCATAGCTATCCACATATTAATTTAATTAAAATTCCGAGGTGGGTTCAATTTACGCCTGACAGTGAGGTTGAGTTCCACGCGTTTTGTGATGCATCCGAAAAAGCATACACTGCAACTATATATGTCAGAATTCGTTCTCAATCCGATTCTATTTCAACTACTTTACTGGCAGCTAAAACTAAAGTAGCTCCATTTAAAACGATTTCAATACCCAGACTTGAGTTATGTGGTGCAGTCCTGTTAGCAGAGATGGTAGAGTCCATTATTCCGCAACTTGACGTTAAAAGGTATCGTTTGTTTTTCTGGACTGACTCAACCATTGTTCTAGCATGGCTGCAAAAGCCACCATGTCAGTGGCAAACTTTCGTGGCTAATCGCGTTTCGAAAATTGTTCAAAGTGTAGGTCCAGCAAATTGGTTTCATATAAGTTCACAATGTAACCCAGCAGATCTCGCAAGTCGTGGAGTCTTTCCACAAGAGCTTGCTAACAGCGATCTCTGGTGGCATGGTCCAAAATGGCTTAAGCTTAAACCAACACTTTGGCCCAGTCCTCCTGACAATTCCGAACATGAAACAGATTTAGAAAAAAAGGCATTTACGTCCAATTTTGTCTATTTCCAAAAATTCGATGATATTCTTGATCGTTTTTCATCATTTTCAAAAGCAATGCGAGTCATTGCTTACATTCTTCGTTTTTTCCATCGTACTCATCCGATTTACCGTGAAAGCTTTCGTTATGACTCGAAGCAAATTAGTAGCTCAGAAATTAATAGCGTAAAAACCCGTCTTATAATTCTGAGTCAGAAAGTAGTATATCCAACCGAATATAAAAACTTAACGTTGAAGCAACCTATTCTTTCTTCCAGTAGCTTGCTTAACCTGAATCCTTTCATAGATCCATATGGAATTCTTCGCGTATGTGGGCGGCTCATTTCATCACCTTCCTTAACGTATGATGAACGCCATCCAATCATATTACCATATAACTGCTCTTTCACTCGCCTGCTTGTTCAATTTACCCATCAAATATCTCTGCATGGAGAGAATCAATTGATGCTTAGACTAATCCGTCTACAATTTTGGATACCAAAGGTTAAAAACCTTATTAAAACTACAATCCATCATTGTAAGACATGTATTCTCCATAAGAAAACTGTTCGAATGCAACTAATGGCTGCGTTGCCTCCAGAACGGACAGTATTGACTTGACCTTTTGAACACACTGGCCTAGATTTCGCTGGGCCATTTGATATTAAAAACTACACTGGTAGAGCTTGCTTAATAACTAAGGGTTATGTTTGTGTATTTGTGTGCTTTTCTACTAAAGCCATACACTTAGAAGCTACAAGCACTCTATCCACTCCAGCTTTCCTTGCTGCCTTTAATCGTTTTGTAGCGCGACGTGGGTGTCCGCTGCACATGTACTCTGTCAACGGAAAAACCTTTGTTGGAGCATCCAAAGTATTAGAAAAAGAATTTTTTGAAGTATCTCGATCAGAAATTGCTTCGCACTTTAATCATTTAAAGTTAACCTGGCATTTTATTCCACCTGGTGCTCCTCACATGGGAGGCCTTTGGGAGGCAGGCGTCAAAAGTTTTAAGGCGCATTTTAAAAAGATTGCTGGCTCCTTCAAATACACTTTCGAGGAACTCTCCACCTTGCTATCCAAAATCGAAGCATGTCTGAATTCTCGACCGATTTCGCCTATGTCAGACAATCCTACCGATATTACGGCCTTGACTCCAGGACACTTCCTCATTGGTGGTCCTCTTTTGGCACCAATTGAACCACAAATCCAAGGTCAACCTATCTCGATAGTTAACAGATGGCAAAGACTCACGGCGCTTCAGCAACATATTTGCATACGCTGGAAAAATGAGTATCTTAAAGAACTCCACAAGCGAAACAAGTGGAAAAACCCTCAAGAAAATATAGAAGTAAACTCAATCGTAGTAATACGTGACCAGAACCTTCCACCGCACGAATGGCGTTTAGGTCGCGTTTTAAGGGTCCACTGTGGAAAAGATAATTTAGTTCGCGTCGCTGATGTTATTACAGAACGAGGTCAAATTACTCGCGCTATCGTCAAACTGGTTCTCCTTCCAAGAATATAGTTTTTTTTCTTATCCTCCTACTTCCTATAGTCCAATTCCTCACATTTTTTCAATTACATTTACAGCTCAGCTTCATCATGCCTAGAATTGTGAACAATAAGTTGAACCACCGCAGTAGTGTGCAAAATCGCCTTTCCGTTTGGCGTAGTCCTGCTAAGGCTACAAGCAGATTCGAATGCCGTGTCTGCCACCAATATCACGCACTTCGCGCGTGTCCAAAATTCCTTGCAATGAACACGGAGAAACGAATGCGTGCTGTGCTACTCCACAAATATTGTTCGAATTGTTTGGCGCATCAGCACTCAGGCAACTCCTGCCGAAGTAAATTTGGTTGTCACTACTGTAAGCAAGACCATCATACGATGCTGCATATGCACGAGCGTCTGCGCAACAGTGGCACTCTAATACAATCCAGTTCCAATTCTTCAAAATCCGTAACCGTAGCATCCATCATAGCACAGCATATCGTTCCCTTATTTCCTACAGCATTGGTGCGGATCCAAGTTGGTGGCCGGTTACACTACGCAAGATCTCTCCTTGATCCATGTGTAGCTGTTAGTTGCATTTCTAATGAACTAGTAAATCACATTGGCATATCCACAACAGAAATAGGAAACGACCGGGTGTGCTCAATATTCATCCGGGCTCATTCCGATCCACATATAAAACTTGAAGCTACTTTGCAGATTTCTCATCGAATTTCTCTGAAGACGCCGTCAAAATCCTTAAACGTCAGTGTCAAAGAGAAATTCTCCAATATAATTTTAGCTGATCCCGACTTTGATAGAAGCGCTCCTATATCACTAGTTATGGGTGCAGATATATATCAAAAAATAATTAAGCCTGGAGTCATTCCAAGCTCAAATGGTCTGCCGGTTGCCCAAAACACGATATTTGGATGGATCTTATCCTTAATATGCACTTACAAAAAAAAATTTAATGAAATTACTCTCAAGAATTGAATTTAGCAAATGCAAACGTATTATTCCAATTTTATATATTTTTTTAAACTTATATTTATACTACTTTAAATTGCCTAAGAATATTTTGAAAATGAATTATTAAAACCATATATATTTAAAATTTCTTAGTTAAAAATTAGCTAGTAACTTTATTGCAGACATACTGCAAGGCGGGCGGCGATGTTTATGCCAGATGGCAAACCTATTTAAGAAAAAACATATCTCTAGTCGCCAACAGATGTCATCTTGCTTCATAGATCATAAGCTATTTTCAAATGTTTTTATTCCATATGTTGGTATTTCCGAAAAGATCTAATGATATTTTTTGTGACCTTAAGTCTAAAAAGGTGACCTACAGGTCTCTTGGCAAACAACCTTCATCGTGGTAAGAACACGGAGCTGTGAATAAAAAGCATTTTATATATCCTAACAACCATCTTTTATTTTTCCTATTTCATATCCATATAAAATCCCAAACTTCGAACGAGTTTGAGATTTTATTCCAGCCTTGATCTCAACTCCTTAGGATTTTAGAAACCAGAATTTCATCTAGATCTTCAGCAAACCTACAAATTCACATTGCAAAATAACACTATGAAAAAAATTGAAAAAAAAATTGGTCGTAAGTGCGAATAGTCGTAAGTCGAACGATCGTAAGTCGGGGACTACCTGTATAATTTATGCAATATAATTTATGCAAATATCAAAAATTAAAAAAAAAAAAATAATGTAAACATAGGGAGAGCGATCGTGCCAAAACGATTGCTTAGAACAATGCAATCAGAAAATCTGCAAAGCTACATATGTAAGTATGTATGTATGACCATACGTTAAATGGTTAAATTCACCACGATCTCTTTTAATAGACCAATGCTTAATAGCACAAAAATTTTGAATACTCCCTTTTAAGAATTGAATTCTAGTAAAAAACTATTTATATTCCATAAAAAAATTTGATAATATAATAATATAATTAAATGATAGAAAATTATGACTCACCAACAATCCATCGAGGTTAGGCCTTAACTTGATGTATTGGTAGTTTGATGGGTAGAAAATCTTTGGTAAAAATTAACAGGAGTTCATACATTCTAAAGACTAATTAAATAAAGCAATATAATAGTTAGCCAAATTTCTTTGATTTTTGTTTTTTATGTTTTAAGAAAGATTTTTTATGTTTGATATTTTTTTTCTCTCTTCTTTGTCTTTTCTTTTTTAGAATCTCTAAGCTATTTATGTTTTTTTTCAGAGTTTATGATGTTTGCGTTCAGTGTTTCAAATTTTTAGTCAATGTTGAGAACTTAACTTATTTCACTTAAATTTTAAGATTATTCTTAAGTTGCCATATTCATGTTAATTTATTTTTCTTTTGACACTTCCTACTTTTAAACAAAATTTTTTCTTTTTTAATTGCTCATATTATCTTTTATAGATTTCTTAATGTTTTCTGTTTTTTACACTGAAGCTGAAATAATTTTGCTGTTTGTGCAATTCCTTTTCTACATTTTGATCTATCACTTTCGTTGAACCTTTCTGGTATGAATAATACGTAGACTGATCGCATATTTACCACGCAGTTATACCGATGCTTGTGGGTGACTGTTAATGGGTTTTTGCAAAGTGCAGTTGGCTGATGCAGCACCCCCTACACTCAGTAAACCAACTATTTTTCTTCACGGTCGTTTAAATGATGATGTTGAGTTGGGAAAAAGAAAACACTTTATTTCAACAAAAAAAAAAACAAGGGATGCTCTAAAATTTCCCGATTTAGGCTTGGATTCCTATTGATAGTTTATCAGTAATTAATAAACTTAACGAAAGATAATATAAGTTTTATATTGAATTATGTTAATACATATGTGTATAGGCATACCTGTCTCAATGAAAATTTTTGGTGATTTTAAAGTTAGCACCTGCTCGTATGAAGTCTTCTAGCGGAAAGAAAGACCTCATGCACTTTTCATTTGCATATACCCACTTGATTGCATATGCTCAACCGGATATTTTACAATTTTTGTACGAAATATACGAAAGCATTCAACAAGATCAACAAGATTTAATGGAACTTAATTTTTTAACAGAATAATTTTTTTTGGATAAATTGTTTTTTATATTAACACAACTAAACAAAAATTATTGTTAATTTTCGAAATCACAAAAAAAAAAGTTAAACAGAAAGTGTGTTTTTTTCTGTATATTACACAAGTAGTTGTGTCCTGCAGACGAAAATTATAAAGTTCCGATATTGAAAGGAAATGTAAATTTTCTTTACAAAAGATGTTTTCGTGTTTTTAAAATTGCTCAAATTGATGTCATAAATTTTCTTAATGTGGCTGACTCCGCAGGAGAAGTGACGACAAGGCTGAACAAGTTGAGAGAAAAATCAAGAAATACAAAGATTAGTCAGCCACAATTTCTTTTTTTATATTCGTTCATATCTGTTATAAAATTTATAAAAAAAAAAGTTATTTGTGTCTATTTAATTTTAAAAGTCTTAAGTTATTGTTCGCGGATAATTTCGTTTACGCGGTAGTTGCAAATTTTGTGATTTTTCTTTGCAGGCCCAAACTAGAAGAGCTCTGATGGGTAAAGCCTTTGATTAAATTATATCCAAAAAAAAAAATTAAATTCCAAGATATTTTAACGCGTGAATTTTTCCAAAAGGCAAAAGATCCATTTCTTGTAGGCTTACATAATAAAATTTTTAAATACCACTATTTTTATATATTTAGTAGTGCATAAGGGTGCAATTGCCCAAATGCAAACTAAATAGTCGTTTTTATTTAATAGTACAATTTGTAATTTCAATTTATTTTTTTACAATATCTTTTCTTATCAAAATTTTTATATAATTTTTTTGAACAAATTTTTGAAAACTAACAAAAAGTTATATATTTAAAATTCAATAATTCAAAAGCGACAAAGTATTTTATTTTTTTGTACAGTATTTCGTTAGTGTGTTGTAATGAATGTGCATGTGTAACTATGCAGAGACTACATATATGTTTTGCTACACTTACATATTTAAGATTTTTTAAATTTAATAGATGTATACATATATATTTTTCCTCCAATTTTTTGTCACAAATTGATTTTGTTTTGAACGAAAAAGAAATTGAAGTTTTTCGTTAATGTAACGTTTGTTTCAAACTATTTTTTTGTCTTTTAAGAAAGTTCTTGTCACAAGTTAGCAAGTTAGATTTATAACAAATGTAACAAATGTAAGGAAGTAAATATTTTAGGAAAGTGGGATGAGTTTCGTCAAATCCGACTGTATTTGATTTTTTCCGAAGAAAACTTTACAATACATCTTCTTGACTGACACGTTGGGACACAGAGCGCTGGTGGAATTCATCATATAGATCCATTAGTTTGATCTTATCCCTTCTCATCAGTTCGGATTAAGGGAAAAACACAGAATTATTCAAAAGGTAAACCGTATAACTAATGATATAAAGAATGTACTCAAGCACCGTGAATACTGTTATGCATCCAAGCATTTGATAAAATATGGCATGATGGGCTTAATTATAAAATAAAGTTTCCTTTACAAAAAAGGATCACGAGGTCTTACTTGGCAAAAAAGCTTTTCAGAGTTACACATAAAACCTCTGCTACACCTGATTTTCCGATTAGATCAGTAGTTCCAGTTGGCAGTGTCTTGGATCTCTTTCCCACAAATAGCAAGTTAGTTACTCCTACATTTGCTGGCGATACTGCAATTTCGAGTCGACATAAAATCGTTGTAACAGCTTCTTGTCAGTTTCAACCCCACTTGTCGTTTTTATAGACTTGGTTGTCAAAATGGCGAATGTGTCAACAAACAAAAATGTGTCCATGCTGTTTTTACTCTCAACAAAAGTGCGTCTCCGGCAATATTACTTAATGGAGTTCTTGTTCCACAAACAAATCATGTCACATACATTGGCATTTTTTAGACAAGCGTTTGACATGTCGTAAGCACATATAAGCTGCTAGCTTGCATTGGGATATAAACAGACGGTCTCCTCTAAATTAAGAGCATAAAGTTGTCCTTTACAACCAAGACATAAAGCCAATTTGTACTTTTCTTATGGCAAACAACTGTATGGTAACGCAAGTGCATCAAACATTAAAATTCTACAAAGGTATCACATATCGAAATTCTGCAAAGGTCTCAATCTAACATAATTAGAGCTATTGCAGGAGCTCCTTGTTCTACTAGAAATTAATGCATTCACAGCAATCTTCACAGCCCAATGTTTAAAGCCAAGTTTGAAAGACTAGGCAAAATACTTAACCGAATTACAAGGTCATGTCAGTCAATTGGCTTGAAATCATTGCCATTTTTGCGACTAAAAAGAGCTGACAGGGCAGCGCTTTGAAAACAAGCCCTCCAGATGAGAAAAGCACAAAAGCAGTTAGTACACTAGTTTAAATCATAAACCTGATTCAAATAAAGACTCTGTACCGGGATCCAGATCGTCTCGACCTTGTCAACTCATCGCCACCAGCTCATCTCCTGATGAAGGCACGAGTCCGGTACTTAGCTCGTCTCGGCCGCTACCCGATGATTGTACTGAATACTTTAAAGCAGCAAGTGTCGGAGCAGCGTGGTTTTTGGTGGTTTCAGTTTTGGGTGCTAGACCGGGATCTAGTCCATCTCGGCTATTACCTCAAAATTGTCCTCGGGTCAGCCACTAGCGCAGTAATGTTTCAGCATCTGCATTTTATATTTCGCAGCTGCTGTTAGGCATTTCACCGACCGGACTTGGCCAGCCACTAGTGCAACAAATACATTATTTTTGCTTTACACTGCTGCTGGTTGACATCTACTCCACCAGATATGGTCAACGGATAAGCAAAAGGCAATCACGATTACGTTAAATGGCTTGTGTTATAATTTAAATATATTTTTATAATGTGTATAACTTTAAATTGTAATTTATGAGGACTTAAAGTCCAGTAAATTACTTGCGTAATCTATATATATACATTAATAAATCAATTGCCGCATGTATGACGGAACATCACTTAAGAACGGCTCGAACGATTTGGCTGATTTCTTTTTGGTTGTATTTGTAATTGTTAGAACAAGAAAAATCGGAAAATTGCAAAAACCCAATACAGTGTTTAGTATGGGAATTTTGTACGGAGAATATACAATATTGTTCTGGAAATCAATCAATTTGGCAATTTCGAGTCAGAATCAAATCGTTTTGATGAGTATCTTTAAACATATGCTGCTGTTGCTGATTGAAGCTATTGTAAAATAAATAAAAATTTAATTTTTTTAAATGACAATTTTTTGATGCTTATTTATTAAGCATAAATACAATCAAGAGGTGCGTAGCTCGTAGCAATTAAGATAAAGCTAATATCTTTGCAGAGCATATGAGTCAGGTTTTTCAACCAAATTCCGCCATTGATGATCTTTGTCTACCCCAGCATACCCTAAGCACACATTATATTGGCACAAGAATAACTCCAAGCGAGGTTGCAATTTTTATCAAAAATAAATTAATAAGTAAAAATTTTCCTGGACTGGATCGCATTGCACCCATTATGCTTGAAGAAATACCTTCTCAAGCCTTATCGTTTATTACCAGGCTATTTAATGCTATTATCGAGCTTGGGCATCTCCCTGCTATTGGAAAAAATTTCTGACCATAATTGTTCAAAAGCCTGGTAAAGACCCTACCTTAGCATCTTCATATATACCCATTAGTCTACTTCTTTGTCTTTCAAAACTCTTTGAAAATCTGTTGCTAGCAAAATTGATGCCATACTTACAAAAAGAAAATCTTATCCCTTCTCATCAGTTTGAATTTAGGGAAAAACACGCAACTATTGAACAGGTAAATGCAATGTTCCTTGATGTTCAACAGGCATTCGATAGAGTATGACATGATGGGCTTATTTATAAAATAAGGTTGCTTTTACCCCAAAATGTTATAGCAATTTGAGTCTTACTTGGCAAATAGACTTTTCAGAGTAAAATATAAAACCTCTGCTACACATGATTTTCCAATTAGAGCAGGAGTACCGCAGGGCAGTGTCTTGGGACCCTTTCTGTATGTTTTATTCACATCAGATATTCCCATAAATGATTAGTCAGTTACTTTCACATTTGCTGACAACATGGCAATTTTGAGTCGCCATAAAAATGCTGTAACTGCTTCACTCCAGCTTCAATCTAACTTGTCGTCAGTCGAGAGTTGGTTGTCACAGTGGCGAATAAAATCCAATGGACAAAAATGTTTCCATGTTTTACTTTTACTCTAACCAAAAGTCTATCTCCAGCAAAATTGCTTAATGATATAATGATAAAGATAATGTCACATACATTGGCATTCTTCTAGACAAGCTTTTGACATGGCGTTAGCACATAGGAGCCAAGGAGCGTCAAATGAAACTTAAAGCTGCTAGCTTCCATTGGCTTGTAAACAGACACTCTCTGCGGAAGTTTGGGGTGTTAAACGGTTTGATCAAGTACAAAAGCTTCTATTCTACCAAACGTTGAAATCGCAGTTTAATTACATTAGAAGTCCTTAAACTACCCTCCCAAGCCTACTACGTATTTTGGCTGAAAAAACAATTGCACTAAGCATCCATTGGGTGAAAGACAGGCAAACCTTAAGTATATCACTGGGTATGAGTCAAACTCAAAACTATGCAACTACTAATCTAGATGCTCTACACGAACAAATACTTGTTGATGTGCAATCTTACGACCGTCAAAGACACATTGAGTGTGCTAAAACTTCAGAGTTTCATGATCTTTATCCATTTCTTGACTTAAATTGTACTGAATACTTTATGGATCAAAACTCAGCAAAGCTTATAAGCTTTGTATTTAAAGCAAGAGGCGGTCTTTTGTATATCAATGCAAGAGTATTTAAAAGCGACACTACGGGAATATGCTTATTGTGTAACTTAGATGAATTTGATAACACTTTTCACTTTCTTGGCATATGTGCAGTTTTTAACACTACTAGACTTAGTTGTTTTGGTAAAAAAATTCCTTCTATTGATGATGTCTACAGCATATTGAATGGTAAAAATTACAACAACTTATACACTTTTTTAGCAATCAACTTAAAATATAGAAAATTGACATTAAAGGAATTCAAATAAAATATAAAATAAATTGTTAAAACAAAAGTACAAAGCCTTGTATGAATTAAATTCTCATAACCATTATGAAAATTGTATTTAATGCAGATATTTACAGTTAAAAACATTTAAAAAAAAATAAAAGAATTGTTCTAGCTTGAAACCAATCCGACACACAACGTACAGACGCGTCGTATTCAGATTTTTGTTTATTTTTTTACAAATTTATTTTTAAAAAAAACTTGTAAAGTAACTTTAAGGAAAATGAAACAAAAAAATCTATCTAATCTAATCACTGCTCTCTAAGTTTAGAGAACAAAGTTCTCCTTTACAACCAAGTCAGAAAGCCAATTTGGACTTACGCATCAAACATTGAAATTCTACAAAGGGCTCAATATTAAAAACTATTACAGGAGTTCTTGGTTTATGAGAAGTGAATGCATTCACAGAGGTCTGCACATCCTGAGTTCGAAAAACTAAGACAAAAATACTTATCAAAATTAAAAGTATCAGTCAATTGGCTAAGGCTTTCTGTAACACATTGCCATTTCCGCGACTAAAGAGAGCTGATAGCTCTGCTACTGAAAGAAGGCACCCCAGATGAGTCCTGTAATATCACATCACAAAATCAGTTGGTTCATTGGTTTACATGATGAATCAGATGGGGACTCTGTTCCGTGACCTAGCACCACTCGAGCACTGTTCTCTAATAATAAATAAAAATAAAAAACCGAACTCGTCAACCCATCGCCACCAGCTTGTTTGGCGCGGAAAGGGACCTAGATCGTCTCGGCCACATCCCGTTGAGTAGAGAGTGCGGCAGCAGGAGCGTTGCTTTAGGTCGCTTTTGGATGCTAGACCGGGATCCAGCCCATCTCGGCTACTGCCTCAAAGTTGACCTCGTGGCACTAGTTCTCCCCAACGTGATACACCGGGACCTAGCTCGTCTCGGCTGTCACGACACAATAGTTAACAAGGTACTAGTTGCGTTCATGGTGGTAGACAGGCAGCTCGTCTCTGCTACCACGCCAACACAGACCAGAGCCGCAATAGTCAACAACTGTACTATTGTAATGTTTCAGGTTTACGATGAAGACATATTTAGGACCTACCTAATATTACTTGCCGGCGCTTAAGAACGCCACGGGCAATCAAATAAAAAAAAGGAAAGCACTACAAGAGTGCTCTTTATTTGAATTAAAAAAGTCACCCAATTTAAGGCTAGAGAATTGGGCCGTACAAACCATCCTTCATGCTGTCCATCATGCTTGACAAACACGAATAACTGTAAATTTCGTTTTGCGTTCACATCATACATTATGCTGTTAAACGTCATTTGCAGAAAAGTTTTGAGGAGAACTCATTACTCACATTACTCACTTTCTTTCTTTGCTTTTTATTTTGCGGAGGTGCTGCTTCCTGTAAAAATAAAAAACAATTGTTTTCAGCTCCCTAAAATCGAAGATATGTCCCTTAAGAAACCTAAATTGTGAAAATGCCAAAGACTCGGGACATACTCGTAGATGTTGTGGGCGCCCAGGCCTGATCTTTCACTATTCTTAATTTTCTTAAGAGCTTTACGTTACCAAAATCGTAAAGGAAAGGAACTAGGTCGTAAAACTTACATTTCCTACCTTTCGTGGCCACAGAATAAACTGTAAGACTTGACTTTTTTTAGATCAATTTTTCATCAATATCTTTCCAATTGGTCATCCAATAATATTGTATATTCACTCATATACGTTTTTTGTTATTTTTCGCCTTTGATTTGATACTAAAGACGATTAAATTGAGCATTTATAGCTCGAGATATGAATTTAAAAAAAAAAGAGGTCGAACAAATTAGAAAATACCAATATCTCAAACAATGTACCATAAAAAAAATTTATTTTCATTTCTGAAATCAGCGGGAAAAGGCACGTACGAAAAGTAACCTCTCTTCAAAGGAACAAAAACATACAACTTTCTTGTAACGATTAGACTCAACAAATTGTTGAAAAAATTAATATATTCAGAAAATGTGGCATTAGATTCACTCATTCAATCGCTCCTAACGTTGTCATTTTGTGGTAGACTTTCTTCTAGTTCATCTTAATTTATCCATAAAAGTATCAGTTCCATGTGTATGAAGTAAAATTATATTTTTTTATTTTATTTCTATTTTTTCGTGGCCACAATCAAATGCAAAATCTGTTTTTTTTAAAATCTGGCTTGTTTTCATCAATATTTTTGAACCACTTATTCGATAAAAAATGTAATTGCACATATTTATGTGTCATTTTATTATCTTTAATTTGGTACCAAAAACGATCAAATTTCTAGCTCAAGATATACATTTTAAAGTGAATGGAAGTCGAAAAAACTAAAAACCTACTATATCTCGAAAACTGTACCATTCAAAAATTTTTATGATTATATTCGAATTCAGCAAGAAAAACTAAATAAGAAAAGTAACCTTTTATCCATGGAACATAAAAAAATCATTTTGTAAACTAGTGTTTTTATTCACGGACGCCGTCGATGTTCACTCTGTGAAATCTAATTTGAAATAAAAAATTTTCACTAGGCTTGACAGCCAGCGTTTGTACAAGTTTTACGGATGGACAAGCCAGCAAAAAAATCAAAAAATATCCAAATCCATCCATCCAGTCAACCTGAGTGTCAAGCGGCTGGTCTAACCGTTCACATGATCAAATATTGATGTTTGTCAAGTCATGTTGGACAGCATTAAGGATGGTGTGTACGGCCCTAATCAACTGATTACTTTATTTAGATCCGTTCCTGCTTTTATACAGGAGTAACGGTATCCTTTCTTTTGTAAATAGCAACATATGTTTGACACAAAACATATGTTAACTAAATGTCTAACTTATAAATAGTAATAGGTATTGTTTAATAATAAAATACATTACACTATAGATGGGTTGTCATGAACCTGTCGCCACGCCACTGCTCCAACAGGTTATCCCTTTCTCACCTACCTTGCAGTATTGAATAGAAGTGATGTTTGGTAAAATCTACTTTCAGACCAGCTAAAATTTTTGGAGTCCCGATGAGCTTTTAGATACTTTTTATAATACACATGGGCATTTCCATACATGGGACCGTCGTACACTTTTAAAATGGAATAAAAATCAAAGTAAAACACTTTTTTTTCTTCTGTTACTCATAGGAATAGCCCATTGGTAGCACTATATTTAGTGGTAAATTTGAGGGCAGACGTACTACCGGTTCCAAGATAAAGGCAATAAAAGAGCCATTCGAATGGGACAAAAAATGGAAGTGTTTTTCATGGCCATTTATAAAAAAGCATAAGTCAACGAAACCTACCAACATTTTTTAACGCAACTAATTTTAAAATGTTATGGAATAAAATAACTTTTTATTAAATTTCGTTCAATTGAAAAATCTTTTTTATTTTTTTTCTTTCAAAATATAATATGAGTCGTGACGGGAAATTGCGAATGGGACATATTTTTCCATTATGGTTTACTTGGCAAATTTTTCATGTATTCATAAGATTTCTTGATATTTATGTACGTAACAATATTTAAGATTTATATAGTAATTAAAAAATCAAATTTAATATTATTCAAAGTCAAATTAAATGGTCGAGATCAATTTTAAGCAAGAAAATAGGAAACAGAAATAAACGTATGTAATTAAATATTTTTCTTAAAAGAATATGCAGCCCGAGCTGCTTTAATTTGGTGACCATCACAAAAAAAGCTGTGTAGTTTATGGGTACCAGGAATCAGGGCCGTATATAGGGGGGGGGGGTGCTAGGGGATAGAACGTCCCCCCCACGAAATATTTTGACGGACACTATATAGAAACGATTTTGCAAAGAATATACACTTCGTAGAAAAAATCTCAAATCCACAACCCCCCCGAAATAAAATCCTGGATTCGGCCTTGCCAGGGATGCTTGACACAACCTTCCTTTTGTCTACTAATTGTAGTGAAAACTCCTTGATTTGCTCTAAAGAGATGTAATGAACTTGTACACCGTTAATGTTATTTGAAAAAAGCATCAAGTAAAACGACATTTTTTGATTTAGTTATTTGCCAAACTTTTCTTTTTAAATTTGCTTCTACTCCATCTACTGCGCTTTTACCATGTGAACTTGCGAAGTAGTTCCATTCCATGTATTTGCACCGAAAATCTCTTAAAAAATCAAAAAAGCTCGAAACAATGAATTTTTTTTAAAACTGCGAGCTGCTACCGTCTGCGAACACAAATATATTTATAAAATTTCCATACTGACTTTGTAAATGCTGTATGAGTTTCGTTAAAAAACAGCAAACGTCTTCCTTGTTGTGGCTTAATATATATAAGTATATATATATATATATATATATATATATAAATATATATGTGTGTATAAGTATACTTATATACATACATATATATATATATATATATTACTTTAAATTACAAAAGTTTTACAAAAATTTTTCGGACGGGACAAACTTCAAACAGCTCTAAAAATTGTAAATTTTACTTTTTTGCACTCGTTGTTTCTTTTTTTGATTGTATTCATAAAACTCTGTTTAAACAAATATTTTGACACATTTGCTGCTGTTCTTAACCACGAAATGAGAACAAATGATGTTTTTTGATGTCGGACGGGACATTAGAACATGAACTAAAGCAAATTAAAAATTTACAGTTAATAGAGAATAGTTTGATGTCTTTACATTTTTTAAAGCTTAGTGATGTTGGGAGAGAGATTATTCGGAATCATGTATCATCTCTCTTGTATATTTAAATATTTAAGACAAAGTACTCTTTAAAATTACAAAAAAGAGAAACTGCATTTGTGCAATTTTGAAGTCGGTTTGCCCACTGTTGTGAATGAATTCAAGCATAAATTTTTTGAATTGATAAAATTTCTTAGATAATATCAGATAATAACGCTTTTTTAATAACTTTTAATTTTTTTGTCATGGTGTACCTTTCGGTGGAAATGCTAATATATTAATTTGTATATAATTTATAATAATTTTTATTAAGAATAAGAATTTGTAACTTATTGTTAGTCTGTCCAATTTAAAGAGATACAACAAATAAAAGAGTGAAAAAAAATCAAGAAGCGCATGCTGCGGGACCATTCCAACCTTTTAGAGTTCCAGAATTGGCGTAGGTATTATGTATATACTCAATTGATCGTCTCCTACCGCATTAATATGGAAGCCTTTAAGTACTTTTTAAAGGAGACTACGGCGGTTCCATTGATGCTGCAACACTTACTTTTTTTTCAGGAGCGCGGAATTGGAAAGGATGTGGGAATTACTATCGACAGATACACTTGCAAAATGCCACATGTCCTTAAAAAAGTATTGTGCCCAAAGTGAATAAACTTAAGATTGACATAGGACAAATACCGCAGATCAAAAGGTGCATTAATATGAAAAATTTTAGTAGATTTTACACCAAACATCTAAAATCTTTCACAGATATGCGATTTCAACATGATTATTAGTGTGGATGCTTGTCACCCTGGATCGAGGCACGACTCTTTTTTCTTTAATCCGAGCAATTCTTATCGTAATATGAATGTAGTAAACGCGGTTTTTGACTGTTGGGCTATTCTGGACGGATGGGTTAGAGAAATTCTTTATATCACCAGAGTTTTTATATAGTAAACAATTTTTATACCGGAAGCATACCACAGCGCGAAGGTGTAATTGGTGCGCTTTAGGTTTTTGGATGAAGAAGACGATTTATTTGACGAGGAACTGCCTAATGGCAATAATAATTCACATGACTTGGATGAAAGCATTAGAGATGACATCGCAACTAATTTAATGATATTCGCATACACAAAATGCTTTATTTATAGCATACAGCAATAAGAGATACATAGCATAACATGCGTTACATGTAGTTCAATTTTTCCGCCCGATTATTAACGTTAAGTTAAATTTTTTTGATTTCTTTCACTTTGTTATAATTGATCGAAATAAGATGAGTGATCGAATTGCTTATTTAGTTAGTTAGTGTTTATTAGCATTCAAAAATTATTAGGAATTTCAAAGTTTTTTCTGTTTTGTTAAAATTTGATTTAATTGGAACACCATTTTAGAATTTCGCGGGAAGTTTTTTTTAGGATATCGAATATATAAACAAGTAAAAACAGGTAAATAAATCTACAATAATTAAAAGGAAAAATGGAAATTACCTGTAAATATACCTAATATATTTGATATTTTTGGTTTTTACATTTGCATACGGTTCGATTTAACGCACAATAAAGTCGCAACCGAAAACGGTAACCACAAAACGTATTGAGTCATGGCGTAAACTGTGGGATAAACGTGGCAACAATTTATAAAATTTTTTCCAGGCTCAAGATGCAATCTATTGAAAAACTTTTTTAAATATAATTCATATTAAATATTTATTACCAATATTTCGACTACCATTGGCAGTCGTCCTCAGGGTAGTATGCTTCAAAAAAATATTTGTACAAAAACTAATATAATATAAACAAAAATTAACACAAATAATAACTTATGTACTCGTATGTCAGGATCAAATAAATAATTACTTAAAACTAACAAAACGGTGGTATTAATAAGTTATTTTCGAAAGAATTAGTTCGTCGATTATCACGCAGCTCAAAAATTGTCGTCAATTTTACAAAAAAATGGTTTTGAATTTCAACTTATGTTGTTGCATTATAACATTTACCGGTTTTCTGAGAGAAACATACTTTGTAGTGGAATGCTAACGCAAGCGAACTTACGCGGCGCGCGTTATTTGAAGGTTCATCCAATTGAATTCTTATTTGATAAACTGTCAAATGACGCGCAGTCTCGTGCACTATCTTTTCGTTATTGCGGTTACTTAACATGCTACATAATTATTTTTTCGATATTTTTCAATTCTTGGAATTTAGGGTATCAAATTTACACATTCGTTTATTTGATCCGTTGTATATCGATTTCTAGCTCCTTTAGCCAGCTTCTCTTAATTATAAAACCCATCGCAGTGATAACAAACATTTAGGAATACAACATACGTATGTATATTAACTTATTGTTATTTCCATACTTTTATAACGCCATCGCGCGCAGCAGATACAATATAAATTTTTCCTCTATCAGTTTTACACATCAACAAGTCCGTAATTGCATCATGATGGCTTGCTGGGGGCATATCCGGTCCAGACCTAGGGTTTTCTTCAGTGGAACCATGCAATGAAGTCACATCAGCAACATTGCCCAATGAAATAATGGTTTCTTTAATGACTTGGCTGCCATCAATCAAAGGTGCTCTACAACTTAAATTATATTAAAAAGATTTTGAACTATAAACTTTTATATAAAACAAACTAACCTGTAACTGAAAGAAACATCTGTTAAATTATCTTTTGAAGATGGCACAATCAAAGCAGAATGTGTTGGCATAGATAAGTCCCAAAAACGAATGCGCTGATCGGAACTTCCAGTTAAAATAAATGGAGAACTATCAACTACACCAGATAAAATTCCGCAACTTGTAGAAGGATCGTTCTTTATTATTAAATTATAAGAAATATTAAAATTAATTTATGTGTGAAAATTAAATTTTAAGTGAACAAATTTTGAGAATTATACTTTGATTTTGCACAATTTAAGGGTTAAATCTGAACTGCATTCACAATATTTCTATCACCTCACTTTTTTGACAAAAATGTATTCTAGTTTCATCAGTTGCACAAAACAAAAAACCCCCAAAATTACACAGAAAAAAATTATACCCAAAAAATAAAAAAAATTTAGTTGAAAAAATAAGTTTTTTGACTTTATAAAGTGTCATTTCGATAGGAAATTTTATTTCCTACAAAAAAGATGTGTACACACTAAAAATGCATAGTTTTTGAGTTATAATAAAAAAAATAAAAAAGGGACAAATTTGCACCGTTCTCCAAAGTCCAAGCCTAAATTTGATAGGCTTTTTGGACTTATCACAAATATACATTTGAACATATAAGTTAATAAAATACCTTTAACGAATTCGTTCCATATTTAATTATGTATGTCAATAGCCTACATACAGGAATGCATGAAAATATGGAAATCACTTTTTATACCCTACACAGAGGGTATATTCACTTTGTCATTCCGTTTGTAACGCATAGAAGGAGGCGTGGCAGGTATGGAAAAGTATATATATTCTTGATCAGCGTCACCACCTGAGTCGATATAGCTGTGTCCGTCTGTCTGTCTGTCTGTGTGTCTGTCTGTCTGTTGAAATCAGGTTTACGCAAAAACTAAGCAAGTTAATCCAATGAAATTGGCACACATCTCACATCTTCTTGCAAGCTCCTGGCATAAAAAAATGAGCGAAATCGGTTCACAGCCACGCCTTCCGCCCATACTTTATGTAAATATACCCAAGTCCATTTTGAAAAAAAGTTGCTGCGATTTTGATCAAAATTGGTGATTTGGTGAATATGAGAACAACATTAAGATTAGGCTAGGTCTTAAGTTTGCAAAGGCTCTTAAAGAGGCGTGGCACAGCCCTAAATTTTAAGTTTTATGACGCCATTGCTCGTAAACTGTGCAAGATATTGTGATGAAATTTGGTACACGGATACAGATCTTGTGAATTTTGAATTGCGCATAAAGTGGGCGAAATTGCAAAAGTGGGCGTGGCATTTCTTAACAATTAAAAAATTGGATTTCGTATAACTCCAAATTGGCACATACGATTTTCATTAAAATTTTAGGGATGATACCACTGAAAGTAGTCAACAATACAAGCTACGTCAATATACTGAAAAATTTATTTTAAGGGCGTGGCATAGCCTACAATATTTATAAACGTTATAAAAAGAGAACTAACAACGCAATCGTTATGAAACTTAATATGGCGGATACACTTGCTAAAAGATGTCTTCTTGCAAAATTTTGGCACAATTGCGCCGGTGGGTGTGGCACCTCCCATATAAGCGAAATACGTTTAATGCTATAGATAGTGTGCTATGAGAGTAATCTTCATAAAATTTTGTGTAGAGGTGTCGGTTACTATAAGCTTCAGAATTAAATGAAACTTGACAAGATTGCATCAGTGGGCGTGGCACATCCCTCATTCACATAAAGTTGTAAGTGCTATTTTAAGTGAACTATTGGAGCAATCGATCTGGAATTTGATCTAAGTGGTTTACTGGGTAATAGGTATATATGAATCAAAAGCTGGCGAAATAGCAACAGTGGACGTGGCACCTCCCATATAATTAAAATACCTTAAGTGGCATAACTATCGAAATATATGAGCAATCTTAGTGAAATTTGGTGTAAGAAGTTTTTTTATAAAAAGCTATTACTGGATCAAAATCGGAGTGGATTGCACCAGTGGGTCTGTCACCGCCTTAAATTTAAGGAATAATTACGGCACATATCGCAAACTATACAAGCTATTGTGCTAACATTTGGTTTGAACATGTTAATCACGAATATCATTTATTGAAACAAAACTGGGCGGAATTGTAGGAGTGGGCGTGACATATTTCGTGTTTTTCATTTCTATTCTATTTTTTTCAACATTTCCCATATTCTTTTGACATTTTCAGTTTTTTCCAACACTTTCCAACATTTTTGAACCTTTTTACATTATTTTTGACTTATTCAACCTCCTCAAAATTTTTTTAACATTTATTTAAAAAGTACTTTTAATGTAGTGTAGGGTATGTGAGTTTCGGCCTGGCCGAAGATAACACCTTTACTAGTTTTCATTGATTTTTGAATAGCTTTTACATTTTTTGAATACGAAAAATTTTTGTAACTCCATCAAATCTAATACGGTTCTCATAAGCAGCAAACAGTTAGAAAGAAGTTAAAATTACCTTGTGAACTGTGTACAACTGATTTAGGTCGAAAACAAATTTATACAAATATGGACAAATAAATTAATTTTTTTAAGAAAAAAAAATTAATGTATTGAAGACAGCAAAGCAATTGAGCTGTCACACAAGAAACACCAGAGCTCTATTTGTTTAGAGACCATACATTTTTTCCTTATATCGTACATATGGGTCGTTCCATCTATAATGGGCCTATCATTACCCTCATGTTTTTTAAATAGCCTTTTTTGAGTGATTGGTCCATCGTGTAGAAGATATAAAAAAATTCGATAAAATTTTTTGATTTTATTGCTTAAAAAACAGTTTTAAATTGTGTTCAAATAAGCTCGTAAGTATAACAACAACATTCAATTATGAATATAAACAAACCAATACAATTCAGCTTTTTTACGCTTTAAATCTCTAAAAATTTCATTCATTTTTCTTACTCTATTTCATTTTACACGCATTTATAGTTAAGATTTATGATTTGCAATGCAAATTGAAACATTGATTATGAGAGCGAGAAAATTTGAATATTCCGTTACTTTTCTTATATAAATATTCCAGTGTATACATACACTTTAAATGCTTGTAAAATAAAATAGGGTGAAATGAAATGAATGAAATTTACAGAGATGATACTCCTGAATGTTTTGAAATGGCTGAAATCAACTCAAATTTTATTCTCTCGCTTTCATTCTAAATGTTTCAATTTACATTGGAAATCATAACTCTTAACTTTAAATGCTTGTAAAATCAAATAGGGTGAAAAAACATAGATAAAATTATCAGATAGATAAAATTGCGCGGCCGTAAATGCAATGACAGAACAAAAACCAATAAACGAAATTCAACATAACAAATAAAAAAACCTTTAAATACCTTAATAACGATAGAGTGAGACTTTATTAAAATGATAAAAATTGACGGCATAAGAAAAATGGTTTTAGCGACTGATTATTTATTATATTAAACATTATTACATTGAACTTGCAGTCAGTTCGCAAAGAACAATATGATCGTAAAATTGTTTTTGATTCAAAGAAGTTTGCAAACGGGAATAACTTATATAATCGATGGTTTTACCAGACATGTTGAACTTTTTAAACCGGCGGTTTCTTACATTTTTAAGATGGTTTAATTCATTTGTTATCCATGGAGGACCGCTTGAAAATACTGACTTATTAAACTTTGGCACGGATTTGGAAATACAATTATACAAGCGCACATTAAATGATTTAACATAGCACTCAATATCAGCAACAGAGTAATGTTGTTTACCCGGTAGTATTGTATAACTGACCAGTCGATATGGTTTGGCAAGGAGTTAAGTCCAACATAATTTGTTTTTTTAAAGTTGAAACATGGGTTCAGTAAGCTACATGCTAAAATATATTTTATTAGAAGAGTTGGGTGATGTTTGTCCTCCGGTAAAACTAAAGGATCAATGCGACTAATATTTATGTTAGCAAATTCATCGACAAACGCAAGATCAAGGTTTCTGTTGATCGTATTAAAAATATTATTAATTTGATGAAGACAACAATCAGAAAGTCCAGAAATTCAGTTATTTCATTATTGGATGAAGTTGATCTGAAAAAGCAGCATTTTTCCGTTATGTTCAATGCAACATATGGTAAATTAAAATATCTAGGTACAATCATGGAATCATTTACAGTGAGACGATTATTTATTCCTCTAAGTCATGGGTGCACAAAGTGCGGCCCGCGGACCGTATGCGGCCCTCAGAGATGTATCTTATGGCTCGCAACTCACCAAATGCCATTTTTACACACATCTGCAATTAGAATTAATAGATTTTCACTCCTGTGAAATATTAAGACAAAAATAAAATGTTGATGGAAAGGACAAATTTTAACAATGATAGAATAAGGAGCAATACAAAAATTTGTGTGATACGGCGGCGCGTCACGCATTTTTGTTTGTTCCGACCTATATATGAAACTTCAGTATAATCAATCAGAACAAAATCAAGCTGACTCCAAACATTTTTAAAATTATAAAAAAACGTTAAACAAATATTAATGCATACAAAAATATGTATATAAAAAATCAATCAATTTTGTTTTGTTTTTCGACCGCAGTAAAATGGTTTATTGATAATTTGGCTCGCCGCTTAAAAAATGTGTGCATCTCTGCTCTAAATTCTTCAGCATGTCGTAAATAGGTTGTGTGAATACAAATAATTCCTCACAGAATAATAAAATGTGCACCGCCAGAAGGACTCCACCTCCTATTTTAGACTTACGGTCTTTTCTGAATACAAAGAATTTCAGTGTCCAATATATTTTCCCGAAGCCACGCTTCAGAAAACGAAATAGCATGTACTTAGTTCGAAGTCGAAACTTTGCATGAATAAGTCTGATATTTTAGTATTTAAACCTCTAATGTTTTGATATGCGATGGTTAAAGTTTGAAACCGGTCGTCAATTAGTTTTTTGAAACATTTTTATCTTCAGAACGCTGTGGTAAGCTAGCAATATTATCAGAGCATGGGCTGTTTCTATATTCGAATTCCCGAACTAGATTGTTACGCGACCAAAAGCCTTTGTTGTTCACCCTTTCTAGAACTCTTCAAGGAAAAATCACTGAAGCCATTTAATTTATTTTTAATACAATGATTTAAGTCCTCAACCGGAGTATCAGAAGCAAATCGCAACACAAAAACGGTTTTTTTAAAATATAACAAATTTTTTTGGGTCATTTCAATCAGAGACAGTTACTGAAATCAAATCTCTATCATTTTGAGCAGGGGTAAATGGCAAATTGGATTGAACTGTTATTGCATTTTGAGTAAGGGGTTGCACAGTTTTAGGTGGTTTATCTAGCCTTGCTGTACCTATGCTAGATCCCGTCAACTTTTATCATTTTAATAAAACATACTTTCGAAGTTTAGTTTCCTTAAGGTTTTACTTCTACCACGTGTGATCTGCACACATGTTTTTTTATATGAGGATATACTCAAATATGAATAAATTTTCGAATTTCGAGTGTTCCCAAAGGATTCTAGAACATGAGATTTTTTTTTGAAGCCTACATGTCAAGTACAAATTTCAGGAATGCCAACACAAATCGTTAAAAATATCTTTTAAAGCACTTTAGTTTTTACTATATTTCAATTTAAAAATTCCATAACACAGACGTGTGTTATATGTTATTACAGTGCACTATACTAAAGTAATAGATTTATCTCCATAGCATGCAAGGAGATTGAGTATCAAATATAGAATATAGTTTAAAAGTAACATTTTATTAAATGTTGGTATATGTGTACATACCAAATGTATATACCTACATATTACTTTTTTTACTAAAGAGAAATTGAATTTTAATGTATGCGTATCAAAACTAAAAAAATTTATATTATGAACAAATGGTCGAGTATGGAAAGTGTTCACCCTATTACTTTTAGATAGTTAACCCTAAGCTCTCTACTGTGCTCCCTTTATAATATATTATGACTGCTTGTAACCTTTTAAAGGATCTTTGTATATATATTTAATTAACTAACTTACTAAACTTGTGTTTGAGAGTACTGGTGCCGAGCTTGCCCATAGCACAGTTTGACGATGCCCTGTTTCTATGTTCCACACGGATACTTCATTATTTGATTGAGACGCTGAAATTAAACATGATGGTTCTGTAGGATGACATGTCACTTTGCGAATCCATGAGTCAGCCGGGTGCTTTATCTCTGCTATTGGAAGTCGAAATCGTAAATCCCAACATATATGCTTTCCACCACTTGTTCCTGTCGCCAGCCAGGAGCCTGTTGGATCGGCACAAATTGCTGTAATAACTCCATGACGAAGTTCATTTTGAAGGCGCCAAGCGATGTTTTGCATACGTGTGTCCCATGCAACGATAGAACCATAAAGAGTAGCATATATAATGACACTCTGTGATGTGTGATAGGACTGCATATCCACAACGGGGCCATCATTATATTGTTCGCTAAAAAAACATATATTATATACAGTTTTAAGTTTTATTAATACAAACTCACTTGCGTTCTAAATGTAATGCTTGTTGTAAGGTCATTTTTGATGAATTTCTGTCGATGCGCATAATAAGTAAGCTGCCATCCTTTCCTCCCACAGCCAATGATTGGCCACTATCGCATGCAGCGAGAGAGTAAACTGGAGTATTCGCAGAATAAACTTGACGAGACTTATTAATTCCTTGATTACCATTTAATTTGTTACAGTCCCAAAGACGTACAGTTCCATCAATGCTGCCGCTGGCAAATAAAGATCCATAAGGCTTAAGGGAAGCCAGCTTTATTACTGATTCTGAATGCTCGTGAAGATGGGCTATCATTGTTCCACTCATACGCCAACCAGACGGATATGGTAAATCATGTTTTTCGAAACTACCCCGATGTGACAGAGCCAAGACACTGTATCGACTTTTAATTTTTGTTCGTAATTTGTCTAAGTCCTGACGACATTCAGAGGAACGTTCTGAAAATGGATGGACGAAGGAAATATAAACAAAAATTTTAACATTTACATGGCTTTGCACATACCTTGCCAAAAATTACGATCCGGCATTGTATATTCTCCTAATGAGGTTGCCGCACTGACAATATTTGTTTGACCAACGCCAACAGCAGATGCTGGACTTCCCCCCAAACCAACAATCGGCGTTACAGAAGCTGCATCTGAGCCAGGAGTTGTGCCAGTAGCTGCGTGTACATCTACATTTGCGCCTGCGAAGATATGTTGCCATTCCTGATTAGCATTAGACTCCGTTACAAGAGTGTTACGTAATTTTCGAGATTCCAATAAAACCTTTATATTTTTGTCTGCAAGAGGAAATTCGTGGCAATGAACTTTTTTGCGACTAACCACAATACGTCCATTTCCAGATGATGAAGTAGACTCTTCAGCGCCTTGCATAGCCTTACATTTAAGCTTAAGTAAAAATGATTTCATAGCAAACAGTTTGATTTCAACCAAATCATTGAGTCCCTCGGAGTTCAATCGGCGAAAAAGCTAAATCATTACATATCAATTTCATAAACATTTATATTTTGATTTAAATTTAATGTACAAACATTTCTTAGAGATTGTTCCATTTCTTCGTACTGTGGTAAAGAGCCCGGACGAGTGTTTTTACGAATGAGAGCTCGTTCATTAAGAGCTACGATAAACTTTTGAATGTCCTGAAATCTTTAAATTATAAAATTAATTTTACATAGAAAATGATATATACTTGTACCCAAGCTTAAGTGAACATACCGTAAGACACTGTCATAAATTTGACGAGGAATTGGTGGTTGTAGACATGTCAATAATATGTCAGGCTTTTCTACTTGGATAAGAGGAGCCTTTAGAAATGGAGCTAGAGCTGGCATAACCCTACATTGTACATCAATAGCACTTAAAATACGTGCTGTTGTAGATATCATGCCACAAATTTCATGTCGTACCCAAAGGTTCGGATGGCAAAGGTAGCATGCCACTTCGTCTATAATTTCTGTTACAGTTGGCTTTTTTATATGCCCTAGTTCGATCAATATTGTTACAGCACGAATTGCCTTTGCAATAACAAATTCTTCACGATCTGTAAATCCTTGCTGTAAAAGTGGAACAAGAATATCTGATGCCTGCCAACCAACATATCCGGCGACTCCAGCAATATTGTCATAAAACGCACCGCGCAGGTTCTTATCATCATCATTTAAGAATGTCATAATGTGTGAAAGAATGACATCATTTGCTAGGAAATAATATAGTTTTAACTATCATAATTTTGTTTTTATTTTTCATTTTTTAATTTAAAGCAGTGTCTTGATCATTTCGGAAAATAATAAATCTACTCATTCAGTTAAATTAGATCATTTTTGATTTCCCTTTACATAATTTTTCGCCTTGTATTTTTTTTTTACACCCACAACCTAAGGAACCCAACCCACAACTTCTCTTTTTTTCCGTTCTTTTTACATATAAGATCACTTTTGCTGCAACAAAGTATCTAGTAAGATCAACGTATAAAATATATATTGAAATCGACTTGCGACTCTCACTTTTTAATGCGCAATTTTTAGGGAATCTAATTCAACGTTGGCCCGGATAAGTGAACTACGGTCTTATTCGTTCAAAGAGCTCAAAATACTAACGGAATACATCAGAGCCCACGTGCAGAACTTACAAATTGCAATTTGGAACTCAGATGGAAACTCAATTTGAAAGAATTATCGAAATACCGTTCGCCATCATCATTCTTGCAGAAACCGAATCATCAGTGGAGTGATTTTCGGACTCTACATTGCGGAAACAAGTGTTACTTTTCTACTCAAACTTCCGAAACCAAAATTACAAAAAGTATATATTTAGAGATATTTAGATAATAGCCGTATTACGGGTTTGAAATAGCGAAGAATTTAAAAGAAACCCAGCTTAAAATCAAAAAGTTTGGCACACAGCCGCACATTTCTCTTAAACAAACTCTTTAAGCCGTTCGTTTGTATATTTTTTGCATTTTTAGCCACACAAAAAAAGTGGGCGTGATTAGACAACAGAGGGTACCTTCCATACAACTAAAGCCAGTTTCTTCGTAAAGTTTTAACAAAATCGGACAAATGTTTCATCCGCGTCGTTTACAGGTTTGAGCTAGGAAGCTCAAATTGTGTGACAATTATTTTTAAGCCCCATGCTAAAACATTCATTTAGTTTAGCTAAGAAAATATATATTCCTGTTAGGGGCATGGCACCACCCACTTAAAAACGAAAACCTTTTCTCAAGGGTCAATCTATCTCAATGCAAAATTTCACCAAAGTCGGTTCATTAGTTTAGCAGCTCTGAAAACATATTTTTCTATTGGGGGCGTCGCACCATCCACTTTAAAACCAAAAGGTTTTCTCAGAGTTCAATCTATTTCCGTACCATATTTCCATCGAAATCGGTCAATTACTTTAGCAGTGAAACGTTTTTTTCCTGTTAGGGGCATGACACCGCAAACTCAAATATCTTTACTCAAAATTCAATATAATTTCATACCAAATTTTTGGAAACAGGGGCGATGCCACGCCCCTTTAAAGAACTTAAAGTTTTTAATAATCTTTCCTAGGGTTTAATCTATCTACAAACTAAATTTCGTAAATTGGTCCTTTCAAAACAAACAATAAAAACTAAGACATTATGTTGTGTTATGGCAGTTAACAAGGGATCGATCCGTATTGCAACTGCTTATTTATATATAGACTAGTGATACCCGCGGCTTCGGACGCGAATTTACTGTTGATTTTTTCATAGTAAAATTATTCTTTTATCATCTCATTTTATATTCTCTCTTCAAAAGTAACAAAAAAAATAATTAAAAGAAAATTATTTTCTGAACTTCGAAACCAAATACAAATAAGAAAACAAAAACAACAGTAACAGAGAATTCAAGAAGCAGAGCAAGCATCAGTAACGAAAATTAAAATAACACTTTTTGTGTAAAATTTTGCAAAAACTTACTCCTAAAAAAGGCATATTTAACTTTAAAATATAATAAAAATATTTATGCAATAACCTATTATACTTAACCACATATATGTCGTTTTAAAAAATAGATTATTAAAATCGGTTTGGTATGTTTCGCGCCAAAGCGTTGCAAACAATTTCCATATAAGCAGTTTTTTATAAATATAAATAGTAAAGATGGCATAGATAATCCTAACTCCCCCACAAACAAAGAGTACGAAGCCTCAACTCTGTGCATTCGGTTGTATGAAAGATCGGCTAAGCTCAAATCAAAAAGGTGCGATCATTTTCTAATGAAGCGCACATAAAAGTAACAAAATATACTTTATAGTATAAAAAAACTGAACTAGGCCATTTTTTGTCATCGCTCCCAAAAATTCAGATCATGTTGTCATGTTGCTTTATCCCTACTAGAGGTAGGGGTAAAGCAACAATCGCTTCCTTGAGGTTCAATCTATCGCCATGGGAAAATATGCTTTTCTATCGAAGGCGTGCCACCGTTTACTTAAAAACAAATACCTTTCCTCAGTGTTCAATCTATCTCTGAACCAAATTCCATCAAAATCGGTCCATTAGTTTATCATTAAAAAGTTTTTCCGTTAGGGGCGTTACTACGCCCACTTAAATGACTTGGATTTTAAAATCTTTCTTAGGGTTCAATTTATCTCCAATCTAAAATTAGTCCATTAGTTTAGTCCTGTTAGGGGCGCGGCACCACCCACTCACAACAAATATCTTTACTCAGGATAAAATCTTTATCCAGGCCAAATTTCATCAAAATCGGTGAAGCGGCTCAGTCATGACAGCGTTCTTTCCTATTAAGGGCGGCGCCATGTCCTCTTAAATTACTTATTTTTTAATAACCTCTCTTAGGGTTCAATCTATATCCGAACCAAATACTTATCATCAAAATCAGTACATTAGCTTAGCCGTGGAAACGTATTTTCCTGTTAAAGGCGTGACATCAAATATTATTCAAAAAAATTACATTCTGTACTGCCCCTCTTCAAAACCTGTTGCCCTTGCAACAAAAAAATCAAGCGGTTATGTTGTGTAAAGGTAGTCAAAATGTGGTTTAAATGTTTTGCAATAGCGTATTTATATAGTCGCTTTAATTATCAAATTGTAGCGGTTTTGCTGAGGTGTCTAAAGTTGTGTTAAGAAACATTTTATTTCATACATCAGATGTTCTGTATTATTTAAAGCTATATGCATAATCGCTTAATTTTTTTGTGAAAACGTTATGAAGAGGGGTAGTGTACAATGTAACTTTCTTTCCGATTTTAATAAAAATTGGCGTGGAAATAGATTGAATCTTAAGGAAGGATATTAGAGATACAAAGTTCTTTAAGTAGGCGAAGCACCGCCCCTGACGCGAAAAACACTGCTGAGTCGCCACAGATTTTGATAAGGAGATTAACTGATTTCTGAGAGAATAACTTTGATTTTAGTGGAGCCCCTTACAGGAAAAAGCTTTTTACTGCTAAGCTAATGGACCGATTTTGATGAAATTTGGTACAGAGATAGGTTGAACTCTAAACACGGCACCGCCCGTAGCAGGAAAAAATGTTTTCACTGCTAAACCAATGAGCCGATTATGATGGAGTTTGGTACAGAGATAGATTGAACCCTGAGGAAAGGTATTTGATATAAAGTGGATGGTGTCACGCCCCGAACAGGAAAATATGTTTTCACAGCGAAATTAATAACAGATTTTAATGAGATTTAGTATTAAGACTGATTAAACCCTAAAGAAGCGACAGAAATAGGGGTAGGGATAAGGCAACATGATACTATAGGCAGTTGCAAAACGGTTTCATCTCTTTTCAATTAGCATAAGTCAACATAATCGTAAAATATTTTTGGGTTTGAAACGTTGCGAAGAAGACAGTGCAAAATGTACTTTGTTTTCTAATAGTAGGCGGTGCCGAGCCTCGAACAGGTAAATAAGTTTCCACGGTTAAACTGATTGACTGATTTTAATGAAATTTAGTACAGAAATAGATTGAACTCTGAGCATAGGTACTTGCTTTAAAGTGGACGGCGCCACGCCTGCAACAGGAAGATATGATTTCACAGCTCAACAAATTGACCGATCAAAATCAAATTGGTATGGAGATAGAATAGTTTATTTAGTTTAGTTTATTTTTTGATAATACTTGTACTATGAGACTTAGTCTATGCAGCTCATCATATGAAATTAAATTAAAAATATAAATACAAGTCAAGGAGATGACGCCGTTATCCAAAACGCTAATGATTTCGCTACATTAGCAGATACTTTAGTAGCTTCTATAAGGATTTCCTTCATTTATGAGTCAGCAATATGTGGGAAAATTCAAAATATCGATCCATGGAAAGCTACAAAGCCTGTTGCGGAATATCAAAATTTCATCAAATATTTGTTGATGGTCATAAAGTAACATGCAAGAAACACGCTTTAGAGAGTCATAGTGTTAAGTTTTCGTTTCAAAAATGATTCAAAACGAATTCTCAATATCTAATTTCGTAAGTTTCCGTACAAACAAAAGTTTCCCGTACAAAAAATTTTGTTTTCATTTATTAACTCTCATTTCAATAAATATTTTCTCGAACTTTAATTGTTTTGTTATACCATGAGCTTAAGTCTACCAACAATATTTTTTTTATTTACAAAGATTATTAGCTTTGCTGAAATTTTTCAACAAAATCAAAAAATTAAAAGCATGGTGGACTAGGGCTGTCCCGTACAAACGAACTACTTTTTTTATTAGTTAGTCCCTATTTATAAATATTTTTAGGAACAAATAATTGATTTTGATAAGTCGCCATCACAAAAATTAATGTACCAGATGCTTTGTACGATATCATTTCAGATTGTTTTTAATTTAACCTGTCAAATGCGTACGATTTTTCCCGTACCACTCGTGGAATGCTCCTTTACTGGCAAAACTTGCTAAAGGGCATGGCACCACCGACAATATTTATAAACTTTATAGTAAGAGAGATAATAACGTAATCGGTATGAGAGATTTAAGTGCTATAACCAAAATTTTGTACAAAAGTACCCTTGGGCGTGGCACCTGTCATGCAAGTAAAAAATGTTATATGTTGTATTTACAGTAATCTTAATAAAATTTAATGTGGCGATGCCGGATACTATAAGCTTTGAAATTATATGCAATTCGACGGGAATTCCATATTCACAAAATCTTTAAAGCATTACTTTAAGTGAGTAATTTGAACCATTGATATGAAATTTAAAGTAAGTAAGGCATCACTAAATCAAACTTGGCGTTAAAGCACCACTGAGCATGGTACCTCCCATACAAGTAAAATATCTAAAATATTATATATATATATATAGCGAACTAAGTAAATATCTGAACCATGATCGGCCTCTTAGTACCAAATAACTATGATTTCAATTCAACTTACCTTTCTCTTTACCAAAAAAGGCGCATAAATCACAAATACCCGAATCCATTAACGTTTCTTTGACAACCGCTTTTGAATCAGTTAAAAGGCTGAGGACTGTTTGCTGTATAATTTCATGTAGGGCATTCAGTTCAGCTTCATACCGTCTAGTGGGCATATCGTTTGGAGAGTTACGTTGAGTTTCTTCAAGAAAGTATATGGCAATATTTGATAATTTAGCTGTAATAAAAAAAATGTTCATATTATAAAATTAATTATAGTTCCTTGTGACATACCAATATTTCTAGCAAAAGCGACCCGAACTATCACCGCACTTTGCTCGCTGGAAAGCGTAGCAATAGAAGGTAAAATATATTCCGGAAATACATTTGCATCACTTCGTGGTATATCTTTAACCATGCCAAGGCAATCAGTTAGAGTTTCAATTGCCTGCACTTGAACTTTTGCGGACGAAGTTTGAGCCAAATGTAGCTTTAAAAAACTTGTTACTCTGTTGCTGAATTTTACTACTTATAATAAACTTACTATGTAGGGCAATATGCGATCCAATATTGTCTCCGATGTTGTATACCTAGAGAGATTTTGTAAGATTTCTAAGCAATAAATTTTTGTATTTGATCGTTGCAGGCCGCGTATACATGATGTAACTACTGTGATTATTAATATTAGTCCATCTTGATCTGAATCCCACTTAGAACCTGGCCGCTCACTGTGTTTTTTTTCGGAGTCTCTCTTTTCAAAAATTTCATCGTCGTTGTTTGAGTCTGAATCGTTTGTCAGGACCTTAATGCAATGTGCCATGTCGGAATGTAAGCGTAATATTTTGTCGTCAGGAGACATAATCGGTGCTGACGAAAACATTTGTAAATACGATTGGAGAAATGAATAGAAGTACTCTGGAAAAAGAAGTCCACGTTCTTGATCCAAATAATCTTCTGCACTTTTACGATTCATTGGATTCAAATTTATCATAGAAGACAGCAAGTCTCGAAGTCTTATATTTTCAATACCCTGCAAATGTTTCTCCACAAGTTCACGTTCACCGCGTCGATAAGCAAGTAATTGTGAGAGTTCAAAGGGAGCAGTTCCTTCAGTCCAAAGTTCGAGCAGAGCACAACTTTAATAAAATGAATTATAGTTAGTCAGCATATAGGATACGAGTATAATCTTTGCATCAAATCACCTAATTATTAACTATAAGTTTATTCTCAACTGACCCATTCTTTAATTATTTTTATTACATTAAGTTACTTATAAAATAAATTTTACAACTAACTAAGCGACACCAGCATTAGCTGCTATGGTTATCAGCTCTAAGATAACAATTAAACAGACTTATAATAAAATTTGGTTGTGTGTGGTAAATTTATAAATATTTCTAATGTTTCTGAAAGTTGGCTCCTTAAGGCAGTCAGTTAGACTACTGATTTCGCAAATTCTGTCCCTGCTATTTTTCATGGCTAAGCATTCGGTTAATATGTGTTGCATATAAAAATTTTCTTAGCATCGAGAACAGATAGGAATTGGCTCTCTTCTTAGTAAGAATGTTCTAGTCCTAATCTAGAAAAGATAATTATTTTTCTTTTATCAATATTACATGGGTATATGAGACGTTCTTTTACAAACCGAACACTTTACTGACGACACATTTTTAATTTGGCTGAAATTTTTTTATGGATTTCTGTGATACGTGTTCGAGGATTTTTTTGCAAATAAACTCTTTTTTTAAAATAGAGTGAATTTAAATTTTGAGAATTTCGTGATTTTTGACTTGGAGACTCACTTTCAAAAATTCATAACTCCGGTTTTGTTAAAGCTAGAAAATTGATTTTGTTTTCATTTTAAAGCCAAGACATACATTTTAATTAAAAAATTATTTCTTAAAAAATTATTAACAAATTAGCATTGCTAAAGGGTGTTTTTTTTAGAGGTATAGAGCTTCGAATTGAAATAAAACACAAGAAAATCGTTTTAATGTCCATCAATTTGGCTTTATTGGAAGGATAATTTTATGCCATTAATGTTTAAATATGATTTCGGGCATGTGGCCGCCGCGGCTGGCTCGAATAAAGCCAATTCTACAGGTCCAATTTTGAACCACTTTTTCGAGCATATGGGGCCGTATGTCGGCAATAACGCCACGAATGTTGGCTTCCAAGTCCCCTAACGTTTCTGGTATGTTGGCGTAGACGAGCGACTTCACATATCCCCAAAGAAAATAATCCAATGGTGTCAAATCACACGATCTTGGTGGCCAATTGACAGGTCCATTCCGCAAAATTATGCGCTCATCGAATGTTTCCTTCAATAAATCGATTGTGACGTGCGCTGTGTGGCATGTAGCGCCGTCTTGTTAGAACCACAACTCATCCACATTCATGCCATCCAATTCGGGAACAAAATAGTCGGTTATCATGGCTCTATACCGGTCTCCATTAACGGTAACTGACTCTCCAGCATTATTTCGGAAGAAGTATGGCCCAATGACTCCACCAGCCCATAGAGCACACCAAACAGTCAGTTTTTGTAGATGTAATGGCGTCTCAAGGGTCTCATGTGGATTCTCTTCACTCCAAATGCGGCAATTTTGCTTTTTGACGTAGCCATTCAACCAAAAATGAGCCTCATCACTGAACAAAATTTTGCGATGAAAATCAGCATCGAGATCAATCTCATTTTCGGCCCATACACCAAAATCACGACGCATTGCATGGTCTCGCGGCTTTAATTCTTGCACAAGCTGGATCTTGTAAGGTCGCCAAGGTAAGCCAAGATCTTTGCGCAAAATCTTCCATAAAGTTGATGGACAAAGCTCCAATTGCTGTGCACGGTGGCGAATCGATTCATTCGGGTCCTCTTCAACATTTTGCTCTACAGCGGCAATTGTTTCTTCGGTGCGCACTGTTCGACGTCTCTGCGGATGCGTATTATCACATAGAGTAAACGTAGTGCGAAAACGATCCATGGTTAACCGAATTAATTGCTCTGATGGACGATTATGTCGACCATAAAATGGACGGAGCTTGCGGTAAACTTCGCGAACTGAACCATTATTTTCGAAATAAATTTGCACGATTTGCAAGCGTTGTTCTTTTGTCAACCTGTTCATGATGAAATGGCAAACCAAACTGAACATAAATGACATTAGAGTTGCCAGATTTGACCATAAAATCTCTATTCGAAAAACAAACCTCTAAAAAAACACCCTTTATAAGCAATTTAAATTGATTTTTAAATATTTCCATGTAACGGTAGCAGTTCGATGATGGAAACTTTCATCATAAAACTAGCAAGGAACAATGGGCCATCTGTTGGACACTGGCCAGCAAAAATTCGAAACAGTAATGTCTAAATGACATTTGGTGCCTAAAATCGTTTTATCGCGTCTGTTGATCTAGACTTTTCCTTGCACGTTGCGGATCAGCCAATGAAATGACGGAACAGCGCGTCGGTTTCATAAACAAAGAAAAGTTGAGAGTGAGAGGGGGAGTTGGTCGTTAGCTTTTGAGAAGTGCGGTCTTGATATTGGGGGATAGCGTAAAATGTTAATGGAGAAAAAAAGTATAAATGGTAGACAGCAGTATATAAGTCGAGAAACAATATACTCTAAGATGTAAGCAGAAAATGTGTAGAATTATTGAAATAATAAGCAAAGACTGTTTTTTTCTTATAAAAATAAACATTCTGAAAACTATAAAAAAAAGGATGAAAACATTCTGTTAAATTTATAAAAACGTCATAGAAAAGTGTATAGAAATTAACTTAAAACGCAATTTAATGCTATATTTTAAAAAACTATTATGTGTATAAAAAAACATACAATTTTTAAATTGATTGATTATTCACTTTAAGCGTAGTGAAGAACACAAAAATATATTAAATATTTGCGTCAGCTGCGTAAAAAAAATATTAGTTCGCATTATTGCTTCACAAAAGAAAATATAACCAAAAATAGTTCATGCTATGTACGATAAAAGTATCAGTGAAAAATTAACCGAACCTAAAAGACACTACATAAAATTAAAAAAGTGACATTGAACAATAAACTAAAATAGATGAGGACAAAAAGATAAAGATTAAACATTTATATAAACCAACTGCGACAGTCTGCAACAACATTGACAATATATAAAAACAATTACAACTTTAAAAAAATTACAACAATCAACATAAACATTTACAACACCAAAAAGACAACAGTAACATTCAATTACAAACATATAAATACAACACCAGAAATACTAGTACAACAACAACTTTAAACAACACCCACATTTACACATCGTAACTGCCCAGCAGACAATTACACAAGGCCTTCCTCGGAGAAGGCCTGCTAGCACTACTGCGATTGTAAGAGGCCTTCTCAAAACTCATTTTTTATTTTTTTTTATTATGATTTTTATTTTTATTTACAATCTGTCAATATTAACAATAAGTAAATTTTATAAGTAGTGAAATTTTAATTAGGCGTGCTATTATGCCTTCCCACAGCAGTAGTGCTATAAGGCTTTCCCACAGCAGCAGTGCTATAAGGCCTTCCCACAGCAGCAGTTCTATAAGGCCTGTTATTAGAAGGCATAGAAGAAGGACTTCATGTATTTTTTTATTTCAGGTATTGCAATGTTTTATGATTCGACATTACTTTTTTGTCATTGCATTGTACTTATACGACATCACATACATTGGTTAGAAGTAAGGAACGGTGTACATGTTGCTAGGCTAGTCTTCTGTTTCATGTTATGTTAAAGTGGTCGAGTGTTGTGTATTCAATGTCAAATTATAAATTAAGAAAACGTCACAAAAAATAAACATTAAAAATATCAACGCAAACGAGGTTGACGCAGATAAAAGAAACATTTAACTAACACGACGTAGTAAGATTTCATTTTTTCAAAGTACTTCTGTGACCCCTTCTACGGTAAGCTGTCTTAGAAGTGCTCTTGACGCAAGCGATGTAGGAAGACCTGTTTGAAGAGTATTTCTAGCAGGCCTGCTAAAGAAGGCCTGTTTTATCGGGACGTTTAATATAAAAAAGAAAGTAAGTTTGAAAGGAGGTGGCAAGGCCTTAATCTTGCCAGGTAAGGCCTGCTAGAAGGCCTGCAAGCTCCTGCCCTTGCCTACTGGGTTTTTAAACATACGTATGCATACATAATACTTATATCCTTAATATTGTATCTAGCTTGTTATTTTTTTTTTCAAAACTAAACAGTATAAAAATGCAAAGCAAAAAAAAATATATAAAAAGAAAGGAATAAAACCAAAGGACTAATGAACTGAAATTATAAATAAATTTATTTTTATTTAAAAGAAGATGACAGCTTAAAAGGTAGCACCGGTGGTCTAATGTAGAACTGAAATTATATTAAGGTAGGTCCTATGTAGGCACCAAATTAGGGTGGACCTTAACATCGCTCAGGTTTTAGATGGGCCCGAGCACAACACAAAGCCCGAGGGTTTTAACCCGTAAAAAAATATTAGGGATTACATACTTTGATTTTTAAATTTGATAAATGTAGATTTCAGCCACCCAAAGTTCAGCACGAGAAAATATTTTTGTATAGTGCAGGTACAAAGTGGTCAGCAGCGAGTCCACTACATCTCCCGAACTGCTAGCATCAGCACACCAGCTCGTGCTGCCGCTGTCCATATTGTTCGCGTCCAAGCACCGATTGACAAGGTCGATTACAACCATCGTACTCTACGTCAAAACGCCTATCGAAAACGTGTTTTTTTTTAATGGAGAAACTATTTTTACTATTAGAAATAAATTAATTTATATAGTGTGGCACGTCTGTCTTATTGGTACGCGGATTCTATTGCACACCAATTAAACGGAAAAATAAATAAATAAAAACATTATTGTAACAAATAAAAATCTTATTTATTAGGATTTCAAAACAGTTAAATTATACAATATGTACATTTAGCCTTATACTATACGTGTCTAGTATATTTTATTTAAAAATTTTTATTATAGCTTTTTTTTCATGCAACGAGAATCGCTTTGCTTCGAATTCTAGAGGAGAGATTGGAACCATACAGTGATACTTTAACGTGACTTTTGTCGTCATTGCATTTCGAAAACGCGTTGACAATCGTTTTTCTTCTTCAACATACTCATTATTAGTGGAATAACGACATGTTATATTTGGTAGAGCTTCAGTCGCCTATCTAAACAACTCTTCCGGTGTGCGGATAGGATTATTTACTCTTTGAAGACTAGCTCTAGCAGCAAGTCGTTTTAATGTTCCATCTATTCCGTCAAATGGTTCTTTCATGTGAGGTCGGAAAAAAGTGCCACTCAGCTGCACATATCTTTGAAATATGTTTTATTGAATTCACGAGTTGACTTTGAAAGAGATGAACAGTAATTGTATCCTGAAGTAAACATTCAGATGTATTGTCACTTGATCATTATTCCAATGCATACCTTGAACAGAATTCTGAATTATGAAAGCGTAATTTTCAGAAAAATCACAATTTACAATGCATTCATTTTTCATTAATTTCGTTTTCTTTTCATTTAAAAATTCTCTTTGTTTATTGAATAAAAAATAATGGTGCAATAATTTTCTTAAGCCGTTACTCAAAAATTCTAAAAATACATCAACATTAGATATCAGGTTTTTAATGAAGTTCTTTCAGTTGTAACCACTGTTTATACTTAATATTTTCGATTAATTTTTCTTCAAAATTCTGTTTTAACTGCCCAGGGCACTCAGCACACGATCCCAAAAAATAATCAGGAGATTGCAAATCGCACACCATACGATCCAAACAATCATGATAGTTTTTGATAGGTCGTTGTGATTAATTTTAAATTCGCTCCATCTATTAATAATTTTACATTTTCATGTATTGGACAGACACAAACTGAATAAGTGCCACTCGCAATGCCAGTACACAATGTTTCCGTTTAAGTTAGTTATATTGCATACAATAGATTCAAAATATTTAAGAACACTATTAAAAAAATGGCACAATATTTTTTTTTTGTTTAATTAAGACCAATAATGCTTTCACGAAAAAAGTATTCATTCCTCTCTCTCAGTGCATTTGCTCAATTTTACAGCTCAAACATGAAATTTTTATCTCAAAAATTTCATTTTTTGTAAACTTCAAAAATGTCTCAACTTTGACTAACTGTAAAAACTAAACTACTTATCCGAATGGGTTGAAATTTTGAATTTATCAGCTCTAGACATTTCTCTATCCGATGCGAGTATCAAATTTGTCAAACAGACCCACACCAAAACTGATTTTTGCAACGCTTTTCTGAAAAGTTTGCCACTGTGCGTCGCTTGAACATTGAAAAACGATATAGAGCACGAAAATGAGGCGTGCAATAGAATCCACGCGCGAATTAATTTATTTCTAATAGTAATAATAGTTTTCCATATCGTTTTCGATAGGAAATTTGACGTAGAATACGATGGTAATATTAAGAATTTGATACAGGGTGGGGGCAATTGTTAAAAATCAATTTTAATATTTAAATTTGTTAATTAATTTTTACGAAATAATTTTTTTACTAAAATTTATTTCCTTGGCTTTAAAATAAAAACAATACCAATGAGTCCTACTTCTATTCTGCGCTGCCTGCAGTCTTTTAACTCTTTAAATCTCCTTTTGTTAACTGTGTCTGCAATGTTTTATGTCAATAACGCAGGGTAATCTATTTTCAAAAAGTTTCTCATAACCTAATGCAAGTTTTTCTTTTTCTTATGGGGCCACTTTGTGTGTTCGATTTTAGGTAAAAACTAGGTTTTAATTTAGAGCGCTCTTAATTTTGTGACTATCATTACGGGTATATATTTGTGGACAATAACAACAACAACAACTGCGCTGTGGTTGAAGGCCACCAACTTACCCTTACTCTTATGTAAAATTACTGCCACAACAGCAAGCCAGGTGTTGAATATATTACAGACTGATCCTAGGTCGAAGGCCGATGCGAAGATGGTGTTGAAATTTTAACTCACATGTAAAATTACTATGACTAGCAAGCCAGGTGTTGCATATATTATAGAATTTAAAGGTGAGCACGTATCAATATAAAGGCGACGCGAGCAAGCCCCAATATATACTTTTACACTTGCTACAACCGCTCGCCAGCGGTGCTATTTAAAAACTAGTAAAGGTGTTATCTTCGGTCAGGCCAAAACTCACATACCCTACACTGCACTGAAAGTACTTTTCAAATGAATGATAAAAAGACATTGAAAAAGTTGAAGAAGTCGAATATAATGTAAAAAGGTGCAGAGGTTGAAAAGTGTTGAAACAGTTGGAAAAAACTGAAAAAAAATATGGAAACCATTGCAAAAAGTTAAAAGAAATTGAATAAGTCGAAAGAGGTTGCAAGATGTTGAAAAATGTTGAAACAATTCAAAATTCATAAAAAAGCCAAAAAAATAATGAAAATGTAGAATCAAGTTGAAAGAGGTTGAAAAAGTGGAAAAAATACTTATGAAATATATTGGGATAAGTTAAAAAGTTGAAAAAGTCAAAAAATGTGGAAAAAGATGAAAAAAATCGAAAAGAAATGAAAACGTGGGCCACGCCCACTTCTCCAATTCCCCCTACTTTTGGCTCAATAAATTTCGTGATTGACATCCACATACCAAATGCGAGCAGAATAGCTTGTATAGTTTGCGATATACGCCTTAATTAACCTTAAAATTTAGGGCGGTGACACACCCACAGGTACAATCGAGTCCAATTTTCATCCAGAAATAGCTTTCCATTAACAAACCTCTAACACCAAATTTCAGTATGATTGCTCATATATTTCGATAGATATGCCACTTAAGGGACGTGCCCCGTCCAGTGGTGCTATTTGGCCAACTTTTCATATATACCTTATAGCCAGTACACCGCTTACATCAAATTGCAGATCAATTGATCCAATAGTTCACTCAAAATAGCTTTTACAACTTTATGTTTATGTGGGAGGTGCCACGCCCACTGATGCAATCCTATAGCATTAATCGTATTGTGCTTAAATGGGAGGTGCCACACCCGCCGGTACTATTGTGCTAAATTTTTGCAAGACACCTTTTAGCAAGTATATCTGCCATATTAAATTCCATAACGATTGCGTTGTTAGTTTATTTTTATAGCGATAATAAATATTGTAGGCTGTGCCACGCCCTGTAACGAAATTTTCCAGTAAATTGACGTAGCTTGTATTGATGATTACTTTCAGTGGTATCATCCCTAAAATTTTTATGAAATCCGTATGTGCCAATTTGGAGTTATACGAAACCCAAATTTTCAATTGTAAAAAAGTGTCACGCCCACTTTTACAACTCCGCCCACTTTGTGCACAATTGAAGATATATAAGATCTGTATCCACGTACCAAATTTCATCACAATATCTTGCACGGTTTACGAGCTATGGCGTTATAAAAGTTAAAATTTAGGGCTGTTCCACGCCCCTTTAAGATCTATTGCAAGTTTAAAACCTAGTCTTATCTTAATTTTGTTCTCATCTTTACCAAATCAACAAGTTTTATCAAAATCGCAGAAACTTTTTTCAAAATGGAGTTGGGTACATTTACATAGAGAATGGGCGGTAGGCGTGGCCTTGAACCGATTTCGCCCATTTTTATATGCTAGCAGCTTGCAAGAAGGTGTGACCTGTGTGCCAAATTTCATAGAATTAGCTTGCTAAGTTTTCTCGTAAGCGTGATTTCAACAAACACACAAACACACAAACAGACAGACAGGCAGACACAGCGACAGACGGACATAGCTATGTCAACCTAGGTGGTGACGCTGATCAAGAATATATATACTTTTCCATGCCTGCCACACCCCCCTCTATGTGTTACAAACGGAATGACAAAGTGAATATACCCACGGTGTAGGGTATAATAAAAAACGCAAGTTTTTTCTAGTCCTCATATTTCCCGTATAACTTACCCTGCAATCTTATACGCTCAACTTTAATGCAGCGGGCTCTCCGCCTATATATTTATAATGAAAACTGTTTTGGAAATTTTTTATATTGAATAATGGTGCAAATACATATGTATATTAACAATATGAAATTAATAATTGATAAAATTTATTTAATTGTATAGATTTCTGACCTCCGAAGAGAATATCCCTTTACCAAAATCAGTATATTTTTAGCTCCCATTGTCCAATGTTTTTTTATGGGTAATAGGGGTTAAAATCAAGTAAAAAACATGAAAAAAGAGTCGCTCGGATCTATGTAGTTTCGGAGATATAGCCATCGAAAGTTTTGGATATAGCTTTTGTAAAAATCATTATAATTTGGGAACCCTTGCATGGATATAAAAAATTTGGGTGTCATAAAAAAGATACGCTTGATCAGCGTCACCACTTGAGTCGATATAGCTATGTCCGTCTGTCTGTGTGTCTGTCTGTTAAAATCAGGTTTACGAGAAAACTAAGCAAGCTAACTTAATGAAATTTGGCACACAGGTCAAACCTTCTTGCATGCTGCTAGCATATAAAAATTGGCGAAATCGGTTAACGGCCACGCCTTCCGCCCATACTCTATGTAAATATACCCAAGTCGATTTTGAAAAGAAGTTGCTGCGATTTTTATGAAACTTGGTGATTTGGTGAAGATGAGAACAAAATTAAGATTAAGCTAGGTTTGAAGTTTGCAAGGGCTCCTAAAGGGGCGTGGCACAGCCCTAAATTTTAACTTTTATAACGCCATAGCTCGTAAACCGTGAAAGATATTGTGATGAAATTTGGTACACGAATACAGATCTTATGCATCTTGAATTGCGCATAAAGTGGGCAGAATTGTAAAAGCGGGCGTGGCTTTTTTTAGTAATTGAAAATTTGGATTTCGTATAACTCCAAATTCGCACATACGATTTTCATAAAAATTTTAGGGATGATACCACTGAAAGCAGTCGTCAATACAAGTTTTTTCAATATTCAGGAAAATTTTGTTGAAGGGCGTGGCACAGCCTACGATATTTATAAACGTTATAAGAAGAGAACTAACAACGCAATCGCTATGAAATTTAATATTGCAGATATACTCGCTAAAAGGTGTCTTCTTGCAAAATTTTGGTACAATAGTGCCGGTGGGTGTGGCACCTCCCATATAAGCAAAATACGTTTAATGCTATAGTGTGCTATGAGAATAATCTTCATAAAATTTTGTGTAGAGGTGTCGGTTACTATAAGCTTTGAAATTCAATGAAACTTGGCAAGATTGCATCAGTGGGCGTGGCACCTCCCTCATTAACATAAAGTTGTAAATGCTATTTTAAGTGAACTATTGGTGCAATTGATCTGAAATTTGAAGTAAGTGGTTTACTGGGTATTAGGTACATATGCATCAAAAGCTTTTGAAATACCAACAGTGGGCGTGGCACCTCCCATACAATTAAAATACCTTAAGTGGCATAACTATCGAAATTTGGTGTAAGAGGTTTGTTTATGGAAGGCTACTTTTGGATCAAAATCTGAGTGGATTGTACCAGTGGGTGTGTCACCGCCCTATATTTTAAGAATAATTACGGCACATATCGCAAACTATACAAGTTATTATGCTAAAATTTGGTTTGATCATGTCAATCACGAATATTATTTATTGAAACAAAAGCAGGCGGAATTAGAGAAGTGGGCGTGACATATTTCGTGTTTTTATTTCTATTCTAATTTTTTCAAAATTTCCCATATTCTTTTGACATTTTCAATCTCTTAACTTTTTTCCTTTAATTTCATTCGACATTTTCATTATTCTTTCGACTTTTTCATCAATTTTTCAGCAGTTTTCATATATATCGACTAATTCAATTTCTTTTAACTTTCTTCAATTGTTTTCATAGTTTTTTATAATTTTCAGTTTTTTCCAACACTTTCCAACATTTTTGAACCTTTTTACATTATTTTCGACTTATTCAACCTCCTCAACATTTTTTTAACATTTATTTAAAAAGTACTTTTAATGCAGTGTAGGGTATGTGAGTTTCGGCCTGGCCGAAGATAACACCTTTACTAGTTTATTTTAATTTAGCAACACTCACAAATTAAAAATTTCACTTTGTCACAATCAAAAATATTCCAATACAAAAATTTCTTTCTTGTAAGCACAAAATGGCAGCTGAATTTACCGCCATACGTCGCAATTCTGTTTATTCGAACGGATTTTACGACGGTTTTACCGTTCAACGAATTTAACGCTGGCGGTATTTTCGTCAACCGCCGGAATTCTGTTTATTGCTTAAACGTAGTAACAGAAAGCAAGCAGCGTAATTTTCCTCGCTATGGCCATGGTGCAATAACCAAGGTGGAGTAATTATGACACTTCTCTCAAAGTTTTCTGGGTATTTTCCATTAATAGACTCACATTGACATTTATCATCAATTAGATTTTATTGTGTTTCGTTATATTTTTGATATATCGTTGTTTTGATTATTGGGAACGTTCAGCAACTTCAACATTTTTGAATCACTTTCAGCAAGTTTTTAGTGATCAAAATTCTGATGTGAACAAAAAACTGCGCTAAATAGTGCAGCGTGTTCCGATCCGACAGTCATAAGTCTTTTTTGTTATTAAATAACAACAACAGCGACTAAATTTCTCAGAAATAAAATAGTTGGCAACATTTTCAGCACATCGTTCAGTGAATATTCAAGAGCTTTATGCTTAAGCGCAGCAATTCATCAAAGCGCTTAACTTTGCTGAACGGGCAATTGACATGTTATGAATGTCAAAGATAAAGCAAATAGGCGATATACTCTCACGCTCTCAAAATGGCTTCCACGTCAGTACGCATTGCTCTCCTTAATTACTACACCTTGGGTATTACACCATGGGTAGTTGATCATTGTATTGATTGACAAAATTGAAAAAAATAGCAAATTTTTCCACGCTTATGCCTCAGCTTTTGGTTAACCAATCTCGATCTAATAGTTTTACCATAATAACTCTTCAATAAAGAAGTTTTACATCAAAAACTGTGGTTGATTGGGTTCGTTCCATCGAGTAATTGTCATCGCAGCCATGTTAGTTCAAAAGAAAAAATTAGGTAGATATATATTCACAAAGATTTATGTATGTTAATTCTCATTACAAATCTTGTTTTCATATTCATAGGTGGACAAAATCGTGCGTGGCCTTGCTGTCGAGGACAGTTGGTGTTCGGTAGCCTTGAGAGAGGCTCCGGATGTTTCATGGTGCCAGTGGAAACAAAGAGCAAGGAGGCCCTTATTGCTTTTATAGAGGATTGAATTTCCCCTGGAACCACAATAATAAGGGACTGTTGAAAGGTAAATAAAAAATTACTTGTATAAAATTATTCCTAATATTTAATTTTTATATGCATACAATTGCTTAGCAGAAGAGGGGTGCTAGCATCTGACGGTGAATCACTCAATCCAATTTAAAAATCCTGAAAATGATACCCTTACTAACAATGTGGAAGGGATGTGGACACGGAAAAGCCTCACTACCTGTACTGCCGAAAGAAACGCTTTTTTTCAAGCTACTACCTTAGTACGAGTATACGTCCTTGAAAAAATGCAAGTCGGAAGACATTACAGTGCTGCAACAGTTTATTAAATATGCTAGGAAACTTTATAAACCAACCCAAAGCGAGGATATGAGCCATTTTTCTGACGAATCTAGTTTTTCTAATGATATCATTTGCTAAAAACCAGCTGTAAAAAAACTCTTTTTTCAGGGCTACAATATGAATAAGATGTATGAATTTTATTCTAGTGTCTGAATTGAGCAGCATATCCAAGGTTAAAAACGTGTGCTATTTTCTGAATATTTTCCAAATTTTTAGGTTAGTTTTTCTATTGTTGTTGTTATAGTAGTATTTGTAACAGTTCCTGTTGTTGTAATGAATGTTGTTGTAAAAGTTGTTATAATAGTTATTGTTGTTGTTTAAGTCGCTGTTTTGTAGTTGTCCATAAATAGTTTTCAAAAAAATTTTATAAATTAATATTTTTATATTCCGGTAAAAAAGTTTAAGTACAAATTATAAATCATTTTAAAGCAAATGAATTGAATTTTCTTGCGATGGTAAAAAAAATTTTGAGTTAATAATACATTTTTTGGAAAAAGTATCGGTTTTTAGAAAAAAAAAAGGTCAAAATTTTGCAAGAATCATCATATCTCGGAAGCTATGCAACGAAATATTATGTATCGATTTAATGCCTTAATCAATTATCTTTTATTCGGTACCCATATTTTGGAAATCGATTCAGGGGTTCCCAACTTATATTGCTTTTTATAAAAGCTATATCCGCAACTTCCGATGACTATATCTCCGAAACTAGATCCGACCGACACTTTTTTGGAATTGGTTTTTATTCTCATAATGCTTCTTTTCCTAAAAAAAATTGGAGGATTTGTGCTAAAGTAAACCTGTACCAATATTTTTCCACCTGTTGATGGGAAATGTCGAAAATGGATTTTAAACATCGAGGTGCCCGGAAACTAACTAATACTGATATGCGGTCTTAACCCCTATAGCGGGAAAGGATTTTTCCCATAGCAAAGTTTTTAAAAAATGTTTGTTTTCAATTTCGAAAAGTGATGTCTAGAATCATTTTCAACCTTTCCCCATCGATTAGTGCCAAAAAAAAGTTTTCTGGAAATGTGTCGGAAACGGTTCCTTTTAGGGTCCGGGCCTCTCCAAATTATGTTCAAAATCTATTGGAGCAAAAAAATGTTCGGAAATGGGATGAATGTGCGTGGATTTTTTTTTGGCAATGGGCAAAGAACAGTCTCTTCCTGAATCCGCGGACACCCCAAGTGATGTCCAAAATCCAATTTCGCGCCATTAATTGGTGCGAAATTTTTTTTTTGCAAACTATCAAAAACGGTTTTTTTTTAGGATCCGGGGGCACCATAAGTAATGTTGAAACTCTTTCAACTTTCTTCATTAGTTTTAAAATTTTTGGACCTTTTCAGCGATTTCCACCGTTTTTACAATTTTTAAATCTCATTTTCCATATTTTATAGACTTTTTCAGCCTTTATCAACGGTTTCAACATTTGTCAACCTCTTTCAACAATTTACATGCTTTAATAATAGAGTTTAGCTACTACAACTAATCGCCTTGTCAGTTACCTAGCTTAAGCCTTTAAATCAAATAAAAAGCTTATTAAAAATAAATTTTGTAAATGAAAAAATAATGCGTGCCATTTATCTTTTTTATAATTTTTTCATGCTACAAGCATACAATAATACAGGAAATTTTCTTAAAAAGCACAAAAATATTATAATAACACGATCGAATAATAATATTATCAATGAACTCTTCAAAAATAATTACATCGATAATTTTCAACGGCATAAACTTTTATATTCTGCGGCAAGTGCACCTTAATTATACGGTTTGCCAAAAATCCACAAAAGTAATATTCCTAAATACATCAGACAGATTCTAAAAAATTTAATTTCAGAAAAGTTCAACATAAAAAACTCTTACTAAAACATTTCTATAAAACCCGATGAAATATTGATTTCGTTTGACGTAGTGTCTCTTTTCACCAACCTACCGACACATTAAGCTATTAAAATTATTTTGATGAAATGGAATAAAGTTCAAAATATATTACAATGCCGAAAAAAAGTTTCTTAAACATCTTAGAATTTTGTCTCAAAGAAAATAATTATTTTACATACGACCAAAACATATGCTTACAAAATTATGGTATGGATTTGAACACATTTCATAACAAACTTAATTTCACTTCAGAGCGAGAAAACAATAAACAACTAAATTTCTTGAATTTAACAGTTTACAATAAAAACTATAACATAAACACAAATTGGTTCGCTAAAGATATAGCTTCAGGCAGAATAACTAAGTTTTTTTCAAACCATCCTCCACTACAAAAATACAACACAGCAAAAAACCTCATCAAAAATGCACTTAATCTAAGTGAAACATCTTTCCACAACAACAACATTCAAAAAATCAAAATAATTTTACAGAAAAATAGCTTTCTCGCCAACATTATAAAAACACTAATAAAACAAGCACCAAATGAAATAAAAACAAAAAATAGCAATCGTTCGGAATCAGCAAATAATAGAGTTGACAAAAAATATTGCTCTCTACCAATACCCTCTCTAGCTAAAAAAGAAACGATAACATAAACACGGCTTGCAAAACAAATAGAACAATTAACATAAATAAATAAATATTTTAGCATTGTCTATAAAATAGAATGTACAGACAAAATCAATGAAAACTGCAATAAAAAGACCGGCACCAGATGGTGGATCACCTGATGTAGCGCCAAATGGAGAGAAAAACACCCCACGAAATCTTATTTGATATGAACGATCAGATAAATAAGATTCAATCTAACTGACAAAACTTAAAGGAAATCCAATCTTTTTGAATTTTAACAAAATCAAATTATGTGGTAATTTCTCAAATGATTTACTGAAGTCAGATGCAGTCAACTTACCCACCAGAGCCTAATGAACTCAATGCAAAGGAGTGATATCAAGGAGGTTAGAAACTGTAGATTTGCCATAGGCGAAATCATGCTGACGATTTCCTATGACTACACTACAGCACACCTTAATTTGATAGTATACAATATGTTCAAAAAGTTTTGGTAGTGTTGATAACTAAGCCACGGGTCGGTAGTTAGAAACATAATTTTTACACCCTTTCTCGAAAATGGGGCTTATGTATGATTTTATACAAAACTTAGGAAAATAGCTTTCTCCAGTAGATTTAAAAAATATAAAACTGAGGGGCTGACTCAGCATAGAGCCGCAACTAACTAATACTGTCGCCGGAAGACCATCAGGTCCTGAGCTGTCATCAACAGATGAGATATATTTCTCTATGAGGTCAGGCGAGAAAGATATCGCATTAGCTGAAACTAAAATTTCGTTATCCATACCTTCAAAGTAGTTGACTCAGGGCTAAATAATTTAATAGAAAATATTTTGTACACAAATTAGCAAACAACCCCAGTATAGAAAAACCTAAATCTAATTTATTTCTAAAAAATCTCATTCAATTTTAAAAATAGAGTTTTCTTAAACATTAATGGCAGAACTTTCGTAAACATTACTGGAAGAACAGGCATTAATTAAACTTTCGTTGTCAGATTAATACACAATATGGATTATAGGTAGAAACCGCATCTTACAAAAACATAACGAAACGAAGCGATTTCATACAATCACCGCAACGCAAGTTCGTTGCTTGATATTTTTCTCTTTTTTTCAGAGCCTTTAAAAGCAACGGTAAACAGGTTTATTCTTAACCTATTGTTACGGAATTTCCTGTCTCTTGTTAGGATAATTTCGATCTCTTACACATTTCTGAGTTCGATCACTGGATTGTGTAGCAATTAAAAACACAAACTTTATTTAATTATAAAATGGTTTATTTAAATCAAAAGCGTTAGTTTTTAAACGGTACAATTGTTTATTTCCTTCAATTATCGATATTCAAACTCTAATATTGAACTGGCACTGTATAGACAATTTTTCACTTTATCGCTTTAAATCCACTGTGTCTATCGCTTAAAAACGACTGTCTTACTCTATTGCTTAAGAACAACTCTGTCTCGACAGCTCAGATGACAGCCTTTTATAGCAAGTTCACTTCCTTCGACCACTATCCAGAATGTCATTTCCGGTACCTTCTAGATGGCGCTTATCGATTTTGATAATTGTTCAAGAATTATCTAGCAGACTGCAGCGACATTCAGTTTATTATTTCTAGTACAGAAACCACATATGACTGCCAGAGGGTGTTCGAGAACTGGCATACTGCAAATTTCGCTACACTGCCCTCCGCTTAAACTTGTTCGCCCCGAACAGGAGTCTCTCCGTCTCTATGATAAGGTGCCAGCCTTTCGATGTGGACTACCTTTAATTTACCTTCGTTGCCAGGGTATTTTTGGATTCGATACACAACGTCATTAATCCTTTTGACGATCCGGTAAGGTCCCTCCCAATGAGTCTGCAATTTAGGAGACAAGCCTCGTTTTCGTTGTGGGTTGTGTAGCAGCACTAATTGACCTTCTTTGAACCCTTCACTATTTGCTCGCAGGTCATACCGAGCTTTCATCTTGTCGCTAGCCAATTGAGTACGTCTCCTGATAAGCTCGTGTATATCTGCCAAATCTTCTCTTTTCCGCGACATGTAATCGTCAGCATGGGTCGTTTTTGGGACAACGCTTACTCCGTACTTCAAATCTGCTGGAAGCCTTAAGTCCGTACCAAAAATGACTTTTGCTAGCGTGACTGTAGTGGTGTCGTGGATTGACGAACGATAACCCATAAGAAACATTGGTAGATGCTCATCCCAATCTTTTTGTCCTTTGTCAACAACCTTTTTCAGATACTCCTCTAGAGTACGGTTGAACCTTTCGACCATGCCATCGGACTGAGGATGCAATGCTGTGGTACGTGTCTTCTGTATTCTAAGCATGTCACAAACTTCCTTAAAAAGTGCCGACTTGAAATTTCGTCCTTGGTTGGAGTGCAACTCAAGTGGAGCTCCATATCGGCAAATCCAATTTTTGATGAAAATGTCTGCCACTGTTTTTGCTTCTTGATTGGGAATGGGATATACTTCTGGCCACTTACTGAAGTAATCAATTACCACAAGGATGTATTTATTTCCTGCATTGCTGATTGGAAAAGGTCCCGCTATGTCCATGGCTATCCTCTCAAAAGGAGCTCCAACGTTATACTGATGCATTTTTCCCCGAGTACGTTGCCTGGGTCCTTTAGCAATTGCACATTGGTCACAACGGCGGATCCAGTCAGCGACTGTTTCTTGGCATCCTACCCAATAAAACCGTTTCTTTATTTTCTCTGTGGTTTTTGTTATGCCCAGATGTACACCACTTGATCCATTGTGATAATCCTCGATTATTTCCTTAAATTTTGCCTTTGGAATAACCAGCAGTTTTGAGCGAATTTTACCATTCTCGCTTTCCCAGATTCGGTAGAGGCAACCATCATGCAACTCCAAACTTTGCCATTGCGCCAAGTACGCTTTACAGATTTGACTTTCACTTGAGATTTCTTGCCACGCCGGTTTCCTAACCAGCTCCTTATAAAGGGTGTTTTTTTTAGAGGTATAGAGCTTCGAATTGAAATAAAACACAAGAAAATCGTTTTAATGTCCATCAATTTGGCTTTATTGGAAGGATAATTTTATGCCATTAATGTTTAAATATGATTTCGGGCATGTGGCCGCCGCGGCTGGCTCGAATAAAGCCAATTCTACAGGTCCAATTTTGAACCACTTTTTCGAGCATATGGGGCCGTATGTCGGCAATAACGCCACGAATGTTGGCTTCCAAGTCCCCTAAATAATCCAATGGTGTCAAATCACACGATCTTGGTGGCCAATTGACAGGTCCATTCCGCGAAATTATGCGCTCATCGAATGTTTCCTTCAATAAATCGATTGTGACGTGCGCTGTGTGGCATGTAGCGCCGTCTTGTTAGAACCACAACTCATCCACATTCATGCCATCCAATTCGGGAACAAAATAGTCGGTTATCATGGCTCTATACCGGTCTCCATTAACGGTAACTGACTCTCCAGCATTATTTCGGAAGAAGTATGGCCCAATGACTCCACCAGCCCATAGAGCACACCAAACAGTCAGTTTTTGTGGATATAATGGCGTCTCAAGGGTCTCATGTGGATTCTCTTCACTCCAAATGCGGCAATTTTGCTTGTTGACGTAGCCATTCAACCAAAAATGAGCCTCATCACTGAACAAAATTTTGCGATGAAAATCAGCATCGAGATCAATCTCATTTTCGGCCCATACACCAAAATCACGACGCATTGCATGGTCTCGCGGCTTTAATTCTTGCACAAGCTGGATCTTGTAAGGTCGCAAGCCAAGATCTTTGCGCAAAATCTTCCATAAAGTTGATGGACAAAGCTCCAATTGCTGTGCACGGTGGCGAATCGATTCATTCGGGTCCTCTTCAACATTTTGCTCTACAGCGGCAATTGTTTCTTCGGTGCGCACTGTTCGACGTCTCTGCGGATGCGTATTATCACATAGAGTAAACGTAGTGCGAAAACGATCCATGGTTAACCGAATTAATTGCTCTGATGGACGATTATGTCGACCATAAAATGGACGGAGCTTGCGGTAAACTTCGCGAACTGAACCATTATTTTCGAAATAAATTTGCACGATTTGCAAGCGTTGTTCTTTTGTCAACCTGTTCATGATGAAATGGCAAACCAAACTGAACATAAATGACATTAGAGTTGCCAGATTTGACCATAAAATGCCAGTTTTATCTCTATTCGAAAAACAAACCTCTAAAAAAAACACCCTTCACTTAATTATAGTTGCCAAATCTGTATCACTGCGCTGGTCCCGTTGTACCTCCTCTTTTGTCTACTTTTCTTCAGGCAAAACGTTCAAAAGGCGTACATCTATTGTTCCAGCTTTATTTTCCGTTCGTGAACAATGACCGCATTCAATTTTACATGGACGACGGGAAAGTGCATCCGCATTTCCATGTTGGCTTCCTTTGCGATGTTCTATGGTGAAATCATAGCTCTGCAAGCGTTCTATCCACCGTGCGATTTGACCTTGAATTGAAGTAGCCACCTTAATGCCGCGTGGTCTGTCCTCAAGAGAAAGTGCTGTCCATATAAGTACTTATGGAAGTGTTTTACGCATTCCATTACAGCCAGTAGCTCTCTCCGAGTTACGCAATAATTCCTCTCAGGTTTCGACAGAATTTTGCTGAAATATGCGACGACTTGTTCTTGTCCATTGATGACTTGGGACAAAACTCCTCTAATACCATGTCCACTTGCATCGGTGTCCAATACAAATTTTTCACTGGGTATTGGGTACGCTAGTATTGGCGCTGTAGACAATAATTCTTTCAGCTTTTGGAATGCAGTTTCCTGTGCACCACTCCATTCGAATTTCCGATTTTTCTGTGTCAGCTCATGTAGACTGCCTGCGACATTTGCGAAACCAGGAACAAAACGTCTATAATAAGTGCATAGGCCCAGAAAACTTCGCAACTCATGAAGATTTGTTGGTCGTGGCCAATTTTTCACAGCTTTTATTTTATCCTCATCTGTGTGTATTCCTTCTGACGTAACCTTATGCCCCAGATATTTGACTTCACGCTGGAAAAGTGAGCACTTTTTCGCACTAAATTTTAGTCCAGCTGCCTCCAAGCGCTCAAACACTTCATCCAGATTTTTCAAGTGGTTATCAAAATCTTTACCCATGATGATTATGTCGTCGAGATACACTAAACAAGTCTTCCAATGTAATCCTTTGAGAACTCGTTCCATTAACCGCTCAAACGTAGCTGGAGCGTTACAAAGACCAAACGGCATGACGTTAAACTGCCATAGACCATTCCCAATACTAAAGGCAGTTTTCTCCTTGTCTTTTTCATCTATTTCCACCTGCCAATATCCACTTTGTAAGTCCAGGGTGGAAAACCATGTCGCTCCAGATAACGTATCCAGTGTATTATCGAGTCTGGGTAACGGGTAGCTATCTTTTTTGGTGACGTCATTAAATTTTCTGTAATCTACAAAGAATCGCATACTTCCGTCCTTTTTTTTGACCAGTACGACCGGTGAACTCCACGGGCTTTCTGATGGTGCAATGACATTTTCTCGCGCCATATCCTCTATAAGGCCCGTCACTTCTTCTCTCTTAGCGAGTGCTAGTCTCCTTGGAGGCTGACGAATTGGCTGAAAATTACCTGTATCAATGCGATGTTTGACAACTGATGTTCGGCCATTATTTTCTTCTGTGGTCGCAAATATCCGCCAATGCTTTTGCAGAAACCTTTTTGCCTTATTTTTGTTCTAGGCAGATAACTCCTTCGTCCATTCTTTCGTCAATACTTCCAAGGCCGACGATTTTGTTAAAGTTGTACCTTTTGTGTCCTGCTGGTCATTTTCACAATTCATAACAGCCATAACTTTCTCACATTGAGCTATTAGTTCACCTTTCTGTATCAATTTCGGCTCATTTGTTGGATTCAAAATTCGTACTGGTATTTTGCTGTCCGCTCTTGTTTTTACCAGGGTCTTTCCAATAATCAGATCTTTCTTTAAATTTTTCTTATCTGCTTCTACTACCAACAGATGGCTTGTCCCACAGTCTTCACTTGTTGTAGCCCAAATAATTTCTTCGGTGTTGGGTTCAATTCGATAGCGCTCACTTATGTAGACTCTTGCAATTGTCAAGTTTTGTCCACAGCCAATGTCTAAAGGCAACTCTACATTGGCATACCTTAACGTCTTTTTCTTAAGATTCAAAGTGAACCCGTGTCGAATCATGAAGTCCACGCCAATGATAACCTCATCGGTGATATTTGCAACAATAAAATCATGTTCCACAGTTTTGCTGCCGATAAGAACACTCGCTGTAACTTTTCCTACTATTTGCGCAATTTCTCCTTTCGCTGTCCTCAATTGGATCCCATTTAATGACGTTACTCGTCGTCTATCAAATAAGTCTCTCCTCACAATTGAATGCGATGCGCCTGTATCCAAAGTTAACTCATATGGTCTTTCGTTGATTTTTCCACCGATGGTAAGGCTGTTGGAATTTCGGCAGAGCTTCGAAACTAAAACTATGGGGCAATCATAAATGGGAGTCAGCTCACGCCCCGCTGTACTGACTCTCTTTAGTTTAACGACTGCTGTCCGCTATCATTTTTGCCATCGTCCACCCTATTTTCAATTTTTCTTCTTGGTGAACGTGATGCAGATCGTTTACGACGTGATTTGCAGTCACGTGCCATGTGTCCCTGTTTACCACAGCTATAGCATTTTCCGCTGAAGCTGCTGCGGGCAAACGATGCATTTTCCTTCTCAACTTCTACCTCCATCTTACGAGTTTTCAATGATGGGCGGCATGTCAACGCAATCGTCTCCTGAGTGAGGGCAACCGTTACTGTTTCATTAAATGTTGTCTTCGGGTTCCTCATTGTCTCGCGTTTTGTCTCTGAGTCACGTATGCCGTCAATAAACGCCTCTATTTTGAATTTTTCAGCTACGACACTTAACTCGTCACAGTAAGAAAGGTGTGCCAATCGTTCAATATCCGCAGCATACTCCTGCAAGTACTCACCAGATTTTTGGATACGATTTTTCAACTCCAGTCTGTGAATCTGCTTCATGTGGTCACTGCCATACTTTCGCTGTAAGGCATCCATTACCGCCTTGTAATTTTTCTGCTCCGCCACTGGAACCGTCTGCAATACTTCCGCAGCTGCGCCTTTTAATGCCACAATTAGTGCTGCTGCTGCGCTATCGCTATCCCAACGATTATGAGTAGATGTTGTTTCGAACTGCAGCTTGAAAACACTAAATGGCGTTGTTCCATCGTACATGGGTGCCTTAAGCCTCTCTGTGCTGAACTCTCTTATCACTTGAGTGGTTGGTTCGCTTATTTCCAACTGTTGAATTCTTTTATTAACGTTTTCAAAATTATTTTGAACTATTTCAAGATTATTTTGAACTTTTTCAAGATTATCTTGAACTTTTTCCTTGAATGATTCAACGTCATCTCGTAACTCAGTCACTTTTGCATCGAGGCCATTTACAATTTTGGCAACCTCCGTTCGAACAGCTTCCATATTTTGATTCATTGTGTGGATCTCTGTCGCGTTCTGACTCAACCTCTGATCAATCGTTTGCGTCATTACCATTAACATTTTCTCGAACTTTGACATGTCTAAAACTTCACCACTTGCCACCGTTCCAGAAGCTTCCTCCACTTTCGCTGTCGATTCTGCGACATCATCATAAAATTCATGCTCTTCCAAGTTTACACCTTGAGCCTCAAGAGCCTGCCGTAAGCGTTTCTGTAGCTCCACCTTTCCGCCAGATGATTGCAGATTCAGCTGCTGCAACTCTTTCTTCAGCTGATCCACTTTCAGTTCATCAAACTTAACCATTTTTTTTTTTATTTTTATTTGATTGTTAATTCTTTTTACACAATCCCACTTCTGACACCAATTGTTACGAAATTTCCTGTCTCTTTTTAGGATAATTTCGATCTCTTACACATTTCTGAGTTCGATCACTGGATTATGTAGCAATTAAAAACACAAACTTTATTTAATTATAAAATGGTTTATTTAAATCAAAAGCGTTAGTTTTTAAACTAACTACAATTGTTTATTTCCTTTAATTATCGATTTTCAAACTCTAATATTGAACTGGCACTGTATAGACAATTTTTCACTTTATCGCTTTAAATCCACTGTGTCTATCGCTTAAAAACGACTGTCTTACTCTATTGCTTAAGAACAACTCTGTCTCGACAGCTCAGATGACAGCCTTTTATAGCAAGTTCACTTCCTTCCTGAAAGTTCGACCACTATCCAGAATGTCATTTCCGGTACCTTCTAGATGGCGCTTATCGATTTTGATAATTGTTCAAGAATTATCTAGCAGACTGCAGCGACATTCAGTTTATTATTTCTAGTACAGAAACCACATATGACTGCCAGAGGGTGTTCGAGAACTGGCATACTGCAAATTTCGCTACACTGCCCTCCGCTTAAACTTGTTCGCCCCGAACAGGAGTCTCTCCGTCTCTATGATAAGGTGCCAGCCTTTCGATGTGGACTACCTTTAATTTACCTTCGTTGCCAGGGTATTTTTGGATTCGATACACAACGTCATTAATCCTTTTGACGATCCGGTAAGGTCCCTCCCAATGAGTCTGCAATTTAGGAGACAAGCCTCGTTTTCGTTGTGGGTTGTGTAGCAGCACTAATTGACCTTCTTTGAACCCTTCACTATTTGCTCGCAGGTCATACCGAGCTTTCATCTTGTCGCTAGCCAATTGAGTACGTCTCCTGATAAGCTCGTGTATATCTGCCAAATCTTCTCTTTTCCGCGACATGTAATCGTCAGCATGGGTCGTTTTTGGGACAACGCTTACTCCGTACTTCAAATCTGCTGGAAGCCTTAAGTCCGTACCAAAAATGACTTTTGCTAGCGTGACTGTAGTGGTGTCGTGGATTGACGAACGATAACCCATAAGAAACATTGGTAGATGCTCATCCCAATCTTTTTGTCCTTTGTCAACAACCTTTTTCAGATACTCCTCTAGAGTACGGTTGAACCTTTCGACCATGCCATCGGACTGAGGATGCAATGCTGTGGTACGTGTCTTCTGTATTCTAAGCATGTCACAAACTTCCTTAAAAAGTGCCGACTTGAAATTTCGTCCTTGGTTGGAGTGCAACTCAAGTGGAGCTCCATATCGGCAAATCCAATTTTTGATGAAAATGTCTGCCACTGTTTTTGCTTCTTGATTGGGAATGGGATATACTTCTGGCCACTTACTGAAGTAATCAATTACCACAAGGATGTATTTATTTCCTGCATTGCTGATTGGAAAAGGTCCCGCTATGTCCATGGCTATCCTCTCAAAAGGAGCTCCAACGTTATACTGATGCATTTTTCCCCGAGTACGTTGCCTGGGTCCTTTAGCAATTGCACATTGGTCACAACGGCGGATCCAGTCAGCGACTGTTTCTTGGCATCCTACCCAATAAAACCGTTTCTTTATTTTCTCTGTGGTTTTTGTTATGCCCAGATGTACACCACTTGATCCATTGTGATAATCCTCGATTATTTCCTTAAATTTTGCCTTTGGAATAACCAGCAGTTTTGAGCGAATTTTACCATTCTCGCTTTCCCAGATTCGGTAGAGGCAACCATCATGCAACTCCAAACTTTGCCATTGCGCCAAGTACGCTTTACAGATTTGACTTTCACTTGAGATTTCTTGCCACGCCGGTTTCCTAACCAGCTCCTTATAAAGGGTGTTTTTTTAGAGGTATAGAGCTTCGAATTGAAATAAAACACAAGAAAATCGTTTTAATGTCCATCAATTTGGCTTTATTGGAAGGATAATTTTATGCCATTAATGTTTAAATATGATTTCGGGCATGTGGCCGCCGCGGCTGGCTCGAATAAAGCCAATTCTACAGGTCCAATTTTGAACCACTTTTTCGAGCATATGGGGCCGTATGTCGGCAATAACGCCACGAATGTTGGCTTCCAAGTCCCCTAAATAATCCAATGGTGTCAAATCACACGATCTTGGTGGCCAATTGACAGGTCCATTCCGCGAAATTATGCGCTCATCGAATGTTTCCTTCAATAAATCGATTGTGACGTGCGCTGTGTGGCATGTAGCGCCGTCTTGTTAGAACCACAACTCATCCACATTCATGCCATCCAATTCGGGAACAAAATAGTCGGTTATCATGGCTCTATACCGGTCTCCATTAACGGTAACTGACTCTCCAGCATTATTTCGGAAGAAGTATGGCCCAATGACTCCACCAGCCCATAGAGCACACCAAACAGTCAGTTTTTGTGGATATAATGGCGTCTCAAGGGTCTCATGTGGATTCTCTTCACTCCAAATGCGGCAATTTTGCTTGTTGACGTAGCCATTCAACCAAAAACTGACTCAGGGCTAAATAATTTAATAGAAAATATTTTGTACACAAATTAGCAAACAACCCCAGTATAGAAAAACCTAAATCTAATTTATTTCTAAAAAATCTCATTCAATTTTAAAAATAGAGTTTTCTTAAACATTAATGGCAGAACTTTCGTAAACATTACTGGAAGAACAGGCATTAATTAAACTTTCGTTGTCAGATTAATACACAATATGGATTATAGGTAGAAACCGCATCTTACAAAAACATAACGAAACGAAGCGATTTCATACAATCACCGCAACGCAAGTTCGTTGCTTGATATTTTTCTCTTTTTTTCAGAGCCTTTAAAAGCAACGGTAAACAGGTTTATTCTTAACCTATTGTTACGGAATTTCCTGTCTCTTGTTAGGATAATTTCGATCTCTTACACATTTCTGAGTTCGATCACTGGATTGTGTAGCAATTAAAAACACAAACTTTATTTAATTATAAAATGGTTTATTTAAATCAAAAGCGTTAGTTTTTAAACGGTACAATTGTTTATTTCCTTCAATTATCGATATTCAAACTCTAATATTGAACTGGCACTGTATAGACAATTTTTCACTTTATCGCTTTAAATCCACTGTGTCTATCGCTTAAAAACGACTGTCTTACTCTATTGCTTAAGAACAACTCTGTCTCGACAGCTCAGATGACAGCCTTTTATAGCAAGTTCACTTCCTTCGACCACTATCCAGAATGTCATTTCCGGTACCTTCTAGATGGCGCTTATCGATTTTGATAATTGTTCAAGAATTATCTAGCAGACTGCAGCGACATTCAGTTTATTATTTCTAGTACAGAAACCACATATGACTGCCAGAGAACTGGCATACTGCAAATTTCGCTACACTATTATCAAATTTATTTTATGTACGAAAAACTAAATAAAAAAACGCTGGCCTTAGCGCCGTTCAAACGCTGAAGTTATAGCATTACAACTCTCTCACTCTGTACACTTTGCGCAATTTTCATACAAATATCCTGCACTATTTTATCAAAAATTTTCGCTTCTCGCCAATCTTCGCTTCTAGCGCGTATTCTGTTTCAGACCCAAGTCTACTTATCGACTTTATCAGTCTTGTTTAACTGTTTCAACATTTTTCGACCTCTATACACATTTTCCTAGTTTTTTGGACTTTTCGATCTGTTTCAATCTCTTTCGTCTTTTTTATCCTCTTTCAGCTTTTTTCAAGTTTTCAACCACTCTCAACTTTTTTCAACATCATGGTTATTTTATTGATTTTTTCAGCCTTTTTGAACTATGTATATCAACATTTTTCAACCTCATTCAACCTTTTTCAAGATATTCCATACTTGTTTTACATACATACACACATACTTTTTTTTCAACATTTTCCATTATTTTTGGAACTATCGAAGAATTTTCGGCTTATTTAAACTATTAAAAATTTTTAAACGTTTTTAACCTTTTCTGAACTTTTTCTACATTTTCCATATTTCTTCGACTTTTTTTTCAACATTTTCCATATTATTTTACGTTTCCTGCAGACCGCGACAGCAGTCGTTAGGTGTTGGCTAGATAATTTTCAATACCCTTATGCTTGGATCTAAGTAATACTTGTTTACTTATGCTGCCTGCTGCTCCAACGTTATATTATTCTAATAATTTAGTGGCTCGACTAGCTATAATTTTTGCCAATGTTTATGTTTTGCCATCAAAATCTCTAGGGACGTCATTTTATGTTAATGCCATATCATAAACATCTAAAATTTTGTCAAAACAGTTTTTTTAACATCTACCGTTACAAGAATTTGACGTTTCAGTCGATTTTGGCATTTATCATACTAAAAATGGAGCAAAAATTTAATACAAGCGAAATAATTAACTTCATAAATATTTACCGCCAATCTGAGTGTTTTTTGAATTATATTGTAATACTGGAATATATAAAATGTCAAGTTGTTTACTGTTCAAATACCCCGAGCCCGCTGTAGAGAAGTCGAGTGTATAAAATAACAGCGTAAGTGGGAGCTACCAAAAATAGATGGGATTAAATTTTTACTATTTTTATATTTTTTCTCTAACCACTTTTCTCGGAACAATTTTACTTTAGGGGCAATGCTCCAAAAATTTTTTTTTTTTAGAAACATGGAGTTTTATCCCCTAAAACTGAATCTAAAAAAAAAGTCGGTCTCTTATGGCTTCCGAGATAAAATTGGTCAAAGTTTGAAAATTTCATTTACCCCCCCATGTATAAATTGTGTAAAAATTTTTCTATTTATTTTTTATTTTGTGTATACGTGTTTCTCTTACGAAATCGGTGATATTATATCACCAATCAGTCTATAATATATCCAACATCTGGGTTGTTAGCCACGGATCAGTCGAATTACATCCTATTAAAGGTTGCTATAATACGACACAATGTCTCAAATTCAACTTAGCTGTATAGATTTTTTTCCAATTGATACAATTCATTAAAAAAAGACATTCTTACCCTGCAGAAAATATGTCCATTGCTGCTAGTAATGTATTTCCTGAGTAGGAAGGGCTCAGACGAATGATAGAATCTGTTGGAAACATTGATATCCCTTCATTAGGTTCTGTTTCGTCTAAGGAAATTGTTTTTACAAATCGTTCTGGTGCAATATAACAAGTACGTCTACGGCTAGTATCAAAAAAGTATGTATAATCTGCTGGATTATCTTCCGGCAAATAAGTTGGTTTAAATGATGCAAAGTCCGATAACAAAATCCAATTCCAAGATGTTATTAGTATATTTTCCAGCTATCAATGGGATAACAATATGTTCAATAGTTTTTGATGAAGAATACTTAAAAACAACCTTTATGTCACCGTGGCAAATTTTTTGCTTGTGGCACTGATTAAGTGCGCACAGAATTTGAAATGTTATCCACTTCTTTTCGAGAATAGTAAGGAATGGCCGCGTTGATACTCGATCATATAAACTGTGTTTGACGAATTCACGCATAATATAGGCTGCCTTGTCATTTAGCTAGTTTGTTAATCAAAATAAACAAAATAAAAATTCGTAAATTACAATTTGGAGAAACATCGGTCTTAACCAATAAGTTTTAATTCAGGAAATTAAGTCAGTTTTGAAATATCGTTACGCGAGTTTTTATTTGTTTTACAAATCATTTTGATCAAAAATCAGTTATTACCCATTCTTACCTGAAAATCAAACTCATAGAACCAACATTTCCCCATTCTAATTAAAACCCAAAACTGCGAAAATTTAAAGTCAGGAATATAAACGTGTTACATGATATGTAAGAGATTCTATCAGCACTATAATTTTAACGTTAAGGCTGAGGCCCGTAGTTACAGGTAAATTAAAAGCACATTTAATTTGTTTAGCAAATATAGTGGTTCAAAACCAGATTTTAGCTATAACAGAGCTGTACAGAGTGACCCCATTAAAAAAAACTTCCAGTAAATTACGAAAAAATTTAAAAAAAAAAGATTGAAAAATAAGAGTAATAAATGCCCAAGAGACGACAGACAGTGTAGACACATTGTTAGGTCTCTCAGATCATAGCTCACAGTGAGTGGGTTCAATTCTCGCAAGGCCAAATGATTTTTTTATTTATATCAACGAAAATACATTTTTACTCGCAAGGCCAAATTATTATTTTTTATTTATATCAATGAAAAATGATTTTTGGACTTTTGTAATTTGCTCTGACATTTTCTTTGTCAAAAAATAATTTTTCACAATATATTTTCATACGAAATGTCACTTTAAGCCCTGCTGTTAAATATTTAAAACCACCTTTTCCTGATTATAAATTTAAAACGCCCTTTTAGAGTTAAGCAGGTTTTAAGTCAACTATAACGAACTTAACATGGCGTTAATTTTAAATTTCAAGAGTGCAACAGCAATTACAACAAAAACCCAACAACAAATCGTTGAATACGTTACAATAAGGAAATATCAACATAAAACTAGTAAAGGTGTTATCTTCGGCCAGGCCGAAACTCACATACCCTACACTACATTAAAAGTACTTTTTAAATAAATGTTAAAAAAATGTTGAGGAGGTTGAATAAGTCAAAAATAATGTAAAAAGGTTCAAAAATGTTGGAAAGTGTTGGAAAAAACTGAAAATGTCAAAAGAATATGGGAAATGTTGAAAAAAATAGAATAGAAATGAAAAACACGAAATATGTCACGCCCACTCCTACAATTCCGCCCACTTTTGTTTCAATAAATGATATTCGTGATTAACATGATCAAACCAAATTTTAGCACAATTCCTTGTATAGTTTGCGATATGTGCTGTAATTATTCCTAAAATTTAGAGCGGTGACAGACCCACTGGGGCAATCCACACCGATTTGGATCCAGAAATAGCTTTTTATAAAAAAACTTCTTACACCAAATTTATATATTTATAAATATTCTAGGCTATGCCACGCCCTTAAAATAAATTTTTCAGAATATTGACGTAGCTTGTATTGTTGACTACTTTCAGTGGTATCATCCCTAAAATTTTAATGAAAATCGTATGTGCCAATTTGGAGTTATACGAAATCCAATTTTTTAATTGTTAAGAAATGCCACGCCCACTTTTGCAATTTCGCCCACTTTATGCGCAATTCAAAATTCACAAGATCTGTATCCGTGTACCAAATTTCATCACAATATCTTGCACAGTTTACGAGCAATGGCGTCATAAAACTTAAAATTTAGGGCTGTGTCCCGCCTCTTTAAGAGCCTTTGCAAACTTAAGACCTAGCCTAATCTTAATGTTGTTCTCATATTCGCCAAATCATTAATTTTGATCAAAATCGCAGCAACTTTTTTTCAAAATGGACTTGGGTATATTTACACAGAGTATGGGCGGAAGGCGTGGCTGTGAACCGATTTCGCCCATTTATAAGAAGATGTGTGCTTTGTGCCAAATTTCATTGAATTAGCTTGCTTAGTTTTTGCGTAAACCTGATTTCAACAGACAGACAGACAGATAGACAGACAGACAGACAGACAGACAGACAGACAGACAGACAGACAGACAGACAGACAGACGGACACAGCAATATCGACTCAGGTGGTGACGCTGATCAAGAATATACATACTTTTCCATACCTGACACGCCCCCTCCTATGCGTTACAAACGGAATGACAAAGTGAATATACCCTCTGTGTAAGGTATAAAAAGCATTACAGCAACAGCATATATTAGAATATGGGACGAATTTACACCAGAGTGTATGTCATCGATAAACAGCAAAAATAGTGTGGGGCCAAGATGGCTGCCCTGAGGAACTCCAGATGAAACTGTTATATATTTAGAAAATATGTTGTCAAAAAACTTTCTTTTCAGTAACGAAATTGATATTTTACTTATTTGTGACACACATCTTACCCTCACACACAATTTTATAATTGAAAGGGATAGATTTTACAAAACTACGCATTTGGGCAGTATGAGCGGGACTACCTACAAGAGACTTCGACAAAGTAAGTTTTTTGCCGAACCAAGGGGTCCCCTTATTAAATTTTTCGACATACATACCTTCGGTATTTAGAGTCATTAGGTATAACATACTAAAATGGTCTCTAATCAAATAATAACTGGAATAAGAAATGATCAAATTATTAGTTTATTACAAGAAAAATAAATTTATTTGATAGCTTTCTTTGGTAAACTTAATTATTTTTGAAGCTTATCCATGCCATTATTGAAACACCGAGCGTTTTGTTCAAGTAGTACATGATTCTGCCATGGCAGTCACCGATGAAAACAGTATGGGCCATATTTTATGTAAAATCGAGAGCCGCCAAATATACAACCAACTCGAATCACGTCGAAATATGATCGATAAATATTCGATGCATTTTATATCGAATTCGATGCCGGATAGAAAACATTAGATTTTATTAACGGATTCATCTGTAGCTCCTCAGGGCAGCCATCTTGGCCCCACACTATTTTTCCTGTTTATGAATAATCAATCCTCTGATACGAATTCGTCCCGTATTCTAATGTATGCTGATGTATAATGTATTTCACTTTAGTTTTTCGACCAATATTGGAATATGCGTCAACGGTATGGAGTCTACAATACATTATATACATTGATATTCTGGAGTCGATGCAGAAACAATTTTTATTATTTATGCTTCGTAAGCTACTTTGGAATCCGCACTCTAGAATTATGCTAATGTAATTTTATTAAATAAACTGTTTTCAGGCTCAATGAACTCTGAGTTGTTGCAGGTATTATCAACTTTAAAAAGCCTGAAAGGCTTTGAAACACTTTTGTTTCTTAAGACTTGAATTTGTAATTTAAACTAAGCGCATTTTTGTCCATTTCGGTGTATACATATGTAATGATCATAATTGCTTTTGTCATCTCATTTCACCCATGAGCGATGATGGGCACAAGTTCTTCTGCAAGTTCTAGCAAGAGCGTAATTGAGAGTAATTGAGTGTAACGAGATCGAACTTTGTGTACGTATACAAATGTGAACGCACAACAGCGCCTCAGTTCTACTTCAACAACCAACGAAGCAGGACCTGCGACAGATAATTGTCAGCAAGCGTATTTTTTTGAAGCGATTTATGATACACCCAAAAAATTTTCAAATTTTTTTCAAACTGAATTTAAGAGGCTTCAATGTGACTCCTCCCTTCCCTTTGAGCGCGGGCTGAAATTTTGGTGAAAAATCGATGAAATTATTTATGCGATTTTAAAAAGTAAAATGTTCCATGTCTGGCACAACATATTTTTGCGAAGCAACTTATTCATCTATTGTATTTACTAAAAATAAGCAAAGAAATTTATTAAATAATGAACATCTAGAGAACTTATTACGAATAAAGGTCTCTAGTATTAAAATTGATTTTGATAAACGAATAAAATATTCAAAAGCTTAATTAATTTATAAATTCTCTAAAAATAAATTATATATTTAACATTTTTCTGATACCACAGCGGCCACTTAATACAACAATAGGTTTTTTAATTTGATTACAACCAAATAAGTATAAGTATTTTGAATATATAATTTTCATCAAAAATAGGCTAACCAAATGAAACCTTTCAGAGCACGATAACATTTTTTTTTGCAGTGCAAAGCATGAATAAGTTATTTTATGCTTACAATGCGTTTTCAGTTCAGTTCACCGCAAGCATTGAAGAAGGCAAGACGTATGTCGCTTGTTTTCATACATATGCTTCTTCTTATTTTTTCTCCATATGGTTATTGTACCACTACATGGAAATTGAATTTGTGCATTAATGTTAGTGCCCATGAGCCATGAACACTTCGAGTAGTCGTTTGACTGAAGAGAAGACGGGTGTTTTATTTGCTAGTGACCGCTTTGATTTATTTAAATTTGAGCATTTGCTCCTTAATTGTCGTTTCCTAGCATAATGGATGATTTCAGTGGTAACTACAGCAGAAGTTTTCCTAGAGGCGAAGTCCAACTTGTTCCGTACAGTAGATACTGTAAAAAAAAGTACTTCACCGCGGGTGAGGTGAGGGTCAACTTACTGAATACAATAGGCTGCCGAGGCAGAATCGTCACCTGAACTATTTTTGTGTGGATTGTGTTTGTGTAGATTGTGTTTGTGTGCTGGAGAATTAAGTTGAAGGCCATGAATCTTTATTGGAGGCGGATAAGATGAATTTAGAAAAAATTACTTGCCTTCGAAGTGCAAATAAAAGCTTAAAATAATCAATTGTTGGAATTAAAAGAATGCATTGATGAAAAATTGAGAAAGCACGAAATTGACTTTGCTTTACAATTGGCTGAGATATCTGCTCTCAAAGGCTCAATATATGTGAACAATAATTTTGACGCGGATGTTTCAGAAAACTGTGCTTCAAATATTGCTGCTGTTTCTTCGTCTCCGAATGCGTCTTCTGCACCAGTTGTTAGTTTAGCTTCCATTTATACTTTCTCTGAGAGTGAAATAATTTATCATCTCTCTGAGAGAATTTCTAACGGGAATCTCTACTTGTCTCAAACCAACTCTGCTAAGCCACAATCTCAAACTACGAGTGTAAACAATAATTTAGTTTCTCATCGTTATCCTAGTGTGGGTGCATATACTAATGTTGATGTTGGTTCTCCGAGAGCTGGTTCTATTAATAGTACTGCTGTTGATGTTATCTCTTAAGAAATACCACATTTTACTTCTGTTGATGCTGCTTGTGCTAATCCATGGCAAACAGTGAACAATAAAAGAATTAAGAAACATGGTCTGTTATTGGGCTTAAAAAGAGTTGTGATCTTGATGTTCTACTGAAAAGCAAATTTTTGCGTATATCCTTATCTAAATCGACAGTGAAAGAAAATGATATAAAGTATGTCCATAAACACTCAAATATACATAGATAAATGCACTTAATTTGGCAAGAGAATGTGTAGGTGTGATCGTTTGTAAAATTTCAAAAGATGGCAGTGAATACAAAAACGAAATAATAGCCAGTCAAGTTAAACTGTATTACCACAATACGGCTGGAATCAGAACTAAGTCTAATATTATTTTTTATTGGACATCGTAAGCAGACTTTGACATTATTTTTATAGTTGAAACATGGCTAAGTTGCGATTCTTTCGATGCTGAGTTTTTTGGCTTGAATATTTATCAAGTGTACCGAAAAATAGAGATGCGGCAAAATCTGGTCATAATCGTGGTGGTGGAATTTTTATTGGCATCAAACGTTCGATTTGCTCTTCCACTTATGTGATGCAGAATGGTGATACTCTAATTGACCAACTTTTTGTTGCTGTTAACAATGGCAACGGATCACTTTATATATGTGCCTCATATATTCTTCCTTAGAGTACAGATGACATATATGCATGCAGTGTGTTTGCAAGCACTTCTGAGCAATGCTGGTAATCACCTCCGTTTTTTGGTAGATTTGAATTTGAGTAGAATTTTCTGGAATCTTTACGCGAATGAAATTATGCCTTCTAATGTCAATCAGGCATTTGAAATTAATTTTATTGATAGTGTATTGAGCCTTGATTTAGCACAAATTAACTCGCTTGTTAACAAATTGAATAGAGCCTTAGATTTTTTTTTTGTTTCTAATAAATTTAAAATACTTTATCGGAGTGTTTATGTATCCACTTAATATTCACCACATTCCTTTAGTGATTATGCTTTTATAAATTTTAAGCTGGAAAAAATTTGTTTCAATTTTAGACTTTGGAATTTTGATTTGATAATGGTTGGTTTTCTAGTAAAATTGTCGTAGTTTGCTTTGAATTTTAAGTTACTAATGATATTCAATATCATTCGATATGTTTTTTATATGAGGGAGTTAAAGTTTCAAATCTCAAATTTTAGAGTATAGTAAAATTTATATAAAAAAGAAATTGTAACATGGTTTGTCGTCTACAGCCAATAGTGAAAACTACTATAACTTTTTTTTTTAATTATTATGATTAACAATACTTTATTTGATTAATTACTAACTTAACAATTATTATTTCAATTAATAATTCAATATTTCTTATTTTAAAAAAATCTATAATTGTAGTAAGTTTGAAAACCAGCAATCAAGTGTCTAAAAATTGACAGACAGCTGATTGCCCAGGGCTGTAGAAAACGCATTACTCCTAATATACATAACGCATGGTTGCATTATCGATCTGTGTAACATTAATAACTTAAAAAACTTGAGATCTACGCAATTGAACACATACAGCGATAACAATAATAAATATTTTCATCTAAAAATAATAAAAAGTTCTCATTCTTTCAATTTTTGAACATAGAGAAAATCATCGTCACCCCGTGGGCCGACTTTGTAAACATTTTCATTCCGTGACGTGAGCCTCCACATTGTGGTTTTGTGTTAAATTAAAAATTTTGATCGAAAAATATACTTATTTAATAAAACTTGCAGAAAACTATTTATTTTTCTATAGAGAAAAAGTACCATAGAAACGGAAATTGATAAAAGAGTATTAAAAAAATGTTCACGCCTCGTTTTGATTTGTTATTTGCCAGCGCAACGTAGTCCAAAAGTGAAAAAAAAAAAAATTGTCGAGGCTCTGCTGTCAGTGTCATCGTATTAAAGCCAGAAAATGAAATAAAAATATTGAAAGTTCAGTTAATTAAAAGAAAATATTCAATTAACTTAAAGAGAAACATATAACCTAAAAATGAAAGAAAAGTTTAGTCATCGCCGCGTTCGCGGAAACACTAGCACTCCATCACCTACTACAAACAAACAGTTACATTCAACCGAAAACAAACAAGTGTCATAAAAAAAAATAATAAGACAAAAATAAAATCTGCCATTAAAATTAACAACAATATATAAAAACACTCACAACATTTGAAATTACAACAATCATCATAGACATATAGAACAATAAAAATTATCATAAACATTTACCACAGCAGAAATACAACATTAACATTCAATTGCCAACCATAACACTACTTAACTTTAAACACACAAACAACAACAAGAGTGAGCTAACAAATTTTTCTTTTTTTTCTATTTTTTTATTATTACTACTAATATTTAATAAGTTTATCTAAGTAAAATTGAAGTTTTTAAAAATTGAACAAAAAATGTATTAAAAAAATAAGCACCCTACTACAATACAAAAAAATATAAGAAAACAAAAATAACAGAAAATTTTCAAAACAAAAATGTATATTTTTTTATATAAGCAAATGAATGCGTTTGTTTGACAAAACCTTTAAGTATGTACAAAAATATACAAAAAAAAAAAAATTCATATATCATTATAATTAATAAAACATACAACAAGTGCATAACAAAAATATAAAAATGCAAAAATAAAAGCAAAATGAATTAAAAAGAAAACAAATTTATTTATATTTAAAGGAAGATAATTTAGGAACATGACAGCTTAAACCTCAGAGTAGGCCTGTGTAGAAGTGCATAACAAAATAAGGAAAACCTTAACATCGCCCAGCAGGTCCACATGGTAGGATGGGTTTTACACCAAGCTCGAGGGTTTTAACCCGTAAAAAAATATTATTGAGTCTCATAATTTGATTTTTAAATTTGATAAATTTATTTTTGTTTTAGATTTTAACTTTTTTGTGTTTGTGGGAATTGCAGAGTTCAGCAAACCCAAACATCAGCACGAGAAAATATTTTTGTATGGCGCAGGTATAAAAAGTTCAGCAGCTGTTAGCATCGGCACACCAGCTCGTGCTGCTTCTGACCACTGTGTCTGCGTCCAAGCACCGATCGATACAAATAACATCAAAGATAATCCTAAATAATTTTGGAGATTTATTCAGTCCAAAAAATATGGATCAGCTATTCCGAATTCAATGTCCTACAATGGTAATCAGCCGTTTACTATTAAGGACACTGTGTTACGCGCGGCATGTTAACGGAACGAACTCACGAATCTTTAGTGCCAAGCACTCAGATTTCCCGGCTAGGGTCGCGGTTTCCCTAAACCACATCTAGGCGTACGATTAGAAAAAAAACTAAATTCCGGAAATATTTCGGAAGAATTCACAAACGGGGAGCAAAATCCCACAGGTCCCTACTACTTACGTTTACATTGTTTTCTTTCATCTGCATCATCGTCGGATCTCCACCCTGCTATCTCCAATAAAATTATTAACCTAGCAAATCTTCATGTTACTTTAGTAATAATATTCAATTTTTAGCTTTTTCAATTCAGATTCTCTCTTTAATTCAAAGTTCATTTAAAATTTTCTTTTTTTTGCATGTTTTATTCTCTTCAAAATATTCAATCCAACCTTTTTATAATTTAATTAATTACTAACAAATACCCTTTATTTATATATATCCTATAGCAGGCCCGTGCGCAGGGGGGATTTGGGTGTTCTAACCCCCCCATTGGACGTTTTTTTACATAGACTTTTACTGACAATATGTTCTCCTTACATGACAATCCAAAAAGACTTGCGCCTCTTACGAAAAAAAAAATCAAAAAATCCCTTTTCATGAAAAGAAAAATTTAAAATAATAAAAACTCACATTCATATGTATAGAAATAGGTATTAAGGTATAATAAATGATACACTTAAAATTTTACTTATGTATGTGTATAACAAATGATACCCATTTTGTTGAGATCAGTTAAAAAGTTCGCAGCTTATACTCGTAGTAATTTTTCAGATGTTTCACAAACCAGATCCAAGGGAAAATTGTCGTTTAAATATTGTTTTTTCATTAAAAAAACCGTATTTTGGAAAAAGCATAAGAAATTCGAAGTGTTGCTAAGGATATCTTGCTTCAAATATGTTTCCAACTAAATGCCTCCTGAGGCCTGTTTTTCCCTTGTTGGTAAAGTTTTATAAGCTTTTATCTGTTCGTGAACTCTTTCCTATGCGGTGTCCTCTAAAACTCTATCTTAGTTCAACAATGTCTGAAGATCAGCTGAACGATTTAATTAATATACATCGCAATATCGAAATGTACAAATAGTTTTGGACGAGTTTTTTACAGGAACTCGCAGAATCTGCCTCTTACATAATGACAAATAATTATCGACTCAGAACATATGTATGTATGTATATTAGGGCGATAAGAAAAAATCGATTGTTTGAAATTCTTACGTCTCCTAGTCTGAAACGGTTCCATAACCCGTTAAGTAAGCTTCTGTAAAATGATAGCCAATTCTATTAAGAATTAGAGGTCACTAACTCTGAAATGTTCTTAAAAGTGTTTATTGTCCCTTGATGATGGTAAAATCAAACGAAATGTATGTTACTTTTCAGGATACCAATTAGAGGACTTATGTCTTTCAAATATTTAGTCACTGAACAACATAAAAGCACTAATTTGGTGAAAAAGCTTTTATTTTTTGTGATATTTCAAGGAAAAAAAATGAAAAAAATTAAAATTTTTTTTTGAGCTGCAAACCAGTCAAAATATCTTTAGTGGGCTTTAAAAGATCTTTGAATACAAGGCCCATACAAAAAATCCAAAAAAAAAGTTATATATATGATTTGGTACCAGAAAAATTAAAAAAAAAACCTTTTGGGCCTAAGTGAAAAATAACTTGTATATATTTTGGTCTTATGAAAATCAAAAATATATAATATTTATATATATACTATATACACATAAGCACATATGTATTTTCGTGTGCTTTGTACTCAAAAATGCTTTTTTTGCGAACTTCATAACCTGAAATAAAATATCCGAGTTAAAACCCCCCCCTTGGATGATTTCTGCGCACGGGCCGGTCCTATAGTGCACTTATATGACTTATTTGATATCGGGGGGAAATTTTTGTTTAACTATAAAAAAAATACTTTTACATTTATTTTCTTACACAACGGTTTTAATCAGTTATTTTGATGTATGATTGATCAAATTAAAATTTTCATTTTTTTTTCTTTTAAATTTTTCACATAATAAGTTTAACACTTTAGAACAAAATTTTTTTATCCATTTTGCTGTAGGTTTTTATATTAAGCCCAAAGCAAAGAAAATGTAAAAAAATTACAAAGCAAAAAAAATCTCTAAGTATATTCTACTAACTGACAAATGCTGTGTGATAATTGCGAGCTTAGCAATAAGATTAAGCCATTAACACATGGAACACATTTTGTAAATTTTTAAATGAAAAAAGAGAACAGCTTATAATAATTTAATTTTTAAAATTAATGCTCAATTATAAAGATGAGTGAAAATCTAAAAATAGTGAAAAAAAAATTTAGAATCACTTATCTACTTTGGCGAAGATTTTATAATGTATCTGTTGTCGGTGCTGGTATTAATGAGGTTGTCACTGTTGTTGCTGTTGCGTCGGGCAATTATATTGTTGTTGTGGTGTTGTTGTTATTGGCTGCGGCATATTTTGCTGATATTGTTGGTTTTGTTATTTTAGTTTAATTCGTTTTTTTCTTTAATGCAATTTGCAATGTTTTTATCAACTCTCTTGGAATATAAATTTATTAAAAAGTTTTTGAAACGTTTTCCTTACTTGGATTTTGCGGTATTTTATTTTGCACTAGTGTTTATTGAAGAATCTCATTCGAGATTCTACGAAATTTTGTTTTTAGTTCGTTTTAGAAGGAACTGTATCATTGCTGTATGGGGTGCTTCATAGAGACGGGAACTATTGGCCGCAAATGCTGCTTATTATAATTTGCTCTTATTTGCACGTAAAATTTCTTATGCGTGTCATACAACTGGTTTTATTTTTGATTTTACTAACGAATTTTTATAAACCAAACACAACTACACGTGGATGTCATGGGCAGAATATCTGTAGCACTCGTTTGGCAAATTATTTAACACTTGATATTGTATATTTTATTAAAGAAATTAAAAGATTTTAAAACACAAACAGCACAATTGGTACCGTTCATTTTTAAGTTTTTGTTTTTTCCTCTTAAGTTAGCGACGACCGCACGCTGTAGCAAACTTTTTCAACTTCCCACCTCACGCGTTGAAATTTTTTCGCAACTGATGTTTGTTCTCGCATGATGCCGCTTGCCAACCGTCCGGCCGCTACCCACGCTGCGCATACATACATCAAAAAAACTAAACGGCATCCTTGGCCCATTAATGCCTACACTTTATAATTGACTTTTTGACATTTGTAATACTGACAGCTAAGATAAACTTATTTTTTTTTGCAACGGTTTTTTAAATAAATCCTAATTTAAGGCTCGTGTGTTCAATTTTTGTTTGCTTAAATCTGAATACTGGGTAATTGTGTGTATTTTATAATGAAATTGAGAATTAAGAAAGAGGATTTTAAGAAATTTTTAAAAACGGATTTTTCGTGTTAACAGGGACGCCTGAGTGCGCATTCCTATTGGTTGAGCTGTCAAGCCAGGTGTCAGTTAGCGATTGGGCGATTTTATCGGCTGATTTTAAACATTTTCATAGCTCAATTGAAGTCTCTACTGCAGCCGATAGATGGCTGAAAATAAAAATTTGACATTTTCCTTTCAATTGAGGTATTTTCCCGTATCTTTTACAAATCGCAATCGCGTTGACAGCTTGTTTACGTTTTTAATAAAAAATTAAGTTTTTAATTATGGGCCAATTCCGAAACTGTCTAATGTTTCGAAACTTTTCGAAAGCATTATATTAAAGAAATTATTATTTATTTAGGTGAGCGGTATCAAATTTAGCACTCTTTTCAGAATACTATATCTCATCCTTTAAATAAGGTTACCAAGTTGATGTTATTTATGATTTTTCTAAAGCGTTTGATAAGGTTCTCTATAATATATTAACGGCTAAATTTAGTAAAATGGGTTGTAATTCATCTATTTTGAAATGGATTCAATTCTCTGCAAGCTAGAATTTGTTTTTTTGAATTTAAGAATGTTAAATCCTACTAGTTTGTGGCATCGTCTGGAGTACCACAAGGTAGCATACTTGGCCCACTGTTTTTTATATAAATGTAAATGTCTTCTTGCAACAAAATTTTTACTTTTTGCTGATGACTTTCAAGTTATTTTGTAAAATTTATATTTCAAGTGATACGGCTCTATTACAAAATGATTTAAGTAATGTGCCTACCATTAAATATTATGAAATGTTTTTCTGTGACTTTTTCAAAGGCAAGAAACGTCCTTAGTGCGACACTTTTTTTTTTGTAGTACTCTGTTACAGTAGGTCATTCATGATCTTTGTGTGGTATTTGATTCTTAGTTTAATTTTTCTGAACATATAAATTATATTATTCCTAAAGCTCATTCTCTTCGTGCCTTTGAAAAGATGTGAATTTTCAGATCCTCATAGTCTGATCCTTTATATTTATTTTAAAAAGTTCTAGGTTAGAATATGCCTCTTTAATCTGGAGTCCTATCTTTTCGATTCACTCGTTTAGGTAGGAAAAAGTTAAAAATCACTTACGCGGTTCGCACTGCGTTCTTTGAACCCACATATATTGCACGTTCCTTGATATTGGGGTTAAGGTCTTTGGAAACAAGATGTAAGACTCAATCTGTTGTATTTATTTACGATCTTCATTTTGGTTCGATTGACGGTGCTCTTTTATTGCAATTTGTTGATTATATTATTCCAAGATTGTTTTAAAAATTTGGTAAGGACATAGTTGAATATATTTTTGTTTAGTTTTAATGATAGTCTGAAAGGAATTTGTATCCAAAGACTTAGATCAAAAAACATAACTCTTACAAAAATAATAGTTTACCTTATTACTTGAAACTATAATTTTCTTTTGCTTCCACTGCAGAGCCTCTGGGCTTAGTAGAAATTGTGATTGAGTTTATGATCGGAAATTGCTCGACCCACCATTTCGCTTAACGAAATAGTGACTGATACGCCTAATGAAAGCAGAGAAGTCTGTAGAGAGAAAGCGCAGGAGCAAAAAAATAATTTCTGAGCTATTTAGTTTTCTTAGAATTTCAGTGTTAAAACCAGCCCACGTTCCCCTACTATAATTGTAGGCACACGAGAATTTGCATACAAAAATTTAAGTGTGCTGAATTGCGACTGCATTAACAAATAGTCCGGAGGTTGCGATGCATTTTTCAGTCATTTTCTGCCCCTAATTTATTTTGTAATTGATAGTTTAAATATGTCTGATAATCAAAATAAGCGTAAGTTAGGGCTGGAAGGAAAGCCCCAGTAGATTTGAACGAGTAACTAATGTTAATTTAAGACTTTCAGTGATTTAACACTATTGACAAATAAAAGAACTATCGCCTGCTTAGATAAACAAGATTATCGGCCGCCCAACTTGAAGACACCCTTCGCATAAGCTGTTGACCGCGTGAACCTAGCTTTAAAAAACTGGCTCAAGTCAGTGTAATTGCTCCCATTGATTTCTGAGCACAAACATCCCTACATATAAGGACTGCCCCAGAAAAAACTTGCATTTTGTTTTTAAGTTAAAAAAAATACCCAGTAATTTTTTGGTCTTTTTTCCGATATTTTCCACTTAGGCCTCAAGTCTTGAAAATTTTTTGCAGCCTTATCACTCTTTCGAAGACCTCTTTTCATTAGAGCCCAATATCTTTCGATTAAGCGAAGCTCTAGGCAGTCAGGCGGATTTGCAATTTTTGCTACAAAATAGATCTTTTTACTTACATACCATTCCATCCTAGCTTTAGAGAGAGGTTGCTACATCAGGCCAGAACATCACGGTACCCTCATGTGCACGAATAAATGGTAGAAAACGTTTTTCGAGGCACTCGTCTATATGAACTTAGGAATTGATTGTGCCTTGCGTAACAAAGACACTGTTTCTGAGACCACAGGTGCATATGGCCTGCTAAACCATTTTTTTATTTCGGAATTCGAAATTTTTTTTCTTTAAATTTTCTAGACACATGTCCCTTCTTCGGTGACATATAATATTCGTGCCCAGGTAGCTCTTAAAATCTGCTTTGACGTAAGTTTCGTCGTCTATAACACAGCAATTAATTTAGTCAGGTGCCTTTCATACAATTTTCGGGCTCGCATCTAAGCCATCAACTGCTTTTCATCAGAACGGTCTTGTATTTTTTGAACTCTATATGTTTTTAGCTTACTTTTCTCCTTTATCTTTTGTACAGTAGATTTTGATGTAACTGCTCTAGCCGATATATCTCCCACTGAGGTGTTGGGATTCTGCTTAAAAAGGCGCTTCACCTTCGCCGTAACCTTTGGGTTAGAAAATTCTGGTTTTCTGCCTGAACCCTTTTTTTGTGAAACACGTAGACCCTTCTTATAATTAGAAATTACCATAAAGGCAGTTCTTAATGATGCACCAACTAGTTTTGCTATAGCTGAATTCTGAATTTTAATTCTGGATTTTGCAGGTATGTGTTTTTGTTGCTTTCTAAATATCTTTGTCGTTAGAAGTGCTATCTTTAAGTGTTATACATCATATTAAACATCACTTTATATAGAACAAATATTGTATTTTTTTAGACCTATAAAATTATCAGGTAGAGTATAATAAAACAAATAAAAAACACTTTTTTTTCTGGGACGTCCTTAGTATCTATTGTGTTTGTGAGTGAAAATTAAAAAAAAAAAATATTTAGAAATATGAGTTTTTTTTTTCTGGACCTCAATAAAAATTTTCAACTGTATCCGGACCCACTTGAAATAACTTGCCAACCCTGGTTTAGATGTTGTTCAAATTTCTGAGTTTATGGAAAACATATTGGATGCTTCAAATTCAGCGGAGAGCCACAGCAAACCAAAATTGATGATTATGTTTAGAATGACACAGAAGTTGCGTTGATATGCAAGAGTTTAATGTAAATGTATCACCAGGTGAAAATATTCCTCAAGAAACTCAATTGTATTTCGTTTTCAAATTACTTCATATTTACTGTACCTCAGCTCACTATCAAAAGTGAATATAAATATTACTGGACTAAATCGAAGGGAAGAAATTCAAAAGGATATTCTCCAATTAATATTGTTCAAACGGCAAAAGGTCTAACTCGGAAATGACTGCATAATTTCATATCGTGTTTTCATGTTCTTTTGCTTATGAAAACTTTTCTATAAAGAAAACAATGCCAAACATCTCAATTAACGAACACTGGGCTTTCGTAGTCGATGTCCATTTAAAATATACATTCCAATCAAGTAAATAGATATGGAATCAAATTGCACAAGATTTTCGACTGTAATCAATAATAGTACCGGAAGCCGGATATAGTGTTTTTTTGTACAATCAAACTTAGGGAGGTGTCGACATATTTGACCAAATGTGTTTTCATGCTTCAGGAAGACAAGCAGGTAGCATGATGCAGAATTTTATGAAATAATTAACTGGCACTCATAAACTCATATGTAATTTATCCTTAGTACAATTACTAGTACCCAAAACCCCCTAAAGTGGAAGGAATATACGAAGGCACTTTTTTCGTATTTAATAAAAAATGATATAGTTGATGAAACTCAGATGAGCCTGTCTCTTAAATAAAATGGTACTATTGTATGTGACCATCAAAAATTTAACGTATTTCTAAGGCAGTATATGTTTTGTTGGTGCCTGCGTCAGCAGTGCTGACGCAGACACCAACAAACTGCAAGAGTGCCTATTTTTGTGACTCTAAGTATACTCCCCTTAAAAGCGATTACGGTGTGATCGCAACCGCATACTATTTTGTCTATGCAGTCTTTATACTCATAAGAATCTTTGTATTACTATGACTGAATTACTTTTGTACTCAACTGTGATATATGCGGTTTCTGCTTTACTTTTCGTCACACATTTTTTTTTGTCATTTTCGGCAGGCGTATTCATACTTAGAGCTAACAACAAAAATGATGCATCAACAAGAAATTATCAGAATACATCGTCGAAAGCAATGTGATGATTAGCAAAGCAAAGGGCAAGTACCAAAAACAACGTATATGCAGATAGCCGATCACATCGTTGTTTTTTCTTGTTTGTGAGTAGAAGCTTGCTGCCCATAATTAACGGTAAATGTTTTCTGATGAATTTTGCTGTTTGCTGAAAAGAAAAGGGAATCTTTGCATTCGGGTCATTAGTCTTGCATTGTTCAGAGGAAATAGAAAAGTAAACTTGTTTGATATGGCGACTTATAATGATTTTGTTGAAAAAAAAAAATGCTGAGGGAATATACACTTTGTTGCAACGGCGAAAGGGAAAAAGATTTATTTGGAATGTTCTGGCCGGAATTTTGAAGGAAGAAGACACCGTTTTGGATGGAATAGTATATTGCCGCACCTGTCGCAAGCTCCTAAAATTTGTCGGAAATCAAACGTCCAACTTAAACCGGCACTAAGTAATAAATATAAAAATATATACATATGTAGAAGAAAATATGTGTATTTATAAGTAAACTTGCAAGAAGCATTAAAAAATCTATTTAATTTAAAAAAAAATTATTTTTATTGATTAACACATTTTGCGCAGTTTTTGTTTTCTTAGCGTTTGACATTTCTCATAGGCACAAGTTCATCGCAAGCCGAACTTGAGTGTAAGTATTTCAGCCACCGTGATTTAAGTGATCGTGCAGAGCACACATAAATCCAAAATATGCAAAAAAAAAATTACCCAAGTGTCAATGTGTCGCTAAAATTTGGTGGTGGTTTTTACTATCACAAACTTTTTGCAGTAGCTCTCTGCATGAGTACAAAAGTGAGTAAAGAGAAGAGCGAAGTGTTGGCGTAATCGCATTGAGATAGGTAGAAAAGGGACATGAGTGAAAACAATACCGCATCATTTCTTTTGCGTTGTTTTGGACATTCCGAAATGAAAAATACCAAGTATGCATGGAGTATACTTATTGTTGCGGTGCACCGCTGCAGTTCTCTGGTCAGCACTCAAATTACACCCACCATATCAATGCAAACATAGCGAAGAGCTAATTTTTAATTTCAAGCAAATGTGGCAAAGTTTTTAAGTGAATTCCAAGAACGCACCATTGCGTTGAAATTTCAATCAGCTGTTCAGCTTTTGTTTACACTCTCAAAGCATGACGTCACCTGAGCACATTTACAGCAAGTTCCTTCGTTATCGTAGTTTTGTAATTATTTGTTATTTTGTAATGCGATCATGGTGCATCGCTGATGCGCAGACGTGTGCGTCAGAAACTTAACCACCAGATTAATTAAACTATCTCTACATTTCCTACTAATAAAAAATAAATATCGACAATACCAGGCATATTACTACGCTAATTTAACGATTGTCATTTTAATTTAATGTCGCAACAAGATGCTCAGAGACGTTGGATACATAATTCTACTGATACCAATTAGGAGGCTTTTTTAATCAGAAAGTCCTAAAAACAATACTACAGTATTTGGAAAAACTAAGCTGTTTGCTGGATAGCAATAGCAATAGAATATAATTCAATGTATTAAACAAATGTATTTCATCAAACAAAAGGAACCAAATTGCATTTTTGGGAAAGGATATTACTGCAAAAGTATATTGTCAACCACTCAATGCCCGACTTAACAGTGGGTAAGGTGCACATAAAGGAAATCTGTTCGCTGAGGTTGCGCCATACATACACCATGCCGCGTCAAAAGCGGTTACTCAGCAAACCTGTCATGCTGAAAATAATGTAAAAATTTGGCCCGAGCTAGGGCTAAGGTGATCTATCAACACTTGAATTGTTAGATTTTTCTAAAGCATTTGGTATGCTGAGTCATGAAGTGTTGCTGACTAGAGCTAGGCTTACAAGGGTGTTTGTCTCACAACGCGTGTTTTAGCAAATTTCCAGCTTTAATAAACTCAACCGTTTTTTTGTAATGTTAGTCTGTTAACTAGCTGGTAAAATTTCAGAAAAACGTCAATCCATCTGGAACCAGATGCGGCCGAAACTTTTTGGTTACATATTGTTAGAGTTAGCGTATATTTAATGATTGAAAAGCTTACGTAAAGTTAAGCCTAAAACTTACATCAACTCTGTGAAATAGCAAACAGTTTACTGCATTTGATAAAGTTTTTTTTATGTATTCGACCCTATCTCTGTGGTCCTCTAGAGGTAGGGTAGGATCATGCTTAACAAACACTTTAACAACAACAAGTCCCTCGTCGGATTTGGCTTTGGCCACCTTAAAGAAGCGGGTGCTTCCCATACTATATTAAAGAATAAAAAATGATAATTAAACATTGCCACTGTTTGATTGAACCATAACTATTACTTTGAATCAAAAGTTATTTCAGTGCCAAAAGTTCCAGAAAAGTAGTGCTCGACAGGGTAAATCTGTGATGGCGCAATTCCTACAAGTTGATTGCCCATGTTGTTTTTTGTTAAATTAAATATCAATTACAGCGTATACGTAAATATTGAAATAATACTTTACTAAATCCTTAACAACCCAAAATTATGTTTTTATTTAACAGATGACAGCTGGGTTCACAGATGCGAGCTTTAAAAATCCCCATTAAAAAAATTGTTTTTCCCCAAAAAGCACTAATTTCCAGAAATTTTTCCCAAAAAAATTTTTTTCAGCGAATATTAAATTTAATAAAGGATAATTATTTTATGATTTTGTTTGACATGGAGATAGTAAGCTTATGTTCTTGCTTAACATATACATATGTATTTGGCTCAACTTGCTTAGCATACTTGTATTTATATCAATATTTCGGTTATTCTTCAAATGACTGTATACTTTATTATGTCTGATTAAATTTTATAAAACAAATAAAGCATTTCAAATATATTTGTTTAAAAACTAGATTTTTGATTTAAAAATATGTGTCTCAAAATATCTTCGAAAAAATATCTTTTTCCCAAAAATTGCAAAAAAAAAATAGTCTGAGAGCACTGGATGACGCCGGAGTTGTAGTAGCGATTCATCGCAGTAGTAGTTCGGTATATCCCAGAAAACATTCTGACTGTTTTTAGACTCAGATTTGATTCATAATTCTGAGCTTATACACTCATTATGAGTTCATATATAAGTCCGCACACATAAATGAGTCTGAATTTAGAAACTGTTACGCGCGGCTTGAGCAACGAAAAAAAATTGTGGAATATTCGCGGCTAGGTTCGCGGTTTTAATGAGCCACATCTTTGCGTACGCATAGAAAAAAAAAACATTTTTTTCTCAAAAAACGGGGAGCACAAAAACCCCTGGTCACGCTCCTTAAATTTTTCCCGATGGCATCACAAATTACTTACCCCGGCATCTCCCCTAACTCCGCAACCAAGCAAATCTTCATTCTTAAAAAAAAAAAAAAAGTTATTACTTTTTCATTTCAATTCAAAAAAAAGTTTAAATAATATTTGTTTTCATTTCAATTTCAATACCTTACATACCTTTGTCTTATTTCTAATTGAATTAAAAATATATTTTTTAAAATTAATTAAATGAGTATGTATAAGGAAAACTTATTTTATTAAATATCTATAATCATACTTAAATGCGTTTTAATTGAGTTTTACAGAGTCGCTTAGCAAGTGTAAAAATTCTAAAATTTTTTTTTTTAATTCTAATGGAAAAGGTTTTTTTTTTTTCTTTGGAACAAAAGTAAACTTAATAAGTAATAGAATTTTTTTTAATTATAATAGAGCAAGAATAAACTATATGTAAAAATAACACAGCTGGTTTTGTGGTTGACGACTCTGGTGGCTGTTGTTGTGGATGACGTAGTTATTGGATTGGATCTTTTGACACTTCTGATTATGTTTTATCTTTTTCTTTGTAGTTCTTCTATTTGCGGAAGCACTAGATTTTCTTGTTTCCTTAAGGTCAGGCACGCGGCGCGCGCACGATTATTGTTGAAATTATATAATACGTCAAGTCGCACATTGACCTTGGATTTTTCCGGTGTACGTTTCCACTCGCGGGATCGCGCACTTTTAAAAACTTTTTTCTTGCAGCACAGACACGGCACCAACATTACCAATAACGCTAGAGAAATATTTATTGTCATAAGAAGTACAAAATACGTTTGCGTCTGATATTGTAACATTCTGTAATAATGGAGAATTTTGTCGAATGTTTAAATCAACTTTTGTTTTTGGTAGTCTTGTGCTCATCTTTTTAATCGACGATTTATTCCTCTCCTTTCACACTTTTATTCCAAAGACATTTGAGACGCTTCGATATCGTGCCGATACTAATATGCATATTCAGGCCTGTCGCGAAAAACGGTACGTTTTCATTTCGAAAACTTTTTGAAGTAATTTGTCTTCGAAGTCAAATAAAAGTGGACTTGCAGTGTTTTTGATGTAGTTTGCATTTCAATATATAAGCGAGAACTTTTTAAATTGAATCAGCTGATCACATTAAGGATAGCAAAAAAATAAGTGCAGCTCAAAATGAGCATTGCATTCACCGCTGCAATCATAGACTAACTAGACCGGAAACTCTTGTTCTTCTTCTCACGGCGGGAAAAACACTTTATGTTAGTGTTAGTGAAAATCTAAGTTCACCCTTGTGCGGTGAGTTCGCTCGTGTGAGTGTGCCACCTAGAGTATATTTTTCCATAAATTAGGGAATTTATAAGTCCTCAAAGGATTTAAATGCAAAATTTAAATCGTATTTTTTATAAAGAAAACCTATGTTTCAATTTTTAAAAACATAAAAGCAAAATCAAACGAATTTTTTTTTGTGATAAAATCGAAATCTGGCTATTTTCAAGCTGTCACATTTGTTAAACTTTTATACGTGTAGAAAGCAGATTCCTGAAATTGTTTAGATTGTGTATTATTTTACAATTTTTGAATAAAATAAGCTATTATTCGTCGAAGATACATGAAGATACATTCGGTCATAAAAGTCAACATGAGCTGAAGTGCCAATATTGATGTGAGCAATGAAAATAAAGATGAATACATCAAGTATGTAAAAGTTACGTATATGAGTGTAGTACACTATCAAAAAATATATTATTTCAGACTCGTCATTGAGTGGCGTTTTGTTGCTCGTGTCAAAGAACAAATTTCTGCTTTCTTGATGGATTTGGTTCGATTATACCACTTAATTTGCTTAAAATATTTGATGAGCATGAGTTGGATTTGCTCATGTGTGGCATACAATATATTGATGTAAAAGATTGGCGTGAAAGTACTTCGTATAAGGATGATTACCATACGAATCACATTCAATGGTTTTGGCGTGCTGTGCTTGCATTTACAAATGAAAGGCGTTCAAGGTTACTGCAACTTGTAACCGGCACTTCTCGTGTGCCAATGAATGGTTTTAAAGAGATATATGGTTAAAATGGACTACATATTTTTACCATTGAAAAATGGGTTACACCAAATAACTTCCCACGAGCGCACGCACACATGGTAAAATACCTCACATCTTATAGAGTTTTTTAATTTGTCATTATTTTTTTTGTTTAAAACAGTTGTAATCGCTTGGATTTGCCACCTTATGAAGGTTACCTACAACTTAAGGATAAGCTTATAAAAGCCATTGAGGGCAGTCAAAGTTTCGCTGGAGTTTATTAATAGCGTTATAATAAAGTATTATATTGTCGCTACTAATGATAAAGATCTTAAAAACCGCGTTATTTTATTTTAAGAGATATAATAAACACTACATAATGTACATATTTATATTAAAAATCCTTGGAAATTTTTGATTAAGTTTAGTGATATCGAAACATTGTTCAAATAAAATAACATGTGTCAAAAAATTTAATTCCTTTTGTTTGTTAATGCAATTTTAGAAAAAAACTTGTTATTTATTTTAAGAAATCGAAATTCAATCTCATTACATTTTAGTTGTTTATAAATTGTATGGAAAAATATGTTTTCATTTAGTTTTCTATTAAAACACCATATTAAATTAGAAAAATAGTAGTAATGAAATTAACCATTGTGGTGCAATAGTTCAAGTCGAGAAACAAAAATTAAATGACTATGAATGGTGATCCGCTTAAGTATGAAACATAGAGCGCAGTTAAAATGTAAGCACTTAACCCATACTGTTGACCTAAAAAAAAGAGAAAATGTTATTTTTTAAACGTAAAAGAAATTACATTAAAAACTTACAATATCATCAATTTTCAAAATTGAACGAATTCTCTCTGTAGCCAAAGAAACCGCCGAAATACTGACTAACAGTGGCTGCATAAATATCTGTGATGGCACCTTTGCGCACCTTTTTCTTCTCGCCTTGAGCATGACGATTTCTTAGCTCAGTCACTGTTGCAATTGGATTAAGACCAGCATTTTCAGCCAATGTTCATGGAATAACTTCAATTGCATCACCAAAGGCACGGAAACAATATGCATCAACACCTTCAGGAGTTTATGAATGAATGAACCGCGACAAATAATAGAAATATGGGGTCCAAAATTTTGAATGCAAGTGATCTTAACAAATTTATTGGAGCCACTAGCAACTTTCTCAACTAAGTCTTCATTTACGCGACTCTCGGCGACAAAATGATCAAGTGAGGCGATTGGACGGCAATTGAGTGTTTTACAGACGAATTCAATATCTAGATGGATAGCCAAAACAAGTAAATATAAAGGGTGTTTTTTTAGAGGTATAGAGCTTCGAATTGAAATAAAACACAAGAAAATCGTTTTAATGTCCATCAATTTGGCTTTATTGGAAGGATAATTTTATGCCATTAATGTTTAAATATAATTTCGGGCATGTGGCCGCCGCGGCTGGCTCGAATAAAGCCAATTCTACAGGTCCAATTTTGAACCACTTTTTCGAGCATATGGGGCCATATGTCGGCAATAACGCCACGAATGTTGGCTTCCAAGTCCCCTAACGTTTCTGGTTTGTTGGCGTAGACGAGCGACTTCACATATCCCCAAAGAAAATAATCCAATGGTGTCAAATCACACGATCTTGGTGGCCAATTGACAGGTCCATTCCGCGAAATTATGCGCTCATCGAATGTTTCCTTCAATAAATCGATTGTGACGTGCGCTGTGTGGCATGTAGCGCCGTCTTGTTGGAACCACAACTCATCCACATTCATGCCATCCAATTCGGGAACAAAATAGTCGGTTATCATGGCTCTATACCGGTCTCCATTAACGGTAACTGACTCTCCAGCATTATTTCGGAAGAAGTATGGCCCAATGACTCCACCAGCCCATAGAGCACACCAAACAGTCCGTTTTTGTGGATATAATGGCGTCTCAAGGGTCTCATGTGGATTCTCTTCACTCCAAATGCGGCAATTTTGCTTGTTGACGTAGCCATTCAACCAAAAATGAGCCCCATCACTGAACAAAATTTTGCGATGAAAATCAGCATCGAGATCAATCTCATTTTCGGCCCATACACCAAAATCACGACGCATTGCATGGTCTCGCGGCTTTAATTCTTGCACAAGCTGGATCTTGTAAGGTCGCCAAGGTAAGCCAAGATCTTTGCGCAAAATCTTCCATAAAGTTGATGGACAAAGCTCCAATTGCTGTGCACGGTGGCGAATCGATTCATTCGGGTCCTCTTCAACATTTTGCTCTACAGCGGCAATTGTTTCTTCGGTGCGCACTGTTCGACGTCTCTGCGGATGCGTATTATCACATAGAGTAAACGTAGTGCGAAAACGATCCATGGTTAACCGAATTAATTGCTCTGATGGACGATTATGTCGACCATAAAATGGACGGAGCTTGCGGTAAACTTCGCGAACTGAACCATTATTTTCGAAATAAATTTGCACGATTTGCAAGCGTTGTTCTTTTGTCAACCTGTTCATGATGAAATGGCAAACCAAACTGAACATAAATGACATTAGAGTTGCCAGATTTGACCATAAAATCTCTATTCGAAAAACAAACCTCTAAAAAAACACCCTTTATTTAATTATGTAATTCAATGTCAAGCTGCTACTAATTTTTTATAAACCTTTAATATAGTTGCCTGTATCGAGTTTACCATTATGTTTACCACGCTGGGCATCACCTCATTTAATCCAGTGGGTGTTGCTAAAGCTGAAAATTAATTATTTTCAAATAAAAATACTTGATAAACAATATTTTTTACCTTTTTATTGCGTTCCTCCAGAAAATATCCTTTGTTGTGATTTCAAATAACAAATGAGAAATGTCAAAAACAACTGTGGTTCAGAACAGCTCACCACAGCTTGCTGCACTCTTCCAACCAAAATGTACTAATTTGTTGTTGGGGCCGCGGTGTATTCACCTCGGGGCGCGGTGTATTCACCATGGGGCGCGGTGTACTCACCTTGGTAGAGTAGTGATTGCCACTGTTTTTATTTTTGTAAAATGAGATTGCTGGGGAAAATCTTTGGAATATAAAGTTTTTCTGGAATTTTCACTTGTAAGACTTAATCCATTTCTTTTTAACAACTTCAACTTAAACAAAAGTAGAGTTTTGACCTTATGATACCTTTTATAAAGGTGTATTCTAACTTTTGACTTAAATATATCTGAAATACAACATTTGATATAATTGAGCCTACATTGTAGTATTGCATTTTGCTCAATTTTCGATTCTACTGTATAATTGAAAAATTCCATTACCTTTAAGTCATTTTGATTGTAATTATTTATTAAATATTTTTTGCTGGTGCTTTATATATATTTAGGTTTTCTCTTATATGATAGGTGTCAGAACTAAAACATTATTTGTCTATATAAGCATCAAAAAAGTTTACTAACTCACGTGCAAATAACTTATTTTTAGATAATTTTCAGTCAATTATGTTGTTAGGTATCTTGACTTAACTTTTTCGAAATGCATTTAAAACTTGCTAGAATAAATGCAATACGAGAAGATTTGGCATAGTTGCGTCGTTTTAAATTTCTTACATATATATACATAAATGTTCGAAAAAATTGTTATTCTTGGGAAAAATGTGTTTCTAAAGCAAATTTTAAGGGACTGCACACACATGCGGCTAAAACCTCTTTGAATGAGTGTCACTTAGTAACTTTCAATAAAAACCAGTCACAGTGTTTCCACAAGTTCTATGAAGAAACCAGAGTAGCACTTAATCGAAAAATGCAGTTAACAAGAAAAATTTTAAAGTATGCTATTTACAATTTATAATTGATCAATAAATATAACAGTATCACGCTGAAATGTTTCACCGCAAACTAACTCTTAATCAGTAAAAGTGTACATATATGCTTATATGGATATCCTTATACGAATAAATAAACATAAAATCTTGAATTCTTTTTATTGCTCACTATCAACGTCATTGTTTTAGGACATCTCAAAGAGTATCTTCGCACAGAAATATGAGATTATCGACTTTCTATTGATATTTTTTCCATATATCACATAATCTTAGGCTCAAAAATTAATTAACAACCAAATAATTCTGTTATATGTACACAATTTTCGTTTTTATTAATTTAAACATTTTCTTAATTCACAATATTAAATTTCCCTGAAAAAATCACATTTACCCAAAAAACACCCACAAATCAAGAGCGATTCCGTGCAAATTTAATTTTGACATACGGTACCTTTGAATCTCAAAATTTTTGACAATCAATACGTGAGAAGAGAACAAGAGTTTCCGGTCTATTTAGTCTATGGCTGCAATTGTAATGCAATTAAATAAATGAAAAATTATAATTATTTTGGCGAAATAATCTAAAAATATACTTACATCGCTGGTTTGCGCTTTTTCCTTAATAAAAATACAGAATAACAACTTGCCAATGCCACTTCATTTGAAAAAACTTTCATTAAATTTTTTTAGTTCGCATAAAATGCATTTCAGGTGCATCTTGAAATTGAGACACACCTATTATTATTGTATAGTATTTAAAATTTTATATTTAAATCGACTTTCAACACATATATGCAAAAAATTGCACTGAAACTTAAGAGATTTTCGCTAAAATAGGCTGGCAGCTCGTTTTCGAACTACTTTTACTTCACCAGACACCTAAATATAACGTCTCTGACTCCACGCATACAGCTTAACAGCTGACAACAAAAATTTGTTTGGCTTAGAATAAAAATTCTGAACAGATAACATGTATTTGTTTTCTCAATATATTAAATTTTTTCTTTAGAGTTATTTAGCAAAGAATATGAAAAAGAAATGAAACTCTTTTGCGCCAAAATTTTTCACTCTCACGTATTGATTGTCAAAATTCGCTAAAACCAATGATGCCGTGTGTTGGAAAGTAAATTTTATGGAAATTTACTTTTGACTGTGGGTGTTATTGGGCGATTTGGGAAAAACTTGGAGAAAAAACTTGGCGTAATAAATTAATATTAATACATATCATAGGACTTAGTTAGATTAATTTCAATAATGCAAGCTTACGTTCAATATTAATAACGTCTATGTACACTAGCTGTGTGTCCCTTAATAAGCTTTGGATGCAAAATTATATGCAGTCACGGCAATAGATATAACCACGACCATAATAATGCGTATATATAGATTCCAAAAGTTAATGAGAAAAAATATGCCTGAGCAATAAAACTGTTATATTCATACATATATGGTTTGTTCTTATAATTAAGAAAATTTTTTTCAAAACTTTTAAGTGATTTAAGTCTTTACTTTATCACCGATTTTTAAGTAAAATTTCAACCATATCGATATTATTGAATTTAATTTTGGTACGAAATCAGAGTTATCTTTTAAAATCAGTTTCGCTTGCGATGTTAGGTATTTTAATGATAGTCGCATTTCAATTTATTTAGTCCTATTTGAAATTTTATATAATTTGATACCGTCTCATACCGTCATTATAAGCATTCAGAAACACTTTTTAGTTCATAAATGGATGACCTGTCAAATTGGCTCACAATATGAAAAATAGTAAAACTCACGTATTCGCAATATTGATATCTTTCGTTCAGGGTAATTAATTTGCTCACCGAGAATATATTTCCACACATTTTACGTCATAAACTATATGTATTCGACAATGTGGCAGCTTCTTAACACCGCGGTGAAACAAGAAACTATTGAAAAATATGTGAAAATATGAGAAAATATGAAGTTTTTAAAAAGGAATTGCAAGGTTTTTTGGACCTTGCAAGAGAACTTGAGTATATTTTTGCTTTTTAAAAATCTTTAATATTATGTGGGTATATGTAGGATTACTCATATTTTTCAGCGTTATGCATAAAAGGCTTATGAAGGGAAGAACAAATCAAGAAATTGTGTAAAAAATAAACGACGTCGACGTCTTAGAAAACGACGTCGACGTCTTACGTTTGTTGGTGAGGGGGCTTGCTAGCAAAAGAGAGGTGCGGAAAACCGACGTCGACGTCTTACGTTTATGGGCAAGGGGGTGTAAAAGTGTTCTCTTGTTCGTGAGAGGGCGGGTGAAAGGAAAAGATTATTTCATCCGTGGGTTTGGTGTAATTTTTTTAGCTTTGGTGAATAAGAACAGCTGACTTTGAAGTTTTGTCAATATTTGCAATTGAAAAATATCAAAACAACGAGAAGGAAGGTAAGCTATCACATAATTTAAATTAATAAATTAAAGTAATTCAATTATTTTTGTATTGAAAAAATCTTGGTAATATTGTATTAAAACAATTTAAGTTTCCTTGCAGCTACAACACGAGGAGGTTTCACTTAGTAAACGCATGGAAATGGTGGCTAAAGATCCTGATTCAACTGAAGAAGATGATATTGGCAATGACAATTAATTTGCGTGGATGTGAAGTTACCCCGGATGTTAAGCTTGCACAAGGCAAGTTCAGCATTCGTCTTGAAGTGCCACCAGAAGGACGTCATGGTCCAAACAGTGAGATTTGGATTCGTTGTGACACGGAAGAACAATACGCGAAATGGATCGCTGCTTGCCGTCTTGCCGATAGTTCATATGAGAGTGAGGTAGCTAGAATTAAATCATTTCTGAATATGCAAAAACCAGTGCATGGTGCTGCAGTAAATGTTGACCCACGTTCGATTGAACCAGTTGATTACCTGTCGCCTAAGATGTATAAGAAGATGTCAAACAAATCAGTCCACCGCATCTTTTAGGCTCACGCAAATGTCAAAAAATTGTCACTGATCGAATCAAAAATAAAGTACATACAAGGATGACAGAGTGCCCGACTTTGGTGTTACGCTGTTTGTTATTAAATTTGATGGTCACAAGAAGGAGGAAGTGCTAGGTGTAGCCCACAATCGTATCATGCGTATGGATCTTAATAGTGGCGATCATATTAAGACTTGGCGCTTTAATACGATGAAAGCATGGAACGTAAATTGGGGCATTAAGTGCATGATGATTCAATTTCATGATGAAATGTAATTTTCTCATGTCAGTCAGCTGATTGTTGTTGTTATTGAAATTGTTAGTGGTGAAATCCAATAGTGAATGTGACAGCTCCATATATTACCATATGTTATCATTTTAACAAAAAAATAAAATCAATTGATTATCAGTTATAAAATTGACAAGAGTATCGTTTACTTCTTTACTTCTTAATTTTATTCAATTATTTCCTCGATTTTGGTTAAAAATAAGTGATATATCGACAAAGTCCAAAAAAAAACTCAAGTCTAATCCAAATTTGGAATAAAACACCCAAAGTGGTAAACCCATATGCAAAATAGTCACCACGCCCGGGTGAGTTTCAAAATGAACCAAAAAAATAAAATTTTGTTTTACGTTGGTATTAGTATTCTGATGAGAGTTTCATTTCTTTTTCATATTCTTTGTTATTTAGAATATTAGTGTTTTAGACAGAAAATATTTCAAAGATTTTTTCTTGATAATTTTATTTGGAGTTAAGTCCTATAGTTATTAAATATAACATAAACGTTAAACAAAAGTTGGGCAATCGACACCAACTTTTTAAAACGATTCAAATCCACCTCAATTTCACTTTGTCGTATAAGTGAAATTCGCGACAGGCCTGAATCATTGAATAATTTTTATAATTATCCATGGCTGACACAGTTCACACCTTTCACTTCTCACGTTCAGATTATAAGAAAAAAAAAGACTGGAATGATAATTTTTGGAAAAATTTACTTCTATCATTAAATAATGCTGCTTAGTATACGCAAGTTTTCAAGCTTTTTAATTATTCGCATGGTTTTAATTTGGAGCAGATTTAAATTTACTTGTATTATTCAAAGCAAATTAAACTTTGTTTTTCTTAATGAAAATGCATCCGCTCGCTGGTATATTTTCCTTATCGACTCTTTTCTTTCGCAACTGTCGTTTTTCTTGAGCAAGATGCCGCGTGTCCGTCCACCACTCACCCCATACAAACATACAAAAAAAATAATCGGTATCCTTTGCCCATTAGTGCCTCCTTTTCATAACTAACCTGTTTGACATTTTTAATATTGACAGCTTTGATATGCCTAATTTTGTTTAACAAGTTTTCTTACATTGACATATTGTAAAGCTACAGGGTGTTTAAATTTGCCGGGTACCGGCATGCAATTTGCATTATCAGAAAGATGGCTACTGACATATTTTTTGTATATGAACCAATGCGTTTTATTTGATGTATGCCCATTGGGTGACTGCAGCGGCTCTACTCATTTATGCAGATGCATAATGACAGGGGAATGGTCAGAGCTTAAGTCAAAACATAAATCTGCTTAAATTTTTCTCTTATTAATTTCATTTGTAATTGCAAAGTCCATAAGATCTGGAATCCTTTGAGGATCTGACTTCCAAAAAATGGCTGACCAGTGGATATACATGGACTTGCCATTGCGGCGATTGGTTAATGAAAGCCAAAGTGCTTTGCCTTTTGGGTTGATAAGATGGGAACCCCAGTGATTATGCTTTGCATTATAGTCACCAGCAGTAACGAATTTTGACACTAATGTATTAAAAAATTGGTCAAACTAATAGTCCCATCATTGTAAGCAAATCGAAGTAGCTTTTAGGTATTCCCTCCCATACTGCATAAGTGTGTAGTTCTTTATGTGGTATTTAATGAGTATTCTTGTACCTCCTCGCGCTTTACCATCAGGGTGACAGGTTTTGTAGAATTTGTACCCTTCAATTTTAAAATTGTACATGAGGGTAAGATGTGCTTCACAAATAAGTATAACATCAATTTCGTTAATGCAAAGGAAGCTCTAAGTTTCTACGCCGTTTGCATTCCAATGACAGATTTTGAGAGTGTTCATTTGTTTCCAATCAAAGCTTTCATAAGTTGGTTTTGATTGTTCCTCATCTCATACATCATTGTCTGCATTGTTGTCATGAACTGAGTAATGCATTGAGTGAGCGTCATGAGCATGGTCTCAAAATTTTGAGAGTTGCTTATGTTTTCAGGCTCATCGTGACTAAATTTAAGCACCTTAGCATAGGTCTGAGCTGATGTTTGGCAAGTTTGTAGGAACAATATTATTTGTAAAAGTCTGCGGTAGGTGGACTTTGAACTATTTCCTTATGTAAGCGCATTTTGGCCTTTAATTCAGCATATACTGGGCATCCCCTGAAGTTAGCTGTGTGGGATTCTCCGCAATTACTGCATTTTTTTATAGCAGCATCTTTTTTGTCACTAGAACATGCTGACGAGGAGTGAAAGTTGCCACAAGAAAAACAAATACTACGAAGGGTGCAATAAGATTTGCGGTGCCCAAATTCCTGGCTGCTTGTGCACTGCACAGGGTCCATTCGTTTATGGGGTTGCTCAACTGACACTCTGCGATTTAATACGTAGCGAAGATTATAAATAGAATGGACATAATTTTTTGTAATTTTCGGGTACCTCGTTCAAGCTCAACACGAAAAAGCAGCTGTGGGACTTGGATTTTGTTTCTAATATTGAAAATATACTTCGGCTTAAAGCCGGCATGAATTAAAGCTTCTTTTTTAATTTTGATATTATAATTGTTAGAGCTTTGTTGCTTTTAAGCTGGTAAGTGTAGTAAGTCTTTTTATTTTTTTTGGGTAAGTGGCAATTATTCTATAATTTTTTTCTGTATAAATTTGTAATTTGGTCTCGGAAACATTCCTTTCGTGAGGGGAATTACGTGAAAGGCATCTTTTCCAATTAGAGATACCAAGATACACACAAGTGCGTTAGAGCGTAAGTAGATGTAGGGAGATTAAAGCGTTTTATTGTTTGAGTCGTACATTTTGTCTTTATTCAATTCAGATGAGTCGATACCAAGCAAAGCATATCGATTTTGGCTAAGTGGGTTGTAAGGATTTTCGCTTGCTTTAAACATCTTTATTTGCATTACCCTTTGGTGGACTTAAAGCTTCTCCACACAGAACGCGTCAGCGTCCGCGTCCACGTCCAGCGTCCGCGTCCAATACTTCACACAGGGCGCGATATTTTTGTGTGAGCGATTCAGTCTGTTCGCTTAATTCTTTGGAAAAAGTAGTGCGTTTTGAGTTTTTTATTTGATTTTGACTATGAGCTCGGAAGAAGAAGAACTCCTTTTGCTATTAGCTTTGCAAAGCAAAAAGAAGAAAAGACGATATTGGGTTCATGAAATCAATAATTCCGACTTTTTTAATAAATTTTTATAATCTTCGTCAGATTTGTCGAATAAAAATCCATATTTACGCACACTTTCAATTAAAATTTCAATTTCCTCACTCATTTTGCTTATTAGATAGCACAGCGTCAACGCGATATTCTGTAATTTTGTACAACTTGAACGCTGCGTCCCAAAAATAACGAAGGCGTTCAATCGCTTTCAGTGTGAAAGGAATGATTCAACATTGTATAATACGTCATTTTGAGACGCGGACGCTGACGCGTTCTGTGTGGAGAAGCTTTTAGCTTTCGCTTGATTTTAATGTAATTTCAGTTTGGATCGCTGAAGTTACAACCGTGTTAGGCTTAGTATCGGCGGTATAAGTATTTTTTGGCTTAAAGTATTAGAGACATTGTGAAATTTAATACTTGCGGTTGTTGCTTCATTTTTCTGATCGGGTGTTAAATTTGGAATAGGTGACACATTTCTCTTCTGAGGGATCAAAGGAGAGCCAAATTGAACACTCCATGGTGACTTAGTATTTTTTGATGTGTGTGCATTTGAGTGGGAGCGATCTGTTGAGAATCGATGCTGGTAGGCGACACTTTGGTGTTGGTACGAGCGCTTGGAGAACCGCTCTTTTTTCGCACTCACTATTTTTTTTAGACTCAGCACTGATCCATGAGTCTTTTTTTTCGAAAGGAGGTGAGCGCTCAACCGGCATTTCATTTCACTTGCTTTTTTTTATTAGATAAAATAAACAATTATTTTTTATTTTTTTTTTCCACTTAGGGCAGAAAATGTGCCGTCTTTAAATGTAACTTATAAATGCAACAACTTTTCCCACATGGAATATTTTTGAAGAGTAAATCCTTGTAAGTTAATGTGAAGAAACCGCATTTCAAACACTTATACTCTTATAAGAAGTTTTGATCCAAACGTTATTTGTAGATTTATAGAATGTTGGTTAAGTGGGAAAGTAATAATACATGATGTTCATTTAATGATTAAATTTTCTAAGTATTTCGGTAGAGTTTCTCCTTTTTTTTCTTCCCGAGTAAATTATGAGTGGTCTTAGCAAAGAGATAAAGAAAAACCATAGATAAAGATTTTATTTTGCTGAAACTATTGTAGGTCATTGCGAATCGAAATACGAATTTTTGGCCCAATTTTTAGTCCATCTTCTTTGATTTTTCCGCATGCATTTATAATTGGAATAAAATAAGTATATCCAATTCTCACGTAAAGTTGTATGAAAATTCCGAATCCGCGTTCAAGAATGGAAAAAAAATTTAAATTTTTAGAGGACACATTGTTAGCCGCTCTGTGACATGTAATCCCGATTCGCTTAAAGATAAGGTTCGAGGATTGTTGGCTCTTTCAAGTAGATATTTTTTAAAGGAATTGCTGAAATGCAAAAATTTCTTAACTTGTATTCGGGTGCTGTATAATTGAAAATAATGTGTGCCATTAAAACTCAGCCAAATTTCTGTTTTGACATAGCTATCGTAGCGGTAGATCATTTGGATGGGACGGAAACTCCGAACAGCAGTTGAATTTACAGGGAAAAGCATCTAAAATCTTAACTGCACAAATAAACCAAAGACTGCAAGGCACCACATGTAAAGATTACGCTTCTAGGACACCTGAAGTGATTAATTTTCAAAGCAAAAGTTTTGAGCGACTACAGAAATCCCAAATCGATTTACATTAGTCAGAAATACATCAAAATTCAGTTAAAATGGTTCTAGAAAAATAAAAATGTATAATCCCTACCCTAACATGTTTATAGAAATTGTGTTGCTCGTTCGACCGGTCACATAGTGGAGCTAATTGCGGTAGTAAAAAATGCGAATATTGTTGATATTAAGACAATGAGTCTTCAAAAACTTTTATGTAAAAGATCGAGGGCTTTAATTAGACAATTCAATATTTTTATTTAATGTTAAACATATAAAATACATTTTACAAATACTTGTATCATTGTTTTTAACTACCAAAACTAAGAAGCTACCTTCTAACGGTGAAATTACGAATTAAACTACATTTTATGTCATAAAATATCAAAGTCGTTTTTTCCCAGTATAATGCTTTACCGCCAATTCTTTTAAGCGTTCATCGCGTTTTTCTTCTAAATCGCTTCGTCGTAAAATATCTCGCTTTGTCTCTATAGATACTGAAACATCTTGACAATCTTTAGATGGAAAAACAAAAGTCCATGAACCAAATATAGTATCGGTACCGCCACAAGTGCGACAGTAACCTAGAAGAAAAGAAAAAAATGGTTAAATTATACACAGACATATTAGTAAGTATACTTTTTTACGTCTTCCATATGAGCTTTAGAAAAAAAATAAGTAGATCATCGCAAGGAACGATGTGGTTCATTAAATTTTTAACATATTCATAAAAAATTCAGCTCCTGAAGCTAAAAATTTAGATAAACTTCACAGTAAGAGATTGGATTTGGAAATGGTTGGCATTTTTTAAAATATTTTGTGTGTCAATCGATTGGGAAAACTTGAAAATGAACTGTAATAGTGGCATCCCAAAGCCTTGCGGGTTTAACCGCGAAAACTTAAATATGTAATGCATAGTTTTAGCATTGAATCACTAAAATCTTAAATACACTCTAAGAACTTGTTGAGAAATCATGGCAATAAATAATGTAAAATTTCACAATCCCTAAAAGCACGCTGCGTGTTTTTTTAAATTTTGCGAAAAATTTTACGATTTTATGATAAAAGCTGCATTTTCTTGTTTATTTCTCGCTGTTGCAGCGTTTTTCTGCCCGGAGCGTCAATAAACGCTGATGTAGTGCTATTTTGCTATTTACAACTTTTGTCAGTTCGTTTTGAGCATCGGCATCAAAACCAGCAGAAGTTTTTGAAAAAGGTGTTTTAAGTGTATATTCGTAAATAGCTAACTATTTTACTGAGATAATTTATTTAATAAAAAAATTTTTTTTAAGACTTTGTTTACATGTACGAAGTCTAAATAATAAATATATGTATAAATAGCAACAAAATTTATTTTAAAGTCAAAATATCCGCGACGCATCCATTTATTGTACGGTAAGTGAAAATTCCAAAAAAAAAAAAAAAAAAACAGTTTATTCGAAAATATTAAAAATTTCACCCATTTTATTTTAACGCATACTTCTGAAGGGCTTCTAAGAAAATCAAATCCAGAAATTTTCCAAATTTTACTATTATAGTGTAACGAACCTTCGGCCGGGGATCTTGACTCGCCGGAGTCCAGAGGTTCGGTCACAAAAATTTATGATTTGCGAGGAGTGGCTCTTTTGTTGAAAGGAGAGAGTTGCACAGCTTTTTGTGATTTTTTTTTCAGTTTTATTTCATTATTTATAAAATATATATATATGCATAAATTATTAAATGTATCTACGTATTTGCCGTCGTGTCAGCGTATCCTGGTCGTCGTGTTTTGACTGCGTCGTTGTAATGAGATTTGTGAGAAGGTAAGACTGAGTGTTCTGCCCACGCGATGCCTAGCTTCGCTTTCTGCGTTGCTCTCAACCTCCAACGTGACTCACTGATACGGTAGCGAGAGAGTCACTGTGGAAATCTCAAGTTTAGCTTGCTCGTATGCGTGTTAAGTTCTAGGCCTCAAGTGTATGGATATAATAGCGCACACACCCGCAAACCCAAACTCTGCCGCTCACGACGGTCTTTATGCTCCTCACCCCTGCCGTGCTCTCGGCTCCATCGTGACTAACTGATATGGTAGCGAGAAAGTCACTATGGAAACCTCAAACTTAGCTTGCCCGTATGCGTGTCAAGTTCTAGGTCTCAAGTGTATGAATATAATAGTGCACACACCCGCAAACCCAAACTCTGACGCTCACGACGGTTTCTATGTTGCCTACTCATGCCTAAACCAAAATAGACGTGACGAGTAAGTTCGAGTATATGTGAACCAATGTTAATAACCAAACGTAACTGATCGAAACATTTTGACGAGACGTGTTTCGACTCGTTGCCTAACGTAACATTTTGGGTTAAATGTCAAAACAGACGTAACGAGTGCAAACGTTCGTTCAGCTGCTATCGTCTCGTCTATTTTGGTTAAGTCTTCAGTCAGAACCTCTACTCTACTCACTACGAAATTGACAATATACCTGTAGCCTCTTTGTCGGTACTGCTAATACTCCGCTTCTCTTGCTGCCACTGCTATTTCTGCTTTCACTGCTACTTCTGCGACCACTGCTGCTGTTGCTATTTCTGCTTCCACTGCTACTTCTGCGACCACTGCTGCTGTTGCTTATTGTCTTACTTTCGCCTTCGTCGGCTCGAAAACAACTGTGCCGAGTATTGCTTGAGTTTCTTCTTTTATACCCTGTCGCTTTGTTTAATTTTCATCATCATATGGTTATAACAGCTGGGTTTATTATTTCGCCATTTCGTGGTTGTAACAGCTGATCGATGACATCGCTGGTATGTTGATACCTCTGGTGTATTGACAGTAGTGTCTCGTGTTGCCACCTGGGCATTCGATGAAACTTTACTCCGATTCTCACGCGATCCAACGCGATTATAAACTAATTATTCTAATTAAATACTTATTAATTAACAAATTCTAACTTAATGTGCCTTCATGGTCTTTTAACTTTAATTAGTGTATAAAAAAAAAAATAGCAAATAAACGATAGCTCTTCTGCTGCCGTTGGAGTTGTGGTCGAAAACGAGGCCCTGCCGACTTTCGTCTTCACAACAGTGAGAAAAAGAGCAAATATTTGGTGAGAGGATTCATGCATTTATAGCGTGAATTATTTCAATATTGGTGCTGTGAGATTTTACTACAATAATTGTAGGCAATCTGTCGCCAGCAATAATTGTAGAAAATTTTGTTTTTTCTTAGAGTGTAGGTTAAGATTTTAAATAAAGCGTCAAAATCATAATGTAAATAAGTATGGTTGGAATCATTTGTTAACTTTAATTGTAAGTGATGGCTCAAAATTAGTGAAACGAATTGCTTTGAAATTTTCAAAGCAATTCGTTACATTAATACTACAGGTAATAAGTAAATAAGCCCCAGAAAAGCTTTTATAAATAACAATTATTTATTATGACTGTTGAAAGTAATTTAAGCTTTAGATTAACTTTTTTTTGAAAAAACATGTCTAGAAAAAAAAATTTTTCGAAATTTGGTATGATACAATAATTGTATATAGTATAAGATCTGGCAACGTTTTTGACAGATGATTTCAGAAAGGCTACATTTTGATATTCTCTCTTTCATTATCTCGGTAGGCATCGGGACAGTCCGGCACGCAGAGGTTGCGTTTACCAATGCGCGTTTTCAGGTATGAAGTAAATACATTCCGGCTAGTTAAAATGCGGGATGGAAAAGATGGATGGACAGATGGATGGAAAAGGATTTCGCGGGTACGACAAATTATGTACACCACCCTTTCGTTTTTCCCTTCTTGCCAACAAACAGGAAAAATTTTTCTCAGGAGTTTCCTCGTGTAAACGTTGACATTGAAAATACAGCAAAGATACGTTTTTCTTGTTTCGTTTTACCTGCATACTGCACCACAGCACGGCTTGCCTTGGTCAAACTCTCATGCATGTAAAACTTTTGCGCTCCACCACACTCAATATCATTGAGCGTAAGTTCTCTTTGTTTCGACTTGCAAAAAGCAGCAACAGCTTTAAATAAATTACTACGCTCAAAAGCAGACGAGAGTCTGACTATTATTGGTGAGTTGTTATTGTTGCTAACGTTCGCCTCAGTCTAAAAACATCTCTCAGCTTAGGTGAATCACTCCCAATTGTGGAGCAAATTTTATGAAACATTGATGGTAGGTTCTAATGTTGGGAGAAGGAGATTCCGTGTATGATATCAGTCGCAACAACATCAATCTCATACTTGTCCACTTGCTTTATCAGTTCGGCTATTTCTCCGTTTAATGCAGTTGAAGCAGCATCACCATTACAGTTCTCAATATGGGTTTTGAGTTCATTTACATCGCTCTTGATCATTCTAACTTCCTCACAAGCCTTTTCAACTGCAGCCACTCTCACTATCACATCTCTAATTATATTTTTAAAGTTAGTTAACTCAGCTGACATCTCTCCTAGCCTGTCTAAGACTCGATCTTCAGACGTTTTCAATGCAGCCGTCAGTTCCTCAACGATGCTCGTCCTAAAACATGAGAGCTTAGCATTTAGAGTTGCATCGGAGTATAATGGCATTGTCGCAGACGATGACTCATCGATGCGTTTGTTAGAAGCTCCAGCTGGTGCAGTCAGAGTTGAATGTTGCTTATTGGAATTCAAAGTACTTCTGGCACCTTTTGTTTGTTATGACATGTTTGATACCAAAACTTTCTTTTTATTTTAAAAAAAATTTATTTTTATTAATTTAAGTGCAGAAATGCTTGCAACTTCAAAAAATGTCAGGAAGTGGTAACAGTGATTTTGACTATAACGCGTTACAAAAATATTCAAATTTGGATAAGTTTTTCTTTATTAAAAAGTGTCAGATTGCGGACACTACGCTATACATATATCACAAAAAGTATTGTTACAGCATATAGAACTATCATAAGAAAACTTTCAATTTTTTAAATCAAATAGTTCAGTGATGTAATGCAAATGTTAGATGTCTTGAGGAGAAATATTCCTTACTACAAGGCCAACACTTAAAAAAAATAAAATAGATTTTGGCCAAACAAGAGGTATGCTTGTGTTTACTTAATGGCTCTAGAAACACAAATCACATTTTGCAAAATATTCGAAAATGAGTTAAAAATTGTCTACATATATTTTCAAAAAATGTTGCCATCTATTGTTATGAACTTTCTTTAGTGCTTGAGAACATCATATACACATATCGCACCGTCAAAGCAACAGGGCCGAAAATCAAAATATCGAGTTTTCGAGTTATGTATACCACTACATATGTAGCTCATTAAGTGCTCTTAATTTTAGTCTTGTCACCATTATTCTAGCTCAATTAATAGCTTCTAAAATTAATTTTAAGCTAAAGCTATAAATATTGACAATGCAACTGGTTTAACAATCTATTGGTGATAAGATATGACCATTTTTATATGAGACTAAATTAAAAATGGAAAACTATGATGAGCATAATCTTCCCGTCAATATTAAAAGCTCAGATTTGGTAAGTACTTCCTAGAGGTACCTAGGAACCAATTTCCGTGAGTCGGCTTAAAAAAAAACATTTGATTTATTTGACCCACCCTAATATACATACAATAGGGTGGCCCACAAAATATTTTTTTCAGTACATTTCTTAGAATGGTGATTTAAAAACTGTCCTCAAATTTCAACTCCGAATTCCCACTAGAATTCGATGCTCAAGAGATATGAAAAAGATCAAATTGGAAAATTTTTTAACGAAGAGAATTCAATCCAAGATAGAAGCCAATTGCACTTTTTTATTTTTAAACTTACCCTTCGACTCTGTAAAGATTTATAATAATTATGAATGTTTCCAGTCCGTCGTGTACGAGTACATCACGTCATACTTTTCAACTGACAGCCAAGTCGAAATACATATATTTACGAGAAGCGGCCCATTCAGTACTTCTCCGCCAACGACAAACGCTGGTAACATAAAAGGAACTTGCACTATTTCATAACAGACAGTTGGGCGAAAATTAATGTGGCTAGCCAAATATTTATTTTATTTTTCGGGCCCTCAGTCTCTCCAGAAAATTGTATGAAATTAAATTGAAAGAATCAAGTTTAAAATCTTGGAGCCCACAACTGATACCGATTCTCTTAAGGATTCACCACTTAAGACCTTACTTGCAGTGAAATGCTGGCCTAAAGATGACTACAAAAAGTTCATAGAACTCATAATGATTGTTCTTGGAAAAACATCTGCAAGGACACACTGGCGGGCAAAAGTTGCTTGCCACCAAGAAAGGTGGATGGCTGAACTAATCTATGGTATTAAGATATACCTTTCCGTAACCAGAAGATGTATTCAAGCTGAAAAGAACAATATGAACTTGAACGATTTGGGAAGTATGGGCGCCATTTATAATAAACACCTTAATGTAAGACAATGGCACATAAGCCTTGACTTTTTGAGTGTTGCTGCGAAGAGTTGAAGACCACAGTACTTGGGACTGTGACTTCGTGAGAAATTAAGAAATAACAAGCTGTTTGTTTACGTGATTAATTAATTCTGATTTATTGAAAGAAATTCTTGGCTTATATACTAAAGATAGTTAGTGTAACCAAAACAAAATTTCTTATGTTGCATTTTTTCCACAAGCTAATGGTCAATGCACTACGTAGCATTAAGTCAATGCACTTAAGCATTATTAAATTTATTTATTTTGTGTAATTCGCAATTTAAATTGCACCTTATGTTTTTGCATAATTCGCATTTTTTAATAATTTACAATTTTTGTTTTAATTTGCATTTTTTATGTTGCTTGCACTTTTGTCAAACACCTTAACCAATACGTAAGAAACTTAATGATAAAAAATATGTGTAAGCACCTCCTATACATCAAAACTTTGATTGAACCCTGCTAATGACTGGAAGTATTTAAGAAGACATGAGATCATGATTATGGTATCAGTCAGATGAAGTGCAACCACATATTTTCAGATAACGTCATTTCATCAGAGCAGGAACAATTTGTAAGCAAATTGACCATCAAGTCTGATAAGTAACGACAAGTTCGTGCAACATCTGATAGTTTTAGAACCAAAAGCATGAATAAAATTTCCTGCGAAGAGCGCACTACTGTACGTCCTTAACGACTGGAAATAAATGAATCTTTCGAAGCTTACCAACTGAAGAATGGAACCAAAACCAAGAGTACATCCAAGGAAAAATGTGTGTGACAGGTTTACGTTGTGAACGATACTATAGAAAGAGGAGTAAGCTACATATGGAGGGAAATAAAAAGAAAACTTTTGAACTCAATTTTAAAATTGCATAATTTTACACATTTATGATATTTTTTGAAATTTTTACTTGTTAATTTACAGATGTCCGAATGAAATTTCGTAGTTATTAGGTCTGTATCATCCGAAAAAAATAGGTAAATATTTATAAAGATTTAGCACAAAAAGTGTATCATCCGGAAAAAATTTGGTGGTTGAGAGAGAAAAACTGAGAGTAAAAAACATCTGATCCAAAAAAAATGTCATTTTTCACGCAGACAAATTTCTTGTGGCTAAAACTTGAAGACTGTCAAAATCGTAGGCAATGAGACTAGAGACTCACTTTTGACAAGCGAGGGAAAGAACGTCTCAATTGAATCTGCTCAATACTTGCCTCATAAAATATTTTTCAGCACTTCATTTTTTTTCACTTGTTGAAAGGTTGTGTTAAGAAGGAGCAACACAACAAAAAGCTTGAAATCAAAAGATTTTTTGGTAAATGCTCATTTATTCAATTAAATAGATGAGCGATTTTTGATTGAAAAGGAATCGTAAAGAAATTTTTATAGCGCCATAGCACGTAAACCGTGCAAGATATTGTAATGAAATTTGGCACACGGATGCATATCTTACATATCATGAATTGTGCACAAAGTGGGCGGAATCGTAATATTGGGCGCGGCATTTTTTAAAAATTAACTCCAAATTGGCACATACGATTTTCATAAAATATTTAGCTATGGAACCACTGCAAGGAGCCATCAACACAAGCTACGCCAATATACTGGAAAATTTTGTTGAAGGGCGTGGCACAGCCTACAATATTTATAAACGTTATAAAAAGAGAATTAACAACGCAATCACTATGAAATTTAATATGGCAGATATACTTGCTAAAAGGTGTTTTTTTTTTGGCACAACAGTGCCGGTGGAACTGGCACTTGCTATATAAACAAAATATGTTAAATGCTATAGAAAGTGTGCTATGAGAGAAATCTTTTTTGTGTAGAGGTGTCGGTTACTTATATCCTTCAAACTTAAATGGATTTCGACGCTAAGTGCTATTTTAAGTGAATTATTCCAGCAATTGGTATGAAATTTCATGTGAGTGACTTACATGCTACATATAAGGCACATCTGAACCAAATGCGGCCAAAATACCATCAGTGGGTGTGGCACTTCCCATACAATTTAAGTTCGCTAAGTTGCATATCTATCGAAATATGTTAGCAATCATACTGAAGTGTGGTGTAAGAGGTTTGTTTATGGAATGCTATTTCTGAATAAAAATCGGACTGGATTGTATCACCGGCCTAAATTTTAAGACCAATTACGGCACATATCGCAAACTATACAAGCTATTGTGCTAAAATTTGGTATGCTTATATCAGTCAAGAATATTTTTTTTTTGTTTGACTTTTTTAACCTTTTCCCATTCCATTTTATTCGACATTTTCTATATTTTTTCGACACTTACATAAATTTTTCAGCACTTTCCATATTTTTCGACTTCTTCAATTTCTTTCAACTTTCTTCAATGGTTTTCATATTTTTTCAACATTTTCAGTTTTTTCCAAAACTTTTCAACCTTTTTACATTATTTTCGACTTATTCAACCTTTTTTTAACATTTATTTAAATGGTACTTTAAATGCAGTGTAGGGTATGTGAGTTTCGGCCTGGCCGAAGATAACACCTTTACTAGTTTTTCTTTTTTTTTGTATAATTCCATCGAAAATAAATTTTTGTTTGAACAAAAAAAAATTGGTGTACAATTTTTCTACACTAATAAGTTGTTAAAGATAAGTTATAGAAATCAGGTACAAATCTTTAAAGTCGGTCATGAGTTATATCATATTTATCAATCAACATTGCGATTCAAATCATAATTTTAATATTTTCTTAAAAGTTATGGTCCCTTGGGCATCACATTCCACTTAGAGTACAGAGACAAAACTTTACAAAAACAGTGTACTCCAATATTCTAACAAATTTAGACGGTGCCCTGGGGTTTCGGTGAAACTTGAGTTTTTGCCATAGAGACATGGGCCACGCTAATATACAAACAAGTAAAACTTTGCCGTTGTTGTGAATTAATTCAATAATAGATCATTTAATTTAGTGGCCCTTCACTAAAACTTGTTGGTTCCTATCTGTCGAGCCGGTCAAAATATGCAGTAGCAGAAATTAAGCCTCGTCACGTGTACCTGTTTACGCTGGTGTGCCTCAAGGCTCTGTAGTGGGGCCTTTATTTTTTAGTTGTTTCATGAATGACATTTCTGATTGCATCATATCCTGTGATCATCACATTTACGAAGATGAAGCGCAAGTTAATTCGGGATCTGATAAGTCTGTTGTAGCAAGTAGTCTAAATCCTGAACTAAAACGCAATTATATTTGGGCAGTTGAAAACAAACTAAGCCTAAATCAAACAAAAACTTAAGCCTCATGAATTTCTAGAAGCAGAGGTTCACAAGAGTTAACATTACATCTGTGGAATACGTTGAAAATTTTAGGAACCTTGGGATTTACTTTAATAAATGCTTGAGTTAGGATTTTTATGTAAATAGAATTGTTTCGAAGATTTAGTTCTTTTGGTTTTAATAATTACACTACTCTACAAGAAAATTTGCGGCAAAAAAAAACCGTTCCTATTGTAAAATTCCCGTTGAATTCGAAAATTGTTGTGGTTTTGCTGGATCAGGTCTGGTTATTGAGATAAACGGCAAAAATCAAGAATATGCACTGTTCCCACAGGTAACCCCATGTAGGCGCCATTGAAAATGGTATTTTACGTGATACTCATCCCAAGTAGAGATTACGACAAAAATTTAAAGTAATATATGGTACAATAGCACCACTTGTTTGGTCGCTACGCCTAAACACAGTTTAGCAAAATGCAATTTTTTGGAATTTTTCAACTTTGGCACCTCAACTCGAAAAAAAATTATGGAACTCAAAATTTTTGCTATCCTATCTTGTAGTAAACTTAAATTAAATTGGGTGTAAGTTAGGAAGGAAAAATCACAGATCGCCGCACTATATAGGGCAAAGATAGTACTAAATAGCGCATTTGTTAAAAATATAACGAACAACTCTTTTTGAATCCTATACATGGCCTTGAAAGTTAACAAAAGACATCATGTTTTCGGCACTTAACCTCAATTATTTTAGAATTCTGACATAATGGGTCAATTTTGAGTTCAGATTCGGATTCTACGCAAAATGTTACGTCCATCAGCAGCCCAACATTCATCATCTATTCATCCACATGCCTATTTAATAAAATATATTTTTTCCATACAATTTACATGTCAAACTAACAGGCTTCGGCGCCACCCTATAAAATTGTGGTAAAGAGCTGAATTTTCGTGAAATTTTTCTTACTTTTAAAGCAACAGTACCTTACAAAAAACAAAAAAAAAATTGAATCACCCTGATGGATATATTATACATAAAGCTTTTGTATTTAAATATATTACAAGAGAAAATAGCTAACTTTTTGAGTTTCATAGAAACTTGAAAACTTTTTGAAAAATTCTAAAAAATTGAATATTCGCTAAACTGTTTTTAGCCGTAGCGACGTAGTGGTACTATTGTGACACAAATTACTTTAAATTTTTGTTGTGATCTCTACTTTTAGGAAAAAAAATGGAATGAAATGGAAAACGCTTAGGCATTCATTTATTCAGATTTACATTTTTTTTTGTCATCTACTAGTAGACAACTACCTAAAAATAATATAAAAGCTAATTTGAATTTTGTTTGTTTGTTTATATTCATCAATGAATATTGTTTTACTTACGAGCTTTTTTGAACACAATTAAAAACTTTTTTTTAAACAATAATATTGGTCAAAAAAATTGTATCGCATTTTTTATATGTTCTACATGATAGACCAATCACTCAAAAAAGTTTCAGGGTAAAAAACATGAGGGTAATGATAGGCCCATTATAGATGGAATGACCCAGCTAGTTTTGAGAATTCCACTAACATCTTCAGATACAGTTTGATACGATAATTTCCGGATATTGGTGATGGAAATTTCGTGCAGTTAATCGAGTTTTCAATCAAAATTTGCAACATCGATGCGTTTATGACGTCAGCCAATTGCCAACAGCACTTGCGTTGCATAAATTTATATTTGAACAGGAATTTGATCGCTCGAATCGACGAGGTTTGAGAGAATTTGAAGGAGTTGATTTTAGTGAAACTAACGATGCGTATAAAGCAAAATCTACCTACTACATTGACGTCTACAACTCCGACAAAGCCGACCTAACATCTATCTGCAACCTGTTGGACCTGAGTTATAAAAACGTATATAACGCATATTTTCAAACATTTGAATAAAGGATTTTTGCTAAACGCAAACGTGCATGACGCTGGTGATGAAGACGACGACGCTAATGATGATGAAAACTAAACTACTAAGGTAGATGAAACGAATATTTTTTGAAAATTGAAAAAATCGGTTCACGTACTAACATTTTCGTCGATGTTATAGATGGTATAAACGATTTAAATATAAACAAAACTATTTTATATGGGGCGACAAATATTAAAGACTCTAACCAAAAATTATCGTGCTATGAGACATTTCGAGAAATATCAAAATGACGAAGTGGTTGTGGGTTAACATGAATTTAATCGGAACAAATCGGATAAAATTATAGAGAAAAGGGCCGTACACACCATCCTTCATGCTTGACACACATCACTATTTGATCATGTGAACAATTTGACCAGCCGCTTGACACTCATGTTGGATGGATGAATTTCAAATTTTTTTGATTTCTCTACTGGCTTGTCCATCTGTAAATCGTGTGTGAACGCTGGCTGTCAAGCTTAGTGCAAAGTTTTCATTTCAAATTAAATTTAATGGAGTGAACATCGACGGCGTGCATGAATAATAGCACTAGTTGACAAAATGTTTTTTTTTTATGTTCCATGGATAAGAGGTTACTTTTCTTATGCAGTTTTTCTTACTCAATTCGAATATCAAAATAAAAATTTTTAAATGGTACAGTTTTCGAAATATTGTGGGTTTTTTATTTTTTTCGACCTCCATTCACTTTAAAATGTATATCTTGAGCTAGAAATGTCCAATTTGATCGTTTTTGATACCAAATTAAAGATAATAAAATGACACCTAAGCATGTGTAATTACATATTTTATTGAATTAGTGGTTCAAAATATATTGATAAAAATAAGCCAGATTTTAAAAAAAATCAGATTTTGCATTTGATTTTGTGGCCACGAAAAATAGAAATAAAATAAAAAAATTATTTTACTCCATGCACATAGAACTGATATTTTTACGGAAAAATTGAGATGAACTAGAAGAAAATCTACCACAATATGACAACGTTAGGAGCTATTAAATGAGGGAATTTAATGCCACATTTTTTCAGAATTTAGGTTTTTTAAGAGACATATCTCCGTTTTTTGGGAGCTGAAAACAATTGTTTTTTATTTTAACAGGAAGCAGCACCTCCGCAAAATAAAAAGCTAAGAAGATAAGTGAGTAATGCGAGTGATGTGTACGCCTCAAAATTTTTCTGGAAATGATGTTTGACAGCATGCTGTATGATGGGAACGCAAAACGAAATTTACAATTATTCGTGTTTGTCAAGCATGATGGACAGCATGAAGGATGGTGTGTACGGCGCTAAAGAACTGACGTGCTTCAACTGTGAAGCAAAGACATAAATTGATTGACTAGGGCTTCAATTGCAATAAATTTAGTCATACCGCAAAGAACTGTCCGGAAGACTGAAAACGGCAAAATACATAAAAAGCATGCCTGCGTCATATGCTTTTCAACACACATAGAAAGCATGTATTACAATTTGTCACTCTCTTCTCGCATACGATTTTCTCAGCAAAAATTTATTGTTTACAAATATTGTTTTTGTCACTTTTATTCCTATACGATTCTCTCACAAGAAATTTGTCAATAAGAGGGTTCAAACCAGTGTTGGCACAGATTACTTTAGTACCAAAATCGATACTATTTTCACAGCTAAAGTACCATCTTACGGTTCTCCAGAGACCCATCATCTTTGGTACTATTTCTCTAAAAAACTTTGGATTGCTTCAAAATTTATGTGGAACATAGCAGGAAAGACATTTTCAATACGTATTACCAATTCTTAAAATTTTGTTTCTCAAGAAAGAATTTGATATCGCAGAGCACATTAACACGGAATTACGAAATTTATCTTGCCACGATGATGTAAGATAATATGCAAAATTTGTCAATAACCGATTTTTGGTATAAAATAGGGTTGGCTTATAGTTTTCATGAGCATCTGTTTCCAAACGTTTCGAGAATTGCTAAGGGACTTTTTAGTCAAACCCCATTCTGCAGCGAGTGTCGCAAAACAAGAAAATCTTCGAAGTAGACTACATTTGGAAACATTCTCGGAAATCTTGGAGACAAAGAATTTATTAAAAGCAAGACGTCGCTTCTTTTCCATTTTGGTATCGTGTAACAGATGCGAGACGACTCAGAAAATAATCGGAAACTTGAAGTACGAAAAATACTAGGTGTACAAATATGAAACCGGTAATGACATCTAGCGGTCGATAGCCGTATATGTATGAGTTCCGAACCGCACCAAATGTCTTAATTGTTCATTCTGTCATCTGTCAACAATATTCAGTTCACAATTTGTCAAGTTTCATACAACAACGCATTTTTTCCGCTCGTAAAGATGTCGAATTTTGTGCCTGAAAACTCTTATTTGCGGGAAGCATTGATTTTCTGTTTCCATTTGAAGAAAAACGCTTCTGAATCGCATCGAATGCTTGTTGAAGCTTACCGCGAGCATGCTTTTGGTCGTACACAGTGCAATGAGTGGTTCAATAAATTTAAAAGTGGTGATTTTGATGTGATAAATGAGGAGCGCGGCCGGCCACCGAAAAAGTTTGAAGACACCGAATTGCAAACATTATTGGACGAAGATGATGTTCAAACGCAACAACAGCTCGTTGAACAACTTAATGTGACACAACAAACCGTTTCCTTGCGTTTGAAGGCCATGGGAAAGATTTTAAAGGTCGGTAGATGGGTGCCACATGAACTGACCGACAGGCAGCAAGAAAACCGAAAAACCGCTTGTGAATTGCTGCTCGCCAGGCAAAACAGAAAAGGTTTTCTCCATCGAATCATCACTGGCGATGAAAAGTGGATTTATTTCAACAATCCCAAACGAAAAAAATCATATTTGAGCCCCGGCCAACGACCCAAATCAACGCCAAGACCAAATCGCTTCGGCCGAAAGACAATGCTGTGTATTTTCTGGGATCAGCGTGGTGTTATTTGGTATGAGCTACTAAAACCAGGTGAAACAGTTAGAACAATTGATCGCTTTGAACCGTGCTATACGTCAGAAGAGGCCCGAATTTCAACTTCGCCACGACAAAATTGTGTTCCAAGATGACAACGCATCGCCACATCGAGCAGCGGTCAATAAAAACTTGGTAGAATCGTACAACTGGGAGCCCCTGCCGCCATCCGATTACTATTTGTTTTCATCGCTGGGACACGCACACCTAGTATCATCTTTAATTTTTTGAATGTCAAATAATTGAAATTAAAACAAATCTGGATTCAATTGCAATTTGATTATATTCAAGAAGTGATGACGAAAAGCTAAATACTTGCATAGAGCGACGAAGCCTGCGAATATCGTCAGATATAAAAGTGGGGGGAAAAGAGTCCGTTCTTTTTAAAGACTTTATTTAGCATAGTTACATTGGTCCGATTTAGGTCAAATATGCCGTTTTGTTCGGAAACTTGTTACCATTTTGAAGGTAATTTCATTATGTCCCTCTGATAGAAGCCCTTGCGCTATTGGCAAAAAAAAACGGATACAGTCGATTACACAAGCCTCTTGAGACAAATTTTTTGCCAGCAAAATCGATCGTCATTGACAGGAACAAGTGTTAATCACTTGGTGGTAGGTCCGGAATAAAAGGTGGATGCAAAATAACCTCCCAACCAAACTCTCGGAGCTTTTAGCGAGTCACTATCGATGTGTGTGGACTGGCGTTATCCTTATGGAACAGCATTCTTCTCCTATTGACCGCTTTTGGGCGATTGTTTCCTTCAGACGACTTACAAAATAGGGGTGAATGTGTCAGACATTGATTCAGACTAAATGTATATAAGCAGTATTAGTTTTAATGTTTATTTTTTATGCACAAGACTGAATTTGGAAAATAATGTGTTCATTTGTGTTATTTATCTAACTGATTAACGGTGTTTTCTTCTATTTCCGATATTTGGTACTATTTTTTGTGATTTTGCTAATTTTTTTGTCAGGTTTTGATACCTTTTCAAATATACACATGCCAACACTGATTCAAACCATCAAATTTTTCATTGTTTGACAAACAATTTGACAGCTCAGCGTACACATGATCAAATTTTTTGTCAAATGTCAGTCTTGCTCCGACAACCATAGAGAAAACATCGTGATGGCGGATAAATTATTATGTTAATAAAAGTAGATATGTTGATGAAAAAGGAATTTAATTTTACCTAAACTAAAACCTAATGTTCTTTTTAAGACCACAACAACAATCGGTCATTTTTAGGTCCACAATACAAACTAAAAAAAGTATAAAATTTTAGTTACAAACTAAAACGTTTCCGATAATCAAAGCAATTATAAGTATATATATTCTGTCGTTAGTATAAAACTAGTTTTAATTAAAATTTACATCCTTTAATATAACCAACATTGGCTCAATTAGCCACAATTATATAAAAAAAAAATAACAACACCCTTTTAAAATATATAAAATAAAGAAGAGCTGCCTAACATTTCATTATCCGCGTGATGTGCACTCGTTGAAGTCTTTTTTTTTAAGCGACAAAAATGTACTAGAATATTTGACGAGCGTACACACTAGGGTTGTAACGGAAGTCATCAACGCGGAGGCGGATGCGGAGTTTCAAAATTTGATCTCCGCGGATGCGGAATTTTAACGGAAGCGGATGTGGAAAAATAATTTGAAAATATTTAAAATTCAAGATTTTATCAAAATTTTAGCTTTAAATAAGCACAAGCATTTCATTCGAAACTAGCTCAACAAAAAATATCCATGTTAACTAAGTTTCTAGGTATGGTCGAGCTAATCTGATTTTATCCACCTACCAGCATTAGCAAAACAATAAAATGTAACTTATCCTAAACAGACAAACTATACTTTCTCTTAGGCCTTACTGTGCAGCATTAAAAATAAAAATTTTTTACATTTTGTAGATTTTTAAAAAATTAACAATTCATTATGATTTTCTTATTGCTTAGAATCAAAACAAGGTTTTCTTGATTAGTTTTTAGTAGTTGAAATTAATAAGTTGCGAATTATATTTAATAAAAAATAGTTTTGCTGGTTTATTTCCTTTTATACAGTTCCTTAGTGCAAGGATGCAGAGCCTATAGCTCGTTTGGCACTTCCAGCTCTTACAAAAATAACAAAAAATATTGAGCTCACTTCGAGCTCTTTCCGTTATTCGAGCTAAATCATTTTGGACTGCAATTATCGCATGTATTTTGTTCCTGTAATTTTTTCTTCAGCGCATCGACTCGTTGAACTCTTGCCGTTACTTAAGTTAAATAATTTTGGTTCGCTATCGCTGCATGGTTTTTGTTTTTGAAGTTTTGTCTTCAACGCACTTTATTGTTTGTGTGATTTTGCTTCAATTCATTTGCTCCTTTGAGATTTTTGTTTTTTTTTTGGTTCCATGCCATTTCCGAGAATGTTTCCATTAAAAATTTTCATTGATCAATACTAGGAATTTTTCCATAATATTTTTCAATTCTAGGAATTTTTTCCCAAAATATTTTTGAGTTATTTTACCAGAATTGATGTTGTAACTAGCTCTCGAAAAAATTTTTGTGCGCATCTCTGCTTTAGTGGGTAACAAAAATTCAAACTTCCATATGAATTCACAACTAAGTATATATCCAGCCTACTTTACTTTTCCAAATATAAAAAATATTCGTAGTGGTGCTACTAAGTGATTTTAAAATTTGAAACAACTAGAAAGCTGTGTCAAAATAGTTTTTGCACCGACTTTTCCACTTTGTAACCTCTTAAGTGGATTTCATAACTTCCGATATACCTCCGTTTTACTGCATTAAAATGTGTGGAGGCGGAAGCGGAGGCAGAAGTACGATTTCAAGCGGAAGTTCAGCACTTGCGCATGCGGATGCCAAGCTCCGTTACAGCCCCTGTACACACCATCAAATTGTTGGTCAAATTGTGTGTTAAACTCGCAGAAAATCAAAATATTTTGCTTTTCCTCAAAAAATTTGATGAGCGTTCACATCTTCAAATTCTCATCAAACTCCATATATTTTTTTGTCCGTCAAATTGTTTGACCAACAATTTGATTATTTCATCATGTGTACGCACTTAAGGCTTCCACGTCTACAAAAAGTTGAAAGTTTGTCAACTTCTAGCATGCATATTGAAGCATGTATGCATACACACTTTTTATGTGCATTGATGCATGCATGTTTGCCCTATGGATGATCGAGAATACACGGCTTTGGTTGATACTGGAAGCAAATTCAGTTTTATGATTGGTAATGTTTTTAAATATTTAAATAAACCGGAACTTAAAGAAACAAATTTCACTCTCGTCGGATTCGGTCAAAGCAAAATAAAACCAGATGGTCAATTAAAGTGTAAAATCGAATTGATAATGAAACGCACAACTTTAATTTCGTAGAAGTGTCGTCCAAGAGTAATTGGTAAAAACTTTTGTTCTGAAGGCGACGATGAATTGCTGACGATAATGAAAGTAGATCTTACATCTGACAATGATTACATTGATATTGACGAAATATTGATTATAAATTACCAAATCAATCAATGGTTGAAAGATAAAGTCATAGAAGCTTTGGAATCGGAATTCAGCAGTCCTATAGCCCTAACGAAAAGACTGGATGGGTCAAGGGGTATGCATCGACTATAGAAGAATTAACAAGATCCTTTACCGTTGATTGAGGACCAACTTGATTATCTACAAAATGCTAGATAATACAGCACAATCAATCGATTTGAAAAATGGATTCTTCCATGTTCCTGTCGCAGAAGCAAGCTGTAAGTACACATCTTTCGTTACTCATAGTAGCCAATAAAAATTTCGGAAGGTCCCGCTATGATTTGCAAACTCTCCAGCAGATTTTTCGAGATACATAAGCACTATTCCGTGATTTGACTCGCAGGTTTATTACTCTGCCATACGTAAATGACATAATTATTCCAGATGAAGACGAAGTTTCTTGGACATGTGATAGAGGATCAAAAAGTTTCGCATTCATCAAAAAAGTAGAAGCAGTGACGAAGTTTTAGAATCCAGAAAATTTGAATCAATTGAAAAGTTGTTTGAGTCTCGCGGGGTATTTTAGCTGCTAAGTGGCTTAACAAAGGGTAAGGCAAAATTTAAAATTGGAGAACAACAAATTGATGCATTTAATATTTTGAAGAAAATATTGAGCAATAAACCTGTTTTGCACGTATTTAATCAAAATCATGAAACCGAGGTCCACACTGATGCTTTCATGGATGGATACGGTGGCATTTTAATGTAAAAATCGCGTGACGGCGGAAAACTTCATCCTGTTTACTATGTACTTATATGAGTAAGAAAACTACTGACTCTGAAAAGAAATACACTAGCAATGAATTGGAGTTACTGGCTGTAATCAAAGCAGTGAAAAAATGAGTGTACCTATTTGGTGTACATTTTAAAATTATTACCGACTGCAATGCGTTGTTGCTAGGTGGATACTTATGTTGTAAGAAAATGACTACAGTGTAGAACATCGTGATGGTACATAGATCTTTTTAATTAATTACTTATACTTAATTATAATAAACTAAATGAAAATAGTTGTGTTTATTCAAAAAACCTATATAAGTAACACTGTGTAGAGAGCGACCAATATTAGATTTCCGAGTATCATATAAGTCACAATTAAAGACCCCCATAACAACTACAACTATGCCAATTAATATTTTGTTTAAGTGGTGTGAGAAACTTAAATAAAAACCAATTCACAAACATTTAAAAACCATATTATATAGTATTTGTTTAGAAACATATAGGGCCTTATCGTGAATGAACATTCCTGCGAATATTTTCTCGCGCCCTATGGTTTGCAATGGTAGACGATTTTTTTGGAATGAGTAATGCGTTTTCCTGAAAAGTAAAGTTATATATCGGCAATAATTTGCGGAGGGAATATTTTGACATTTGCTGTAAGAATATATTCTCCAGTTTTTTAACAGTCAATTTAAAGCGAGAAAAATTAATGTAAGAGATAAATAGTATTTTTTTTGAAAAAATTATTTCTAAGAACATTATATCCCACTGCTTTTTGATTAGCACTTTCTGCTATAAGTCTGAAACAAGCACTTAATTTGAGACTGGGAGACACTGCAAATGACTTTTTGTGCTACGTAAGTGAAGTAGTAATTTCATCCAGCAAATACTTGTTGGTATAAACTAAAATAAATTTTTTGCACCAATCGATGAGGAAAGTTTGTAAATAAATTCTTAACATAATTTGGGATGGATCCGGACCATGGAAAGGACCGTTTTGGACCGATTTCCAAACAAAGAAATGTTTTTACCAACGGATGAAGAAAGGTTATTAACATAATTTGGGACGGTCGCAGACCTCTGAAGAAATCTTTTTCGACACATTTCCGAAAAAATTATTTTGGCACCCATCGATGCGGAAAGATTTCTGAGACACACCGGTATTCAATGTCAAAGGTAAAAAAAAAACAGTTATTTGCTATTATCTCGCTTCCTATTAACCGTACACAAATTCAATTTGCACAGAAGTTAAAGATAAGACAGTTTCAAAAAATTAATAGCCGCCGTAAATCACGTAAGTGCAACCGTTCGAAAACATTCAAGGTCAAAGCATAAAAATAAGCTCTACACCAGGATTTCCAAGTTTAAAAAAAATAATTCTCGGCTCTCTCGAAAAAAATTATTGTTCCTTCCAAAAAGGGAAAAAGTTTTTTTGATAAAAAGTTTATGTCCTTTTTTTGCTGGCTAAACATAATCATACAATTCCCGGCTATTTCAGAAATTTTTTAATTCCTACGATTCCTCTGGCTTCAATAGGAAATTCTGGGCTTAGCCGGGTCAATGCCGGGCACTAGGTAGCCCTGCTTCACACTTTTTTATTTATCATATAAACGGCTTGTCACACGTAAAAATTTATAATGCATTTTTATGCATCACACATTTTACAACTTTCTCCTGACATTAATTAAAGATCGACTAATAGGAACTGAGTTAGTTAACAAAAATGGACCTAAAATGCCACAAGTTATATAAAAAAATTATTTTCACCCCAGCCTATCAAAAAGTTCAATATGAATTTTTTTAGGAATATATTTTTTTACGTAAGTAACTTTTTTCAAAAAATCTTATTTTAGCACGCTTCTTATGTACTCTACCACTACTTAAACACGAATGAAACTAATCACTAATCAGCTTGCGATCGGCTGAAAAGCTGAAGTGTCGCGCTACGCGAATCACTCACACCGCTTGCCATAAACGCAACCGTTATTCTTCTGAAATTTAATTTGCACTAAAATCAATTTTGGTCCGTAAATCACTTATTTCACATATCGCTTCATGGTTTACCATTTTTAACCTTAGCTGACAAAATCAACTGGAAAATACTATGGCTGCACAGTCGTTTTTTAGTATGCCTGTTGAAAATTTAATTTCCATTCTCAAAATATTTTCGATGACAAATTTTTCCTCGCAAGAAAGGAATACATTTTAGAGTGGGAATTCTGAATAGATTCATGATAGCCTAAGCCTCTCAAATTTGGACGATAATTTCTGTAAAAATTATAACCAGGGCTTTGTTACACAAGCCACAATGTCCAAATTGAAACCACTCAGGATGTATTTAATTTACTCTTACTTAGATAAAGAAAGAAAAGATTTTAATGATTGGCTATTGAAATTACTTAATTCAGATTAAGATTGATTTGAGTATACCCAAATTAAATAAATGTCGCTAACAACAGGGCCAATATTGATATTTAAAATCGTACTAAATTTTTAATAGAGAAACCATATAAATAGCCCTTAACAAACAGCATTTAATATAAAATTTTGTTAGAGTCAAAAATGGAGAACGATTCACAATCGGATTAGCTCCAAATATTGTCCAGGACAGGTTCCCCATACATGATTAGTAAGCACTTTTTATTATCATATATTTTGTCAATGTTGCTATATTGGCTTTAGAAATGTCAGCGTTGATCAATATGAAACTTGGAATTTGGTTATTTTTTAAAAGTTTTCTGCAAGTAAGTCTAAGTTTATCGACTACTGGAGCAGAGATGGGCGCGTGACGTGTTTTTCGTCGTGTGAAGGCTGCAACCGCAAAACAGAAATGAAATCAACATAAATACAAAAGGCAAAGGAAGCAAGGTGAGTACTGCAACCGCAAATGAAATTTTCTACAAATTCAAGCGATCGTATCAAATGTGCATTGTACTGTGACAATGGCTAAATTTACTTCAGCAGAAAATTCCAATAATGCAGAAATAAAAGTAATCTGAGCAAACGAAACACAAGAAGCTAGCGTCAATGGTCGCCTTATTGTTTGCTTGTCTGTCACATCTTTCTTAAGAAAAACAATGTGTTTGTTGTACAACGGACTACAACTCGCAAGCAAACGAAGCTAATTTATTCTCTTTGTATCGTTCTCTTTTGTGCTACTGGTACTGACGCAGAGATGCAGAATAAAACGCTTGATCTATACTTAACAGTGGGCCCTATTTTGAGGGTCAATAAAAACGACTTGACTCGTCACTTTTCGATTTCAGTGAAGGTCTGTATTATGAGTGTCAATATTTGTCAGTAGTCGAGACCAGCCAATTTCAATCCATTGTGAGCGCTTGACTCTTATTATAAGTGACGATTTTTCGGCTGGAGTCAATAAAATGTAATATTATTTGTCTATCAATTGAAAGAACTCGACTAGGAGCTAGTTAAGGGCAGGGTAGGGTTTTAAAATAATTTTTTTTTGTATTTGTTTTTTAATTTTTTTTCTGAATGACCAGTATGTCGAGAATATTATGTACAAATTTTAAGTTAATCCGAGAAAAACTAACGGAGTTACAGCGTTTCAAATGACCGGTCGTGGTGCCTGATAACACCACGTGTAAAAACTTTAAATCGATTTTCCCAAAAACGTAATTTTTGAAGTTCGTGAACATCAGAACTCAAAACCTACTGAACCGATCCTTTTGAAAATTTGAACATTGCTTCTTCACATAAATCAACAGGTAATCAGGAAGAGTTTTTTACTTCGAAGTGCTGTGAAAAATAGAAAAAAAAAAAAACTCTTCCTTATTACCTCGAGAAATACATCACCTTTAAAATGGCGCCTCTGGAGATTCTCCGTCACCGGCTTATTTATCAATATTTTTCTTTGAAAATTTTTTCTGACATACTTTAAGAGTTGTACAATAATATGTAATCAAATTTAATAAGATTATATTATTGGTGTCGCCGCAAAAAAAATCATTAAAACATGCGTTTTTCTCGCCTTTAAAACCCTACCCCGCCCTTAAGTTTAGCGACAGTTTCCCTACTTTTATCTATTTTAGGAAGCTACGTTGTATAGGTAATTTAATAGACTATGTTATTGTGTGGTATAGTTTAAAATCTGTGGCATGGTTTTTAAGATATGATTTCTATTGAATTTAGATCGATTTTTTTTTAAACTGTTATTTACTAAAAAGATTTGATATAACCCTAAAAGTTCATTAATATATTAAAAAGCTTCATTCGTTTCCTTTACAATGATGTGCCCCTTTTCCTAATTTTGAGACAAAAACTTTGTTTCTTAAGAATTGGTATTTTTTTATGTTATTTTTATTAAATCCTATGAGTCATCATCTGATTGATGGGGATTTATTTCCCTATTTTAAATAGTTATTGAACTTCCAAGCATATTTTAAAAATCGTGGTAGTGCCGCCACCTTACATTAAAAAATCGTTTTCTTCAAGAATGTTGAGGAAATGAAGCTATAATGTGTTTCGACATCCCCTCCACGTATGGGTTTAAATGGCACCGCAGACAAAATATTGAATGGAATAACTTCATAAAAATAATGTGGGTACCGGGACATAAAGGAACTTCTGGAAGTGATTATGCTGATGCTACGGCGAAGGAGGCTCTTACTTTGCCCCTTGTTTTTGAAAACCCCTGTTTGAACTTTGTCATTTGAATCCAATTTAAAAAGGAGAAATGGAAGTAGTTTGGTGGTCTACCTCTTATTTCAAAACGCACAAGATGAGCTTAAAGATACCAAATTACAGAATTCACTTTTCAAAAAAAAACTCTGGAATTTTAACGTTTTAAAACTAAATATACCTCTAGAACATAAAAGTTAATTTAATTTTTGATTTTGAAACATCAGGGCCATATTTTAGAATTAAAAAAAAAGACCATTAAAACAGGTATCAAAAACTTGTACTAAGATTTTTATAGTCAGTTCAGGGAACAAATTATTTGCATGAAATATAGGTTGCCAACCAAAAATTTCAACCTTCCCATTCCATAGGAAAAAACTTTGCTAAGTTTGAGGCCTGTCGGTGATGCTCTATTTTTGGCTGAAGACATCTCTCATACGTTAAAATAAAAAAAAAAATATTTTTGTTTACGTTCTTGTACCTACTGAGGATAAAGTAAATTTTTTCAAAGAGCCTAAGCTGAAATAATAAACTTAATAAACATGATATTTTTATTATTTGTTCCTCTTATTTAACCAAATCAATCTAAAATAAAAAAAATTTAAGTGCAAAAAACAAACAGTTAAGTTTCTGGCGCGGGTGTATACGTATTACGCTGGTTGGCGCTGTTTCAAAAACTCTGATTTAAATTCACAAGCAACCCCACTATAAAACCAATTAAATCGCTGCTTACTCTAAATGTGAAACTGGCTAATAGCAACAAAGATACTGAACTGTTGGTCTAACATTTTGAACATTGCTTCAAACTCAGTACAAAAAGTAGGATGCAGGTAAGCTACATTGATCTCGAAGAGAAGTATTTTGGCCAGTAAAATATTGAGGAAGGCTCAAATTTTAAACAGTTAACTAGAGAATTAGGCTTAATTCCAAAGTCATAGCTCAGTTACGTACTACTACTGTGATTAATTTTTTAACAAACCTGCAAATGTTGCCAACACATTTTCTGATCGATTTTGAGATATAAGATAAAATGGTCCACCCATTAATTTCATAGCAGTTCCAGTGAATTTCCATTCCTCACTGATTACTTCGTGACGCTTAGGCGGACTTGTATCATTGACTTCTATAAGAATTTCAACTGGTTCACTGTAGTTTGAGTCGCATTTCTTATCAATCTTTTCGTTAATATGAAAATGTAGTCCAACCACGTATGAGCTCCAAGTGCCACGCAAAGTGCAGGGTGCACCTATGTGAAATTCGCTTAAGATCAAGAAATATTAGCTATTAGTTATTACAGAAGTTACCTTCGCAATGGAGATTATTTGCTTTGTTTTTTTCTGCTTGAATATGCTCAAGGCTACTGAGAACTTTATCTAATATCAAAGATATGTTGGATGGAGCTGCGCATGTATTACTGTCTTGTAAAACAGAGGATTCTGTACTGTTATTTGAATATTCCGATGAAGGAGATTGACTTGATACCTGATTTGTTGTTCTAAACTGAGGCACACCCAATGTGGGTAAGAACTGGGACTGTGTTGTGAGCTGAATTTGTGCTTGTGATGGAAGACATTGTATCGGAGGCTGGCCTTGAAATTGGGGCTTAGCCTGAACTAAAGCCATTGATTGAGGTTTTATGGATTGGTTTGGTGCACTTGATGTTTGAAACAGACTGTCCTGGGTCAAAGACGTACCAATTATTGGTGTTTGCTTTGGCTTCCTTTGAATTGAGTTGGTTTGAACTAATTGTTGTTGTTAAATAAATTTTAATTATTTGTGTAAAAGTTAATAAAAGCTACTAACATTACCGGTATTGGATATATATTTTTGCAATATCAGCGACAGCTGCGGATCATTTTTAAATGAGTCAGGATTGTTAAGTTCAGTTTTGGCTAATTTTTTTGCTAGTTCTAGTGGGCTTGTATTTAACTTTTGTGCCATACTTGATAATAAATTCGCTGACGCTACTCGACTAGCTGTGCCCGAATTTGATTCAGTAGGCTTTGCCAATACACCGGGATATGAAGAACTTATATCGTTAGCAAGTGTTAAAAAAGGTGTCTTTGAATTTGTATTACTTTTACTACTTGCTTGACGACGTCTTAAATTTGACCACTTAGTATTCTGGTTTCTGTTATTCCTTTTCAGTATATTAAGTCCTGATTTAGCAGCGTCTCCATAGAGCTCACCGTTGGAAAACTCTTTATAGTTGTTTGCATTATTAGTAAATTCGTAAGGATTTTGGCTTTGAAATAAAATAGGGGCAGAGTGCACCAGATTACCGAAATCATTGTTTTCGAAAATAATTTCATCAACTGGACTTTGACCTTTTCGTCTTTGGTTGCATCGCTCTTTCAGATGAAGTTCACTTCCGATTTTATCTAACCGTTTTCTTGACGCCTCATACAAGTCTTCTTTAATCGGTGTGTGTGGATCATCGTCCAGTTTATTCTTGATAGAGCTGCGATCATTACGAAGGCTGTTTCTAAGCGTGGAGCGTCCACTTCTATTAAACGCTTCCTTTCCATCCAGTGACAGTTCATTATTTAGTTTATCAAAGCGTTTTTTAAACTCTTCATAGAGGCATTTTCTAACTGTGGAACGTTTCCCTTGGCTTGAGCTCATTCCAACTTTCATATTCTCATTATAAAAGGCCATTTCGTTATTGAATTTTTCTAAACGCTTTTGAAACACTTCGTACAAATTTCCTTGAATCTTCATTTTTTCAAGTCTCTCTTTGCAATCGTTTGATGGTTGCCCAGCCATGAATTGAAGAAACACAATTATTAAGTATATAACAAATATATTAGGACGTCTTCCATTACAATTCATTTCATTTTAAAAAACTAACGATATTTGACATGTTATGTGGTCAAATAATATTGACAATTTTTTCTAGACAAATTTACAAATAGGACAAACAAAACATAATCGAGTTGATTTCAGAATGATTCTGCATCGGTGCCAAATGCTTCCTTCTTCTAATTCTTTAACTTATCTCTAGACGTGAAAATTATCAGTTCGATCAAGACAAAATGTGAATAAAATCATTGCACACAACTTTTGATTTGTTTTGAAAACTAATAATTTTGACTGTAGAAAGATTGTTTTTTCTAATTTTCGGGTAAAAATAAAGAGATTTAAAAGTTCTGAAAGTTCTCTGAGCAAGAATAAGCTCTAAACACACTTGCAACGAGATGCGATAGCGAGAAAATCGTTACAGCAGGACACGCAATAGAGTTTTTTGAGCAACCACTGTGTTTAGAACTTAAGGGGCAACTAATAAGCAAAACACAACTGTGACGTGCGATATCGTCCAGATTTTTCCTATACGTTAATAGTGATCACAAAACTTATCGCAGAGATATTGAACAAATTCTATTTTTTTGTTGGTGCGATTTCGCAAAGCAGCTAAATCGCACGTCCCAGCTATGTTTCTCTTCCAAGCCATGCATGGGCTAGCCTAACCAACTGTCAAATTCGAACGAAAAGTCTGCCAAATGCTTATTGAGCAAAATAGACTACGCAGACTGTCTGCGCAAGACGGTAGATAAATGTGTCTGTATTTAATTGGTCTGTGTAGATGTCTGCGCAAAAATTAAATTATTATGATTTTTACTCGCGCCTGAGTAGTGAGTGGAGAAATTCGCGCAGACTCGCCGTAATCGCCAAGGTTTCGTACAGCCAAGACGTAAAAAGAGGCAAAATATTAACGGAAAATCCGCCTCGCACAGACCCACAGTTAAAAAATAAGATGAATGTTTTGATGAGGGAATAGTTGATGGGAGGGAAGAGGGATTGGAGGTGCTGACGCAGGGGGTGGAGATGAAAAATTGGATATATTTCCAATTGAATGTTTGGATTTTATTATTTATGCACGTTCCTATTGTTTTCCTGTTGTAATTGAACAGCCGTGCATGCAACTCTGGAAACTTCAAAAGTTTTGTGAAAAAATTAGAGCTAACTTTTCCTATTCCAAAACTTAATCCTTTTTCCCTTATCAAAATTAATATCCCAATTTCAGGCTAGAATTGACTGTTGCATTGCTCAACAAAAATTTCAACAAATCAAATGATTCTAACAGTAGTGAAGTGCACCTTCTTTGATGAATAAATGAGAAAGGACGGATCTGTCAAATTTGTTGTCAAAATGCATAAGTTAAAGTATGAATAAATTTTAAAAGAAAAATTAGAAAAATCACCATTTATTGCATTTTTTTCGTAGTAAACTACTTTTTTTGTTGAATTGAATTGAATTGAATTCTTTATTGAGACTTTTCTTTTTAAATAGCGTTTACATAAGAAGGATACAGATAACTATAGTTTTTACATTTAGCGGCTGTAACGTATGGCCTGCTCATACTTAAACAATCCAAAAGAATAAATCGAATGCCTCATGGCAAAATTCTTAATTTAATATACTATATTGCTCTTGCTCAAAGAGCATTATTTTTGTCTCTTTTGACGTTGCGTCAAGTATATACAACTTAAATCAAATAAGATAACAAAAAAAAAAAACGAAAGAGAGAGCGAGATTTCACAGAAACACTAGAACAGTGCTACTCAAACGCGGAATCGCTGACTCTTTCACAAATAAATTTAGTTAAACAAAGTTTTCATTTTGGTTCATAATGAATCGAATACACTAGAGTGTTATTTTCAAAAACATGACCATGGGCACAAGACAGCACAACATAAGTTGATGGCGCTTCAAATTCACCAATCAACCCCTGCTGCACCATCCCCCACCCAGGGCATGGTGAAATTATAGATGTACTAGCTTAGTACGTAAATAACTATCCTTTCAATATATTGAACATATACATAAATATTAGGTATCTTGATTCAAGAAAAATCCGTTGATCATAAAATTACAAGATATAAGGCAAAAAATAGATTGACCAATTAAATCATGTTAAATGTACGTTCCAAATGTAAATTTATGAAAATTTGGTTTTAATGCAATTTCGTTTTGACGGATTATTTATACTTGTCAAAGAAGTAATATAGATATGAAAAGATTTAATGATTAAATATAACTACTGTTATAAATATAGATAATATTCTTCTAAAAGAGAAGTAAACATAGAAAAAACATAAAAAACATAGTAAAAATAAGGCAAAATATTTAAATTAAGGTAAGTTCAGTCCACCAACCTGTAACACATTGATAATGAGTCCAAATCAAGCGCATTGATTAAAGATGAGATTTTTTTCAGTATTTTTTTTTTTTTTTTAAAGCTGACCGCGATTGAGAACTGTATTATTATGCAATAACGATGTGAGCTAAGTATGTTAAAAGCTGATTCATGTTCTCAAAATGAGTAAAGAGAAAATATAAAATTTAACCACGATTGTGTCCGGGCAAGGTTTTAGAATAATATGGTGATCTGTATCCATTATGAGTAGATCCGAGATCTTCATGAAGAACTCCCATTGGGGAATGGTACTTGGAGGAAGCCCAGCTCATATCAGACTGTGACCGGCAAATTTCTTTAATAACTTCATTATTTGATTCAGTCATTTTGATGATAAACTTTTCCATCAGGAAAACCGCATAAACCATTAGCGGAGTGACATTTGCATCATCATATATTGTTTCATTGGAATATTTCTTAAATCTTGATGCAAAGTTTTTGCCTACACACAGTCTGAGGACTTCCCTTTCCAAACGTACCATCTCTGAGGCCACAACAGGCGAAATAGTGGGCCATGCTGGGAAGGTATAAAGGAGGACAGGTCTGATGAGAGTTTTTTAGAGTAATAGTTTTTATTTTTTCATCAATTCTTTATTATACAGCAAGGGGGTTAACATGTTAACAATTTGCTGATTAAATTTAAAAAGGATGTTGAAGTTGACGCCCAGATATTTAATACTTTTCTTGAAAGGAATTAAGGTCCCGTCTATGAATAATTTAAGATTTCGGCTTTCTCTTACCGCACCTTCCATTCCCTTCCCGCTAGCATTTCTAATGCAGATGCAACTGGATTTATGAAAATTGACGTTAATGCCCCATTTTTTATAAAAGGTGTTAATTATGTTGACATGGTTCTGGACAGTCCTCATAGCATTGAGAGGATAATGATCATTGGCATAAACCAAGGTGTCATCCGCAAATAAAATACCTGTGGAAGAGTTAGCGTTGAAGTCATTAATATGTGGAAAATCGTGCAAAAGTATGTTAAAGAGGCAATTACCCATAACAGACCCCTGTGCAATGCCACTGGTAGCATCAAATATGTTGGAGGTGCTTGCTTGCATTTGAACAAAAAATGATCTATTTGCCAGAAAGCTTTCTAATAAGTAAAAAATAAATGGTGGAAAATATAATTTTAAGATTTTGAAGAGCTGTCCCTCCTTCCATAATTTATCAAATGCTTTCTCCAAATTTAAGGAGCAGATAATTGTGCATTTCTTTTCTCTAAGTCCCAAGGTTATGTCGTTATGCACTTTTAATAGTGCCTTAACGGTCGAGAGGCCTTTTTTGAAACCAAACTGAAGTTCCGGAATAATGTCCAAAGGAATTAATTCAGGAGATTCCAACTTATGCATTATTATTCTTTCCAACAGCTTACCAACATTTGAAACGAGCGAAATCAGACGAAAATTATTGATGTTAAAATCATCCTGCTTTTTGGGAAGAAGTAAAATTCTGGCCCGTTTCCAAATTGTTGGGAAGTATCCGTTGTTAATGCAATTATTAAAAGCTATGGTGAGGAAATTTAGAGCAACATCTCTAACTCGATGCATTTTCATAATATTCTTTTGAAATATGTCTTATGGTCTATGAAAGCCCCTTCTTACGTGTGTATAAGGCTATGGCCAAGAGTAAGATTCAATTTAAAAATGGGGCACATCGCATGAATTCAACAACAATGTAACAACGGCAAAATTGCGATTGAGTACGTGGTCAAGTGATTTTAATGCTTTGTGTTGAATCGCTGCCCTCAATTTATTTCATTCATATTTTCAAGTCAAGTCTTTCATGTTTACGGCACAAAAAAAAATTAATCGAATTTAAATTTAGTTTTTTTTGCCACTTATTCCTATTGCTTACGTAGGGTCCACTTGCTATTCAATACGGTTATACGGATTTGTACAATGTTCCTCGCAGAGATCATATATCGAGCCACGTTATAAGATTTTTAAATTGCTCTTTTTCCGGCTTTGTCCATTTTAGACTTCTGATTGCGTTTTATAAAGTTATCAAATTCCAAACTCCTATGTACCTTACTCAACTCTTTGCGTTCTTTTGCTCTTTCTGAAACTTCCACAGCGTTTACCTTAAGATCTCTTCATCTCAATTTGAAAGATCATTTTCTATCAGAATAGCTAGATTGTGGATTAGTTTAATTAAAAACTTAAGAGATTTCTCTGATACTCGTGTAAGCTTTAAGAGAAATCTTCTTAGTATTTTTTTACCCTACACAGAGGGTATATTCACGTTGTCATTCCGTTTGTAACGCATAGAAGGGGGCGTGGAAGGTATGGAAAAGTATATATATTCTTGATCAGCGTCACCACCTGAGTCGATATAGCTGTGTCCGTCTGTCTGTCTGTGTCTTTCTGTCTGTGCGTCTGTCTGTTGAAATCAAGTTTATGGGAAAACTATGCAAGCTAATTCAATGAAATTTGGCACACAGGTCACACCTTTTTGCAAGCTGCTAGCACATAAAAATGGGCGAAATCGGTTAACGGCCACGCCTTCCGCCCATACTCTATGTAAATATACCCAAGTCCATTTTGAAAAAAGTTTCTACGATTTTGATGAAACTTGGTGATTTGGTGAAGATGAGAACAAAATTAAGATTAGGCTAGGTTTTAAGATTGCAAAGAATCTTAAAGGGGCGTGGCACAGCCCTAAATTTTAACTTGTATAACGCCATAGCTCGTAAACCGTACAAGATATTGTGATGAAAATTGGTACACGAATACAGATCTTATGAATCTTAAATTGCGCATAAAGTGGGTGGAATTATAAAAGTGGGCGTGGCACTTCTTAACAATTAAAAATTTGGATTTCGTATAACTCCAAAATGGCACATACGATTTCCATTAAAATTTCAGGGATGATACCACTGAAAGTAATCAACAATTCAAGCTACGTCAATATACTGAAAAATTTATTTTAAGGGCGTGGCACAGCCTACAATATTTATTATCGTTATAAAAATAAACTAACAACGCAATCGTTATGGAATTTAATATGGCAGATATACTTGCTAAAAGGTGTCTTGCAAAAATTTAGCACAATAGTACCGGTGGGTGTGGCACCTCCCATATAAGCGAAATACGTTTAATGCTATATATAGTGTGCTATGAGAGTAATCTTCATAAAATTTTGTGTAGAATTGTCGGTTACTATAAGCTTCGGAATTAAATGAAACTTGGCAAGATTGCATCAGTGGGGGTCGCGCCTCCCTCATTAACATAAAGTTGTAAGTGCTATTTTAAATGAACTAATGGAGCAATTGACCTGAAATTTGATGTAAGTGGTTTACTGGGTATTAGGTACTTATGAATCAAAAGATTTTGAAATAGCAACAGTGGGCGTGGCACCTCCCATACAATTTAAATTCCTTAAGTGGTATAACTATCGAAATATATGAGCAATCATAATGAAATTTGGTGTAAAAGGTTTGTTTATAAAAAGCTATTTCTGGATCCAAATCGGACTGGATTGCACCAGTTGGTGTGTCACCGCCCTAAATTTTAAGAATAATTACGGCACATATCGCAAACTATACAAGCTATTGTGCTAAAATTTGGTTTGTTTATTGAACCAAAAGTGGGCGGAATTGGAGAAGTGGGCGTGGCATATTTTTTGTTTTTTTCAATTCTATTCTATTTTTTTCAACATTCCCCATATTCTTTTGACATTTTCAACTCTTTGCCCTTCCCCTTCTATTTCATCCGACATTTTCTTTATTCTTTCGACTTTTTCATCAATTTTTCAGCCGTTTTCATATATTTTTTTTATCATAGTTTTTGCTTTATATTTTATAATTTAATCTGTTATTTTAGTTTTAGTATAAATATTGTAATTTATTTGTTTGATTATATTTTTATCACTCGCATTGGCCATAGCGGCTTTTGAAATTACAATGAACTACCAATAAAAAAAAAAAAAAATTGTATTTATGTAAAAAAATTTTTTGTTTTTGGAGAATTTTAATTTTGAAAACAAAGTGATTCTTTTCCAAGTAAGTTTTAGAAGACAATCAAAAACGTGAAAGCAAATATTTCGGTATTTTTCTTTACGTTGAAGACTCTAAACTTCTATGCATAAATCAAGATGAGATGGTGAACTATCTTATAAATTTTTTAATTCACTTGATTTGCCAGGGCTGCCACCACACAAACTTGAATTGAAATTTCATAAGTCATCGACTTTTATGCTTCGCATTATAAATCAACCACGACGTTGTAATGGTAGCAGACTTCCCATGAAAAAGCTAATGAACAATATCATCGAAGTATCCATCGTGAAAGAATAATAAGAAGATGAAGACGTTTGAATTTCCCGAATTCCTATGATTCCTACCAATTTTCCATTCGATTTAAAATGCCTTCAATTTCTTTTTTGTCTTGCTTTTGTGATTACCATTAATAAGGGGCAAGGTCAATCTTTGGAAATTGGCGGTATGCACTTGGAGTATCGAGTCTTTTCATATGAACAGCTTTATGTTACAAGCTCACGAGTAGGCAAACCATCAGCATTATTCATTTACACAACAAATGGAAAAACAAAAATGTTGTTAACCGAAAAACATTAAAATAAATCTTATTTAAAAATAATAATAAAACAAATATTTAAATTATGAGAAAAGAAACATTTCAACAATCGGCCAGTCAGACAAATTCTTTTCTCAGACCACTAAGAATATTTGTTCCCATGCTTAGCAAAACAAGTGAGGGTCCGCTAGTTGTAAATAAAAATCATATCAACTTCGCAAATATTAAAAAAATAAATAAATTATCAGGAAGTGAAACTGATTAACAGAACTTAATAATATACATAAATGACCGAGATAAAAGTATTAGTTCGAAAAAGAAGCGATAACAGTTTACAAAAGGGCCCTTAAATATCTTCGCAAAAGGTATGACTCTATAATGTCATCTAAAACACATTTACCTTTTGTAGTGCGTTTCTACTCACGATTCAAATTTTTGGCTGATATTTTATGAGCGTCAAATATCACACGTTGTTATGACATTTGCTGTTGATTTGTTTTGTTAAGCAATTATGCTCAACGCCGCAAATTGATTCACCTAATGCAAAGTGTGTGGAAAATTAAAATAGAACATGTGCATTTGTGTAACATGTGAAATAAACCTGCTGACTAAGGCCCTAACCAAAATAGACGTGACGAGACGATAGCAGCTGAACGAACGTTTGTACTCGTTACGTCTGTTTTGACATTTAATCCAAAATGCTACGTTAGCAAACGAATCGAAACAGATCAGCTGTTCTTCAATCCCATAGATAAAAATTATTTTAGCAAACCAAAAATTTTGTACCAAAAGCAAAAAATGCGTGAAATTACTGAGAATTTAATAAACTTGATTGAAATAATAAATAAGTACATACATAAACTAATTACATTATTCCCAAATTTTAAGATAAAACTTAAAGAAACAAAATTTTGCAGCTACCCTTTCCATGCTTTGTTCCTCTCATTTTTATTAACATATTTTGGATGGCATTTCAGATAAATTCCATGTTCATCCCTCACAGTAGCAATTACATAAAAAATATGTCATTTTAATTACTTATTGTTGAATTTTACATTGACTGCGTTTACACGAGGAAACTCTTCAAAGAAAGTTTCCCTGTCTGTTGGCAAGAAGGGAAAAACGAAAGGGTGGTGTACAGAATTTGTCGTACACGCGAAATCCCTTTCGTTCTATTCTTTAGCTGATGTTATGCTTTGAACTTACGTTTGTTGTGGTGGGTTGACGCAGTAATTGCTTTGAAATTTTCTTGCACAAACAAATTCTAGTTTCCACGTGTAAACGCAAAAGAAATTCACAAAAGAGAATAGACAAGAATTTCTCAGACTGAATTTGCTCGTGTAAACGTTGACTTTGAAAATATTGTTGTGTGCCGGCAAACAGCTGGTATGACGAGTAGTGACGCTTTGAAGTTCGGTTCTTACGGAACAACTTGTCTCGTCAAAATGTTTCGTTCACTTTCGATCAGTTACTTTTGTTTATTTTGGCTATTACCATTGGCTTACATATACTCGAACTTACTCGCCACGTCTCGTCACATCTATTTTGGTTAAGTCTTAAACGAAAAGGGAAAGTTTGGAAGTGTGCTAAATTATGAGTAAGTACTCAAATAGTTAAGGATATAAAAGGACAACATTTTGTTTAATAAACTTGGATCTTAATTTGCATCAAGCTATTATAGAAGACGGATTTTAAAGGACGCACACTGGAACAAAAGCTATAACAGCATCAACGATTAATATCCGCATGCAATACATATCGATCCTACCTAGCTAAAACTTCCTACGATAGTTTTCCTACATTCGATTTATGTCAAGTTAGGCTGAGATTGACGCGATTTTCAGAAAGTGCGAACTACTTGCACTTCATCAAAAAGAGACCAGGGACTATCGCAGTAAAGTACACTCGTATATACACACACACATTGCACCACTGAGAAGGTATGGAAAGACCAGACTAAACCAGAATCCCGTAAGCACAAAAAAAGACCTAGAGGTGGTCTTAGGGCTAAAACCCGAAATAATCAAGGGCGATGGAACAATAGAAACCGAAATAGGAATAGCTTCAGCTGGAACAACAATAATAACAGCAGGAACATAAGTTCGAATAGACACAGAAACACCATGTCAAACAATAATTACCAAAGTAGCAACAACAGGCGAAATAATAACTATAACGAAAGCAACAATCGTAATAACCTATGGAATAAATAGGGTTGCCAGCACTCAAGGATTCGCCTGGGGACTCAGCGTTTTGAGTATGATGTCCTGGTTTCCGGGTTAAAAGTCAATCCCTCCGGGTTTATTATGAAACGATTAGGCTTAAGTTTACTTTAGCTGACATTTTCCAATTTTATTTATATTTTTATGGGTACAAGGGGGTTTAAAATAAACCAGAAATATGAAATAAAAAAGTGCCGCACGGATCTAGTTTCGGAGATATAGCCATCGGAAGTTCCGGATATAGCTTTTGTAAAACTGATCATAACTTGGAAACCCCTGCATGCATATCAAAAATTTGATATGCTTGTCATAATGGCTTTTAATAACGGTGAGTAAAATTTTGAAATTTAACCTATAATTTTGGAGATATGACGACTTTTCTGAAATTTTGACCATCTTTTTTTTAAAAAAACCTTTTTTTCCCCTAAAAATATCTGCATAACCCATAATTTTTTTAACACATTAAGAGAGCTCAGTTTGTTCCCTTTAAAATGGTATGTAGTTCATTCTAAATGTTTTATTATTTACCCCCTTTTTTACCGGAATACAAAAAATATCATTTAATGAATTCTTATGAAAAGTATGTATTTGTGGACAAAAGTAATAAAAATCCAACAACAACAACAAAAGAAACAACAACAACCACTATTATTATAAGGCGATTATCATTGTAAAACTTAAAAATTTTTCGTCTGCGGCGCTCTTTTCTCATATTACACCCTTCAATTTAAAATCATTATTAATTCAAGGAACAAAATAATCGTAAAATTTAAAAATTTTTATGAAAAATCGTGGCCGCCCTATTCTTATATAAAATTACTGTGGCTAGCAAAGTAGGTGTTGGATATATATATCCGCGACCGAAGGCCGCCGCTCAATAACTGTGGCTAGCGAAGCCGGTTTTTGATATGCTCTAAGATATAAATGATTGAAATAAAAAGGTGGTAGGCTCTCTTAATATGCTAAAAAGATTATAGGAAAAAAGTTTAAAAAAAAAAATTGGTCAAAATTTCAAAAAAGTCGTCATATGTCCAAAATTATAGGTTAAATTTCAAAACTTTACTCACCATTGTTGCTGTTGTTGTTTTAGTGGTTGGATTTTTATTGCTTTTGTCCATAAATACATACTTTTCATGAGAATTCATTAAATAAATTTTTTTTGTTTTCCGGTAAAAAAGGGGGTGAATAATAAAAAATTTTGAACAAACTATACACCATTTTAAAGGGAACAAACTAGGCTCTTTTAATATGCTAAAAGAATTATATGTCACTGAAACATTTTTTGGGAAAAAAAGGTTTTTTTAAAAAAAAATTGGTCAAAATTTCAGAAAAGTCGTTATATCTCCAAAATTATAGGTTAAATTTCAAAACTTTTCTCTCCATTACTGAAGGCCATTAAATTATCTTTCTTATGACAGCCAAATTATCTAAATGCATGCAGGGGTTTCCAAGTTTTGACCAGTTTTACAAAAGCTATATCTGGAACTTCCGATGGTTATATCTCCGAAACTAGATCCGAGCGGCACTTTTTTATTTCATAATTTTTATTTATTTTTATCCCCCTTTTACCCTTAAAAAAAAAAATTTTAGAATGTCAGCTAAAGTAAACCTGTTCCAACGATTACATATTTATTCTAAGGATAAAAAATAAACAGGATTATACTTGATTCTTCCATCTTAACGCACAAGATGCGAATGAACAATGAAAGCAACCTTGCAGTCAAACGATTTGCCCACAGACGTCACAATGAAATTTGTAACGTGCAACACTGATTTGGCGACCACTATTCCGAAAATAGGGGTCAATCAGAGTAAGCGGTTTTCCCGAATTTCAAATTCTGTTCTAATTCAAGAAGAGATAATAATATGCTTCATATATTTCAATCAGTGAAGTGTGTGGTTATTTTGACAACGGCTAACCGCTATTTTGTAAAAACTTGTAAGTAGCGTTTTCTATTCAAGGACTTGATCTGCTTTTCCTGTATAAAAATGATGTCTTATATTTAGATAGGTTGCTCTACAAAAATGTCAGTTGTTGTGACTCACCAAAGAAAAAAAAAACAGATCCACCATTCTTGATGAATGGATGCGAAGGACGAGTATAAAGAGTAGCAAAAGTGTGGCACACACTGCAAAGTGTTGAAGACGTTATGTAAAATTTACAGTAAAACACGACGGGAGTGAAGCTGATACTACTCGAATACAAGGTTTAACCCACAAAAAAAAAACTGGCGGGTTGCACTCTGGGAGTGCCGACAGAAGTAAAAACTTGAAATATCAGGCATACTATATATATATAGAAAAGAGAGAGAGGAGCCTTAGTCGCGAACGCATATATGTACTATATATAGTATACGGTTTTATTATGACTAGTGATAACCTCCGAGAATCGGGTGTGTGTTCTGTACACACTAAACAGATCTTAATTTTAGAATCGGCTTTTGGCGTACCCTTACTGGCCTTTACGGTCCCGGTGGCATTTTTCTACAAACACAAAAAACTTAATGCAAGTCCCGTTTACATCGCGTTTTGTCCCGTTTTGTGTCACTTGGGACATGCCATGCTAAAGGCATTTTAACCATAAGTATCCATCTGAGGGTTCTTAAAACATGCAGTCAAAATTTTTTAAAAATGGGGTGGAATGCTCAAGAGTAAATATGAGAATATTGGTTTCAAAGGCGAAGTCAAATTTAGTTCAAAGTAGTGCCCGCACACAAAAAGCGAGAGTTTTTTACAAACACCCATGCATGTGCGCTCGATATCAATTATTTAGTTTTAACAATAAAAATGGAGAGCCTTTCAAAAAATATTCATTAAATCTATTTAAAAAAAGGCATCACATCTTCCAAAATAAAAATTTCCATACAACAATAACATATGTCACACGAAGTTGTTTTTCCCTTGTTCTTTCTCATCAAATATCAAGATCCACTTATATTTCGTACACACACACCAAAGAGTATAAATAATAATAAGAGATTTCATGGATGTGTCTAAACAAAAAATGTTGCGATTGTGCGGCGGAAGACTGAGTTGGTCTAAAACTTCGCCGTGAAATTAAGATCCACAAAAGAATTTTTACTCAAAAAAGTAGTCGAATACGAGCGAAATCAAAAACGGAGAAGTTCCTTTGTTATCGCTTTTATTTTCGTTCGTATTGAATTTTGGCATTGGCTTTTTTAACAACGAAGTTAAAACTCAATCGGCTCTGTAATTTTGTATTTTGCATATGAAGATTTTCTATTTTATTTACATATTTTATTTGAACATAAGAAATGAAAATGAATGAATATGATAAGAAAATTAAAAAACAGGAGCAAGGAAGTCTTTTGGGAAATTGTTCAATAAATTCAATATTAATTGTAATTCATAAAAGGGGAGGGAGTTTATTTGCATTTTAAATTATTGTTTATTTTACATTAGATCTGCATTTGAGAAAACTCTTTTCTATTGCTACCAAGCAACCAGCAAATGCAGAAGCAAGATTTTTATTTTGACTTCTCCAAAATGACAAATTTGCAACCGCTCGATCCCGCGTCATTCGCATTGTTGTTGCCATTTTTATTCAGAAAAGTTCATTCTCGCTTTCCCAGATTCGGTAGAGGCAACCATCATGCAACTCCAAACTTTGCCATTGCGCCCAGTATGCTTTACAGATTTGGCTTTCACTTGAGATTTCTTGCCACGCCGGTTTCCTACCCAGCTCCTTATACTTAATTATAGTTGCCAAATCTGTATCACTGCGCTGGTCCCGTTGTACCTCTTCTTTAGTCCACTTTTTTTCAGGCAAAACGTTCAAAAAGCGTACATCTATTGTTCCAGTTTTATTTTCAGTTCGTGAACAATGACCGCATTCAATTTTACATGGACGACGGGAAAGTGCATCCGCATTTCCATGCTGGCTTCCGTTGCGATGTTTGATAACTTATGTTCGGCCATTATTTTCTCCATCGTCCACCCTATTTTCAATTTTTCTTCTTGGTGAACGTGATGCAGATCGTTTACGACGTGATTTGCAGTCACGTGCCATGTGTCCCTGCTTACCACAGTTATAGCATTTTCCGCTGAAGCTGCTGCGGGTGAACGATGCATTTTTCTTCTCAACCTCTACCTTCATCCTACGAGTTTTCAATGATGGGCGGCATGTCAACGCAATCGTCTCCTGAGTATGGGCAACCGTTACTGTTTCATTAAATGTTGTCTTCGGGTTCTCATTGTCTCGCGTTTTGTCTCTGAGTCACGTATGCCGTCAATAAACGCCTCTATTTTGAATTTTTCAGCTACGACACTTAACTCGTCACAGTAAGAAAGGTGTGCCAATCGTTCAATATCCGCAGCATACTCCTGCAAGGACTCACCAGATTTTTGGATACGATTTTTCAACTCCAGTCTGTGAATCTGCTTCATGTGGTCACTGCCATACTTTCACTGTAAGGCATCCATTACCGCCTTGTAATTTTTCTGCTCCGCCACTGGAACCGTCTGCAATACTTCCGCAGCTGCGCCTTTTAATGCCACAATTAGCGCTGCTGCTGCGCTATCGCTATCCCAACGATTATGAGCAGATGTTGTTTCGAACTGGAGCTTGAAAACACTAAATGGCGTTGTTCCATCGTACATGGGTGCCTTAAGCCTCTCTGTGCTGAACTCTCTTATCACTTGAGTGGCTGGTTCGCTTATTTCCAACTGTTGAATCCTTTTATTAACTATTTCAAGATTATCTTGAACTTTTTCAAGATTATTTTGAACTTTTTCCTTGAATGATTCAACGTCATCTCGTAACTCAGTCATTTTTGCATCGAGGCCATTTACAATTTTGGCAACCTCCGTTCGAACAGCTTCCATATTTTGATTAATTGTGTGATCAATTTGTAGCGCGTTCTCACTTAACTTCTGGTCTAATTGCAGTGCATTTTGACTTAAGCTCTGCGTCATCGTCTCTGTCATCGCCATTAACATTTTCTCGAACTTTGACATATCTAAAACTTCACCACTTGCCACCGTTCCAGAAGCTTCCTCCACTTTCGCTGTCGATTCTGCGACATCACCATAAAATTCATGCTCTTCCAGGTTTACACCTTGAGCCTCAAGACCCTGCCGTAAGCGTTTCTGTAGCTCCACCTTTCCGCCAGATCCACTTTCAGTTCATCAAACTTAACCATTTTTTAATTTTATTTTAATTTGATTGTTAATTCTTTTTACACAATCCCACTTCTGACACCAATTGTTACGAAATTTCCTGTCTCTTTTTAGGATAATTTCGATCTCTTACACTTTTCTGAGTTCGATCACTGGATTGTGTAGCAATTAAAAACACAAACTTTATTTAATTATAAAATGGTTTATTTAAATCAAGAGCGTTAGTTTTTAAACGGTACAATTGTTTATTTCCTTTAATTATCGATATTCAAACTCTAATATTGAACTGGCACTGTATAGACCAGGTATGGCCAACAAGTAGATCGCGATCGACCGGTCGATCGCGAAGCGATATTTGGTCGATCATAGTTTAATTTTATTTTTTTATTTATAAAAAAAAATTTTTTTATTTAGTTTAAAAATTAAAAAAAAGCATAATTACTGAAACGTAGTATTTTAAAATTTTAAAACAGCAGACTGAGCATTTTTTATAGTGCAAAACTTGAGCACGATTAATAAAAATTATCAAGTTGGTTTTACTATGTAGATCGCGACACATTTTTGAGATAAAAAGTCGATCTTAGGCACATACAAGTTGGCAACCCCTGGTATAGACAATTATTTCACTTTAGCGCTTTGAAATCCACTGTATTACTCTATTGCTTAAGAAGAACCTTTATTACTCTACTGTTTACGAACAACTGTGTCTCGACTGCTCAAATGACAACCTTTTATAGCAAATTCACTTCCTTCTTGAAAGTTCCACCACTATCCAGAATTTCATTTCCGGTACCTTCTAGATGGCGCTTATCGAGTTCAAGAATCATCTAGCATACCGCAGCGACATTCAGTTTATTTGCTACCTTCTAGATGGCGCTTATCGAGTTCAAGAATTGTCTGACATATTGCAGCGACATTCAGTTCATTATTTCTAGTACAGAAACCACATATGACTGCCACAGGGTGTTCGAGAACTGGCATACTGCCAGCCTTTCGATGTGGACTACCTTTAATTTACCTGTGTTGCCAGGGTATTTTTGGATTCGATACACAACGTCATTAATCCTTGTGACGATCCGGTAAGGTCCCTCCCAATGAGTCTGCAATTTAGGAGACAAGCCTCGTTTTCGTTGTGGGTTGTGTAGCAGCACTAATTGACCTTCTTTGAACCCTTCACTATTTGCTCGCAGGTCATACCGAGCTTTCATCTTGTCGCTAGCCAATTGAGTACGTCTCCTGATAAGCTCGTGTATATCTGCCAAATCTTCTCTTTTCCGCGACATGTAATCGTCAGCATGGGTCGTTTTTGGGACAACGCTTACTCCGTGCTTCAAATCTGCTGGAAGCCTTAAGTCCGTACCAAAAATGGCTTTTGCTGGCGTGACTGTAGTGGTATCGTGTATTGACGAACGATAAGCCATAAGAAACATTGGTAAAAGCTCATCCCAATCTTTTTGTCCTTTGTCAACAACCTTTTTCAGATACTCCTCTAGAGTACGGTTAAACCTTTCGACCATGCCATCGGACTGAGGATGCAATGCTGTGGTACGTGTCTTCTGTATTCCAAGCATGTCATAAACCTCCTTAAAAAGTGCCGACTCAAAATTTCGTCCTTGGTCAGAATGCAACTCAAGTGGAGCTCTATATCGGCAAATCCAATTTTTGATGAAAATGTCTGCCACTGTTTTTGCTTCTTGATTGGGAATGGGATATACTTCTGGCCACTTACTGAAGTAATCAATTACCACAAGGATGTATTTATTTCCTGCATTGCTGATTGGAAAAGATCCCGCTATATCCATGGCTATCCTCTCAAAGGGAGCTCCAACATTATACTGATGCATTTTTCCCCGAGTACGTTGCCTGGGTCCTTTAGCAATTGCACATTGGTCACAACGGCGGATCCAGTCAGCGACTGTTTCTTGGCATCCTACCCAATAAAACCGCTTCTTTATATTCTCTGTGGTTTTTGTTATGCCCAGATGTCCACCACTTGATCCATTGTGATAATCCTCGATTATTTCCTTAAATTTTGCCTTTGGAATAACCAGCAGTTTTGAGCGAATTTTATCATTCTCGCTTTCCCAGATTCGGTAGAGGCAACCATCATGCAACTCCAAACTTTGCCATTGCGCCCAGTATGCTTTACAGATTTGGCTTTCACTTGAGATTTCTTGCCACGCCGGTTTCCTACCCAGCTCCTTATACTTAATTATAGTTGCCAAATCTGTATCACTGCGCTGGTCCCGTTGTACCTCTTCTTTAGTCCACTTTTTTTCAGGCAAAACGTTCAAAAAGCGTACATCTATTGTTCCAGTTTTATTTTCAGTTCGTGAACAATGACCGCATTCAATTTTACATGGACGACGGGAAAGTGCATCCGCATTTCCATGCTGGCTTCCGTTGCGATGTTTGATAACTTATGTTCGGCCATTATTTTCTCCATCGTCCACCCTATTTTCAATTTTTCTTCTTGGTGAACGTGATGCAGATCGTTTACGACGTGATTTGCAGTCACGTGCCATGTGTCCCTGCTTACCACAGTTATAGCATTTTCCGCTGAAGCTGCTGCGGGTGAACGATGCATTTTTCTTCTCAACCTCTACCTTCATCCTACGAGTTTTCAATGATGGGCGGCATGTCAACGCAATCGTCTCCTGAGTATGGGCAACCGTTACTGTTTCATTAAATGTTGTCTTCGGGTTCTCATTGTCTCGCGTTTTGTCTCTGAGTCACGTATGCCGTCAATAAACGCCTCTATTTTGAATTTTTCAGCTACGACACTTAACTCGTCACAGTAAGAAAGGTGTGCCAATCGTTCAATATCCGCAGCATACTCCTGCAAGGACTCACCAGATTTTTGGATACGATTTTTCAACTCCAGTCTGTGAATCTGCTTCATGTGGTCACTGCCATACTTTCACTGTAAGGCATCCATTACCGCCTTGTAATTTTTCTGCTCCGCCACTGGAACCGTCTGCAATACTTCCGCAGCTGCGCCTTTTAATGCCACAATTAGCGCTGCTGCTGCGCTATCGCTATCCCAACGATTATGAGCAGATGTTGTTTCGAACTGGAGCTTGAAAACACTAAATGGCGTTGTTCCATCGTACATGGGTGCCTTAAGCCTCTCTGTGCTGAACTCTCTTATCACTTGAGTGGCTGGTTCGCTTATTTCCAACTGTTGAATCCTTTTATTAACTATTTCAAGATTATCTTGAACTTTTTCAAGATTATTTTGAACTTTTTCCTTGAATGATTCAACGTCATCTCGTAACTCAGTCATTTTTGCATCGAGGCCATTTACAATTTTGGCAACCTCCGTTCGAACAGCTTCCATATTTTGATTAATTGTGTGATCAATTTGTAGCGCGTTCTCACTTAACTTCTGGTCTAATTGCAGTGCATTTTGACTTAAGCTCTGCGTCATCGTCTCTGTCATCGCCATTAACATTTTCTCGAACTTTGACATATCTAAAACTTCACCACTTGCCACCGTTCCAGAAGCTTCCTCCACTTTCGCTGTCGATTCTGCGACATCACCATAAAATTCATGCTCTTCCAGGTTTACACCTTGAGCCTCAAGACCCTGCCGTAAGCGTTTCTGTAGCTCCACCTTTCCGCCAGATCCACTTTCAGTTCATCAAACTTAACCATTTTTTAATTTTATTTTAATTTGATTGTTAATTCTTTTTACACAATCCCACTTCTGACACCAATTGTTACGAAATTTCCTGTCTCTTTTTAGGATAATTTCGATCTCTTACACTTTTCTGAGTTCGATCACTGGATTGTGTAGCAATTAAAAACACAAACTTTATTTAATTATAAAATGGTTTATTTAAATCAAGAGCGTTAGTTTTTAAACGGTACAATTGTTTATTTCCTTTAATTATCGATATTCAAACTCTAATATTGAACTGGCACTGTATAGACCAGGTATGGCCAACAAGTAGATCGCGATCGACCGGTCGATCGCGAAGCGATATTTGGTCGATCATAGTTTAATTTTATTTTTTTATTTATAAAAAAAAATTTTTTTATTTAGTTTAAAAATTAAAAAAAAGCATAATTACTGAAACGTAGTATTTTAAAATTTTAAAACAGCAGACTGAGCATTTTTTATAGTGCAAAACTTGAGCACGATTAATAAAAATTATCAAGTTGGTTTTACTATGTAGATCGCGACACATTTTTGAGATAAAAAGTCGATCTTAGGCACATACAAGTTGGCAACCCCTGGTATAGACAATTATTTCACTTTAGCGCTTTGAAATCCACTGTATTACTCTATTGCTTAAGAAGAACCTTTATTACTCTACTGTTTACGAACAACTGTGTCTCGACTGCTCAAATGACAACCTTTTATAGCAAATTCACTTCCTTCTTGAAAGTTCCACCACTATCCAGAATTTCATTTCCGGTACCTTCTAGATGGCGCTTATCGAGTTCAAGAATCATCTAGCATACCGCAGCGACATTCAGTTTATTTGCTACCTTCTAGATGGCGCTTATCGAATTCAAGAATCATCTAGCATACCGCAGCGACATTCAGTTTATTTGCTACTTCCTAGATGGCGCTTCTCGAGTTCAAGAATTGTCTGACATATTGCAGCGACATTCAGTTCATTATTTCTAGTACAGAAACCACATATGACTGCCACAGGGTGTTCGAGAACTGGCATACTGCAAATTTCGCTACAATATATTCTTTTGTGTCAATACACAATATTGTGCTGAAGTATTATTTCAGTCTTTTTGAAGTTGAATCTTTCTGAAAAATCCCTAGATTTTAAATTGAAAGTGAATTACATGCGTCAGTCTTATGACATTTCGTTCGTCAGTCACATTCATTTACGTGTTAAAATATACATAACATAATAAAATAAAATACAAAATTGACCTGTTTTTGTTTGAAGTTTAAGTTCTATGCAAACAGCCCCTTTGCCACTAAAACAGCAATATTTTTGTAATCATAAAAGCTATAACAGGTTTTTACCATTTTAAATTTTGTATTAAGTATTCAATTTTAAACAAGTTTTCGACCTAGCTTGTAGAACATTTTTTACACCACACCAGCATCAAGTTTGAAAAAAAAAATAGACGTAAACAAAAGTTTTAAGTTCAACATATATTTTTTAAAGAACCACTGTACATAAGATTTAATTTAAATCACATCTGATAGCAAAACTAATTAAAAATATGCAAAGAAATTTAAAAAAAGAACTTATATTTGTGTCTGTGGTACCAAAGTGACTGAGCAAAGGTCGGTTTTTTCGAAAATATGAAAAAAGCCGATTTTATAACTTTTTCTGTCCCGCTTTCGGTTTGCCCATCTGCTGTTAGAAGGTTATCCATTATTCATGGGGCACCCTGTATATATGAAATAACGCGCTTTTACACGCAAAAACTTGACACAACAGCCACAGAAACGTTCAAAATTATGCAAAAATATTATGCGGATGTTTGTCTAGTAAATCCTGATAAGTTCTATTAAAAATCAATCATAGCGAATTCGTCCCAACTGGTCAAACAATTACTTGTACATTTTTTTTGGAAGTATTACACCGTTTGATGGCCCGAATTTGTCGTATTCCATCAGAATACCGCGATCGTGACCCTTTCTGTCACCAAATCAAGTCTGTGTGTTGCATCTTTCACCGTATTCGCTTAGTTTAACACCATGTGATTTCGCACTATTCCCATAAAAAAAAAGTGAAGTTGAAAGGATGCAATTGCGATGAAACTGATACCATTCAAACAGCTTTAACACGCACCTTGGAAGCAATACCATAAATTGTGCTGGAAAGGACATTTGAATTTCTATTGAGTCGCTGTAGAAAAAGAATTTAATCAGTATCACGCAATATACAGGATACCTTAAAATTTGGCGGTGGCTCCTTGATGATATGGCGGTATTTTCATGGTAATAAACGGGGAGTTCTTCGTAAAATTAATGGAATAATGGAAGTACAAGACGATATTAATGTTCTAGAGTACTCATACCTACCCAGGCTGGAAAAATTTGGCTGCGAACCAGGTGATACCATCTTTTTGCAGAATAATGCTAGAACTACAACAAAATATCTCCGAGGTCAAAATATTACCTGCTTCTATAGGCCAGCACAGTCCACAGATATAAATCTCATTGAAAATTTGTGGAACATTTAATAAAAAGTACTTATGAAAAAACAACGCTACAAAATCTGGCCGAGTTACGGAAGGTTGCCAATGACCAGCGGTCCAGTATCAGTATTCAAATACTAGACAAATTGATAGGGAGCATGCCAAAGAGAATACAGTTCACCATTAGATCCAAAAGCGGCCACAAAAAATATAAAAAATTTATTTAAAATCTGTTTAATAGCATAAGCCACAAATGTGTTCACTATTAAATAAGTACAAGAAAACTACCCTAGTTAATGAAAATATGAAATGATTTAGTTTTGATTTTTTAGCTAGAATAACGCATTTGCAAGTTTTCTGTAAGCGATTTTTTTGAAACTCTTATTGCAAAAAACAAATACAACCTTAAAACTAGAAAAATTTTTTTTATGAACGGTTTTGTGACTAACTGTAGTGTAAATTGTGACTAACTCGGGCACATTTGACTTTGATAATTTCAATGTGAAGACGGAGAAAGGGTTTTATTCTGTTGTCGTGATCGCTTATGTAATTTTCGACACCCAGCGCTTTTTGAATTATATATGACTGCTTTTAAAAATCAAGTGACAAAATAAAATAGCTCTATTTTTGATTGTATTTTTAACTGTCTTTTTAATAAATAGTTTAAAAACAGTTTCAGACACGTTTGTAAGACCGAATTCTATATTTAGAGAGTGCCCTCCTTTTGTAATCAAATGTGCTCCGTGTCGGGGTACTTTTAGCAAAAAAGATTTTTTTCGAAAAAGTTTAAGAAGCGGTGAAGCAGTTTTTTTTATAAGCTTTTTCAAGGTTTGATCGGGAATAGCCAACGTTTGAATAACAGCAACAGTTTTTAAAATCCATCAACTTTTTTGGGAAATATAGGCCATTACACTATAGTGTTTAAAAAACTTAAAACAGAGTTACCTAAAGAAAAAGTCATTGATTTGAAAAATTAAAGAGAAAATTGGTTTTCAAAAATCTAAAAACCAACCCCCCCCCCCGCAAATAAATCTTGGATACGGCCTTGTCTCTAGTACAAATTTAACAAAATCCATTACAGATTTATTATGCTCTGTACGTTCGGGCCTGCATTGGTACTGTCCAACTTGCAGGGCCCTTTCCCCATCGGTCTCTTTCGACAAAATCAAGCAATTTCGGGAAAAACGTAGTAAACAATTATCTAGACATAGCTCCCCAAATTGAAAAATTCCTAAATGGAGCTAGTACCGCATATTAGTTTGCAAAATAAAACTATTACCTAGGCTCTTAAGTTTTTTGCTTCTACTCCATCGATCTCTACCTTACCTCAACAAGCTATTCGCTTAGGAAAGAAAAGAACACCTAAAAAGAAGTTAAATAAGAGTGTCGCTTATGTGAGGGGCGTGACAAAACTCCCACGGATTGCTCTCTAAATACCTCTCCTCCCACTACCAATATTCTTGCTATAATTTCTGCTAACAACCCTTCATCTTCTTCCTCCACTGTAAATAATCCTACTCCTCTATTGACTTCGGATATTGGCAATCCGCTGGTGGTTGATGCGATTGATGGCTCTGTGCGTTCTGTTTCTCCGCTGGCAGAGAACGTCATGCCTAGGAACGATTTGATTTTTTTTTGAGAATCTGGTAACTTGAGATTTCGAATAATATTTATTTTCCCAAAGTCAGGCTTTACACCGTTTGCTGTAAGAATGTGTCCCAAAAATTGTGATTCTTTCTTCAGTCAGATAGTCACATTTATCGACCTGAATTTTTAATTTTGCTTTTCGAATATTTTCCTCAAATTTTTTATATGCTCTTCTAAAGAAGTGCTGAATACAAGGATATCATCCATGTAAACAACGCATATTTTATTAATGAATTCTCTGAGTACGGAATTTATTAATCTTTGAAAGGTGGAGGGAGCGTTTTTTAATCCAAATGGCATACGGACGAATTCGTAATGAACAAAAGGAGTAGAAAACTCAGTTTTTTCCTGTCTTCCTCTCTGACCAATATCTGGTGAAAACTCTTTGCAAGGTCCAGTGTAGTGAAAAACTGCGCCCTGCCGAGTTTGTCCAAAATATTGTTAAGATTAGGAATCGGGAATTTGTCGTCAACTGTGTATTGGTTCAATTTACGATAGTCAACGACTAATCTCCATTTCTTATGCCCCGAGCTATCGTCTTTTTTCGGCACGACCCATAATGGGCTATTGTAAGGAGAACTGGATTCCCGTATAATGTTTTGAGTTGACATTTCATTTATTTGTTTTACAATTTCTGTTTCGTGAACGATAGGATACCTATATATCTTTGAATATAAGGGTGTATCAATAGTCGTCACAATTTCGTGCTGTATTTTGTCTGTCGCAGACAAAATATCTCCATCTCTATAAAATAACTCATTGAATTCTGATAGCAGAGTTAATATTGAATCCTTCTCTTCCTTATTTAAATGTTCGAAAATGAAACTTTGCAAAATATTCCCTTGATTTTCTTGAGGTTCTAGCACACAAATATTTTCGTATTCAAAAGGGTATAATGTTTCTTCAAAAAAAAATCTATTGTTAAACACTTCCATATACATATCTCTCATCAATATTTATTTTTGTTTTTAATGCGACTACTACATTTTGACCATAATAGCATCGTAGCTCTGATTTTTAAAGTCAATAATTTTCCACGAAATAGTTCCCTTGCAGATGAACTCGTTAGGAATTGGGGTTGTTATTCGGTATTTTATCTGGTTATCTATGGGATAAATTCTCTCAAATGTGGTGGGCTTAATTATACTGGTAGCGGAAGCGGTATCTATTAGACATTTTATACTTTTTTCCCCTATTGTTATTAATGTTAAGGGCAATCTAGATTTTGAGGCAGCATCAGAAAATTTATTTCATCCCCCTCTAAATTGTTAATGTTCATTGACCTATTACCTACACTTTGTTGAGTGTCTACACTCATTCTAGGGATTCTCGTTGGATTCGAAGGAGTTTTAAATGCATCGGACTTATTTTGGTTAATTCTCGAGCTGTTTTGTTGTACATATTGATTGATTGACTGTTGTAAACTTGCGTTTGTATTGTATTGTTGGGCACGGTTTTTAAACTTGTCATTATAAGATTGCTTAGGATAAATGGGTTTCCCAAAACTATTTTTGTCTTTCCTATGATTGTACGCTATACAGCTATGGGTTATCTAATAACTTTAATCTATCATACTTTTTAAAAATGTCGTCTAGTGTCATGTCGTCAATAATATGAGCTCTTACTGTCCCATCAATTTTCTCTAAAATAATTTCAGCAAGATCTCTATCTATATTTTCTGGCTTATATATATTTGGTTTTTTATCGTCGAATTCGGATATTTCTTTTAATTCATACTTAATTATATTAGTTTCTTTAAATAACTCATTAAGATTACTCACCTTCATCATACGACATTTGTTAAACAGACTTCCGTATGATTTACATGGCTTAAAATGCTGTCTTAATTTTGCTTTGATGTCAATCCATAGGGCATCGCCTCCCAGCTCTTTAGTACATCTGTATGCTTCTCCTAGGATTTTGTCAGTGATCACTATCTGCATTTTATAATTGTATAATTGTTCGTTCGTTCCGCAAAGTGCTGCTGTGCTTTCTACGGCTTTAATAAACGATGACAGGCTGTAGTCCTTTCCATCGTCAAATGATTTTAAGTGCCTGAACTGATTTCAAATTAGTGAAAATTCTAGTTGTTGTCGTTGTGGTTGCTGCTGCAATATATGTTGAGCTTGTTGTATTTGCTGGGCTTGTTGGTGCAACTGCTGCTGGGCCTGTTGTTGCTCGGCTTGTTGTTGTAATTGTTGTTCAGCTCGTTGAAGCTGCTGATTGTGGATCTGCTGTTGCTGCTCCATCATTTGTTCTTGTTATAACAGTGCTGCTTCCAACCTTTGTATTCGTTGTTGCATTTCTTGCTCCATGTCGTCTTCTACTAAAATACGATTTAAATCAAACGCTGCTGATCTCCGCATTCACTTTATGATTTGTTGTGGAGCTCTTTTTTCACAAAAATTTATTGTTTCACTGGATAAAAATTCTTTTTTTTTTCTTTTTACAAGTTCGGTTCGATTGCTTTAATCTTCAGATTAAACTCCGCGACTGCGCCAATTATGAACTCAAGTCTCGGTTTTGAAAAAAAACTTTAGTTTTAAATTTTAATAAAGATTTTTATTTCCAACAAGTTTGGTTACTTGATATCTCAAGACTAACTTAAATGATTTTCCTATTATATTTTATGCTTGTTTCTATTTCACATTCAGTTGGGCCTTCAAATGAAAAATGTGCAACTTTAGCAGATTTTGCATATGGAGTTTCAACCTAATGTGATACTTCTTTGCGATACCACAACGGAAGCTTTGCAGGCGCTTACGTTGCAGTATGCAACGGATTACTTTATTATACCCCTACAGGGAATGGGACGTAACTCACGTGCCTGGCCCAAGATTTTTCCAAGTCTATTATCAACTATGCTTGTGCGCCGCACACAGGCGCCAGAGAACAGCCTGGCAACATTCACACAGATCTAGATACAATGTGTCTACGTTTGATGTCGCATATATACAATTCTGAAAACAAAAAGTATTAACGAATCATAAAACAATAAAGTTGAAGCCAAAAATTTTTCAACCAAAAAGTAAAACAATAACGGCACTTTTCGTCAATATTTAAATTTAATGTAAATAAATCAAGTACATAAATTAACCCGAGCTTTCGTTGGTTATTTTCCAACTTCTTCAGAGTTGTTTATTTAAAATTGGATTTATTTATATAATATATATCAACTTGACATGATTTTTCGCACTTAACTTACATAAATTTTATGATAACAATAAATTATTTTAATTGCCGTTTTCCCGAATTAACTATAAAAATTAATACAAAACATTAAAATTTAAAATTCAAAAACCGGACAATATCAAAATATCGATAAACAAGCATATAACATTCAAACAGCACTGACTTAGACAGCTAAAGTGTAGTTACAGCACAGGTTGTCTTTGAACTCCTTTGTGTTCATCGTAGCTGTTAATTTTTGCTGGATTCGCAAGCTTTCTCATTTTCTCTTTTTTCTTTGTCCAATATTTTGATATTGTCAAAATCAGCTGTGTGGTTCCCGTCTAGTATGTGTTGCTCTAAAGCTGTTTTGGATTGTTTCAGTCTTATATTGTCCCTGTGTTCTCTCACTCTCACTGATAAAGCTCTTTTTGCGCATTCTATATAAACAAGTGGAGTCTTTGCATTTGATTTCGTAGATTACATTGTTTTGTTTTAATTATAAAAATTGAGATAAATTGGTCTTACATTGTTAACAAAAAGTAAAACGTTTTTATCCTTGTAGTTTAGTTTATATACTTTTGCTTTGAAAAATCAACTTTGGAGTTGAATTTTTATGAATTTTAAAATTTTTAACCAAATAAGTTTAAAAATTAAACTAAAAAGTTGAACAAACTGATTTGCGCGTCGAAATATTCAACTTTCAGGCTGAAATCAGTAAATATGTATTGATTTCAACTTTTAGAAAATGAAAAATTTTACCAAAAAAGTTGAAAACTTTAAGAAAAAAAGCAAAAATGTTGTTTTCAACCTAAAAGTTTTGAGAACCGTGCACTGAAGTCTTAGTGTATTAGCTTTAAATGTGCATGCAAGGTATCGAGGTATTTTCCTTTAGGATAGTTAGTTAAAGTGGCTTAAGAAATTGATGTTCATATCCAAATTGATTCCATGGACTCTAAAAAAAACTTTGTTGAAAACTATGAAATCTGAACCACTACCTGCGATATATCGCTCTTTCTAATATATAGGCAGCTTACTCACATTTGCATTGAACAAGGTATCTTATTTCTGAAAATACTTAAGTATGTACCTTATTTGTCTTAACGTGACATTCATTCGTCTCTTGTAGGATTTGATTTTGTTCAAATGAACACAGGGCCGTGTCTAAGACCCCCGGGCACTTATGGTCAACATTTGGTGTGGGAGGTTTTGGACTAAGGCAAAACAAAACTAGTAAAGGTGTTATCTTCGGTCAGGCCGAAACTCACATACCCTACACTGCATTGAAAGTACTTTTTAAATGAATATTAAACAAATTTTGAACAGGTTGAATAAGTCGAAAATAATGTAAAAAAGTTCAAAAATGTTCGAAAATGTTGGAAAAAACTGAAAATGTTGAAAAAATATGAAAACAACCATTAAAGAAAGTTGAGAGAAATTGAATGAGTTGAAATATATGAAAAATGCTGAAAAATTGATGAAAAAGTCGAAAGAATAAATAAAATGTCGAATGAAATTGAAGGAGAAAGGTAAAAGATTGAAAATGTCAAAAGAATATGGGAAATGTTGAAAAAAATATAATAGAAATGATAAACACGAAATATGTCACGCCCACTTCTCCAATTCCGCCCACTTTTGAATCAATAAATGATATTCTTGATTGACATGCACAAACCAAATTTTAGCACAATAGCTTGTATAGTTTGCGATATGTGCCGCAATTATTCTTTAAATTTAGGGCGGTGACACACCCACTGGTACAATACAATCTGATTTTGATCCCAAAATAGCCTTCCATAAACAATCCTCTTACACCAAATTTCAGTATGATTGCTCATATTTTTCGATAGTTAAGGTATTCAAATTGTATGGGAGGTGCCACGCCCACTGTTGCTAATTCAAAAGCTTTTGATTCATAAGTACCTAATACCCTGTAAACCACTTACATCAAATTTCAGATCAATTCCTCCAATAGTTCTCTTAAAATAACACTTACAACTTTATGTCAGTGAAGGAGGTGCCACGCCCACTGATGCAATCTTTTCAAGTTTCATTTAATTCTGAAGCTTATAGTAACCGACACCTCTACACAAAATTTTATGAAGATTACTCTCATAGCACACTATCTATAGTATTAAACGTATTTCGCTTGTATGGGAAGTGCCACACCCACCGGCACAATTGTGCCAAAATTTTGCCAAAAGACACCTTTTAGCAAGTATATCTGCCATATTAAATTTCATAGCGATTGCGTTGTTAGTTCTCTTTTCATAACGTTTATAAATATTGTGAGCTGTGCCACGCCCTTAAAAGAAACTTTTCAGAACATTGACGTAGCTGGTATTGTTGACTACTTGCAGTGGTATCATCCCTAAAATTTTAATGAAAATCGTATGTGTCATTTTGGAGTTATACGAAATCCAAATTTTTTAAACGTTAACTTGATTTCAACATACAGACACCCAGACAGACAGACAGACAGACGGACACAGCTATATTGACGCAGATGGTGACGCTGATCAATAATATACTTTTCCATACCTGCCACGCCCCCTGTTGGGTCACTGATTGGGAGCCACTGTGCTTAGCGTTTAATGCACTCAACTATGTTTTCCCAACATGCACATTCATACGCATCAGTTCATAAGAAATTAACAGTTAACAATTGTCTCACAAATGCACATATGCATAACTCTCATTTTTGTCTCTCATGCTTTATGCTATATTCTAATTTTGTAAGAACTAATTTTGTAAGCATTAGAGTTTTGGAAAATTAAATAAATTAGTCTACGATTGACTTTTAATTGAAACACGTCGCTTTAAATATTTTAATTGTTTTTAATTAGATTTTTTTGCACACTCGTTGCCCGTAGATTTCTTTTGCTATTTCGAGAAAGTTCTTGAGGTTAGGAAAACTCTCCTGATCCTACACCCCCTTCTATGCGTTACAAACGGAATGACAAAGTGAATATACCCTCTGTGTAGGGTATAAAAAGGTGATCAAAATGAATATCAACAAATTTACTAATCTTTATTTTTTTATCACATAAATATCGATTTTAATGAATTTTTGTACGAAATGCATTGTTATGAAATGCATTGTTATGAAATGCAATATAATGAAAAATAAATTTCGCGAAAGATGAGGTTGGTGGAAATCGCCTCAAAGAAATGGAATTTCCTTTTAATCTAATATTGAGATTATGTCTTTACACTGGAATAACAAATAGCAAAAAATCACCCTTATAAGCGGCATTTGTAAAGTGCGCCAAACCAGTTAGAATTGCGTCATTGTGACTTCAAATAGTATTGTGCATTTATGAGTTATGCTTACCTTTTATTCATTTTAATTTCCTTTTATGTAAAAAATATCAACAACAAAAACCTTATCTATCAAAACAAAATGATAGAACAGACAGCGATTGTTTTGCCATTCACAATCGACAAACATTCTACTAATGGATAAGCACAGTACTAAACAAAATCGCTAATCGGATAAGATCATGTTGTAAATCGACAACCGCAATGGGGCCTATAACTTTTTACCACATTTTTATCTCAAAATGCCCACTGTGCGTTGTCCAATTATCAGTCTTCACTAATAACAATATGAGACAACACCGCAACATTTCGGCAGCTTTTTATAATGTGAGATTTTTGCATGTTAAATAAATTAAGTGAAGATTTGGAGCCTTAATCCCAGAATTTTAGGGCACAGGAAAGGCTCCTAAACTAGATTTTCTATAACCTATATATCGCTGGAGTCAATGGTGAGTGATGTCACTGTTAGAGAATTGAGACTTCTGGTAGAATTGCCATGAAATTATATCCACATCACAAGCACATTGTCATTTTAAATGAAAATTTTTTGGTCATAAATGTATTCAGCAAACCTTGGAAAATTAAAAAGAAAAATAAACTTAGCTTGGTTTTTATTATAAATACAAACATATATATTTCAAAACTAACTCTATACAAAGGATAGAAAAAAGCAAATATAAATTGGCCATTGTGGCCTCTCTGCGAGATAGTGCTTAACATGAACAGACATAAGGGTGAATATTGAAATTTTTCTTTTTTTGAAATTCAAATTTTGAAGTCTATAAAAAGTTGTCTCTATAGTCAATCCCGGACTAACAGTAAAGTCATAACTTTTTGCAAAAATTAAGTTTTATTGCAGTAGTGGAATTTTTAATACAGATGTACTTTTTTCAGTACATTTGCGCTGTGAAAAAATATACATTGGAGAAATTTTGTATTTAATTTTTCTTTTAATTTAATGAAACTTGCGTAAAGGATATTGGAATGACCTTTGTTTTTTTTTAGTTTTTGCTTGGAAATACATCAAACAAAAAGTACATCTCGGTTCTAAGTCTAGTACACTCACACAGAACCCAAAAGCCATCACTGGTCTACGCATTGTTAACAGTTTCATTAAATTGAAGGAATATCATACAACCATACAAATGAAAAGTACTTATTTCATCGAAAATTGGTTTACTAGATGCAATTTTTTAGTTTTTTTTACATAAAACTACACTTTGTACTCCACGTGGGGAGAACATCCAATGGCGCAAGTGTTAAGAGCGGCTGTCCAAATATAATTCATCGGGGTTCATATCCTAGTACAAATTAACTAAAATTTGGTCACATGAGGCAATGTGTATATGCATATGGTAATAGCCGATGCATATGTATGTCACCAATTTCCAGATAAAATTGTTCCATTTGTTTTCTTTCTTTGTTTAAAACAGCATTGACAGATTTGCATAAGTTTACATGAATATCGGTTTCTGCTAATCACTCTACAATTATATCAAATTATGTTCGAAAAAAAAATTTACTATTAGTAGAACATTAAGTTCGAAACAGTAATTCAAAATGAATCTTTAGCTCATTATCTTTTGATCTTGATAATTGATAAAAATTTCAGAATATTATGACATTACAGCTATAAGCAGCTCTCTTGACTTGCAATAAACGTTTTTGGTTTAGCTGTTTTCTTTGAAAATATATTCAGTTGTCTCTCTCTTACTCCGAAAATATGCATAATTTGATGAAATATCCAAAAAGTTGTGTCTAGTAGACAAATGTTAGATTTGAAATATCTTTTTTTTTTTTTGTATAGTAACAAGGAATTTGTAAATGATAAAAGTAGACTAAAAGTAAATGAAACTCAACTGTAGACAATTATTTTGCAAGAACACATGATAGTTTTACTGCTTGTCCGGGAGACGAAAATGTTACACGATAGATGCAAGTTTTTTTTGACTCTTTACATTTTTGTACTTTAAAAAAAAAGTTAGCTTTGTATTTATAAATTGGAAATTTACGTTTATGACAAAAAAATTAGTCAAAATTTAAACCCATTACGTGATTTAAAAATGATTTTCAATTTGACTAAAACTTTTTTGTCAATAAATTGCTTATTATCGAGCTGATATTTTGAATATTAAAAAAAAGTTTTTCGTGGTACAATCTAATAGAAATCAGTTATTAAAAATATGAATAAACTCAGTTGTTCGACTATTAATTGGATGTTTTCGCTGGTATTAAGTTTCCAGTTTCTTTTATACCCATATACGGATAGTAAATAGTGTTCATTGGCTTAAACGTTTCTTTTATAGACTGCGGTGACGTCCACTTTAAAAGATAATAAGGACTTCCAGGCTTGTCGTTTGTTCCAGACAATCGCCCACCCCCAAAAGGCTGTTGCCCAACAATAGAGCCAGTTGATTTATCATTTATGTAAAAGTTACCAGCTGAGTACTTTAACATATCTAATGCTTCTTTCAAAAAACTTTCATCTTTTGCATATACTGAGCCTGTCAATGCATATTTTGACTTATTAACCAGGTCCAGCATCTTTTTTGCATCTTTATCTTTGTATATATATACAGTCAGAACGGGACCAAATATTTCCTCTAGCATAAGACGATCATATGGATCCTTAACTTCAAGGATGGTGGGATTAATGAAATATCCTTTTAGATTATTGTATGTGCCTCCAGCTATTACCTCAATATTTTTGCATTGTTTTGCTTTGTCAATATAGCTCTCAATGCGTTGAAATGCATTTTCATCAATTACAGCAGAAGTAAAAGTATCATAATTCATTACGTCGCCAATTTTAAGCTTACTAACTTCTGTGACTAAAAGTTCCTTAAGTCGTGCTTTCCAAAGGGATTCTGGTGCGTATAACCGTGAACATACTGAACATTTTTGCCCAGAGTACTCAAATGCTGATCGTATTGTACCAGCTACAGTGCTCTCAACTTCAGCAGAAGGGTGAACAAAATGATAGTTCTTACCCCCACATTCACCAGCTAAGCGTGGAAAGTTTTTGTAAATTTCAATATGGTTTCCCACCTCTTTCCAAAGCGTCTGGAATGTTGGAACAGAACCAGTGAAGTTGATTCCAGCCAAGAACTCGTGAGAGGTAATAATTTTACCAAAAGTGGGTCCATCACATGGCAAAAAATTAACTACTCCATCAGGAACTCCAGCCTCACGCATTATCTTGAACGATATCCAGTTTGCTAATACAGAAGTATCGGAAGGCTTCCACACAACACAATTTCCCATCAACGCAGGCGTAAAAGCTAAATTGGCACCAATTGCTGTGAAGTTGAAAGGGCTTATAGCAGCAACGAAACCCTCAATGCCACGAAACTTGTAATGATTAATAGTTGTTTCTGGCATCGTACTGATTGGCTTATATAGAGCCAATTCCTTTAAGTAATTCGCATTCATATGTACAAAATCAATAAGCTCCGCAGCCGCATCTATTTCCGCCTCACGAACTGTTTTTCCTTGACCTAACATTGTTGCAGCTACTAAATCTGCGCGATACTTCGTACTCATTGCATAGGCAGCACTTTCCCATATTGCGGTGCGGTCCTTCAATGGGGTTCTATCCCACATTGCTTGTGCTCTCACAGCTGCTTTAATAGCTTTATAAATTTGCTGATCAGTGGCATGATAAAACTTTGCTACCTTCTGTGCATGTTTATGTGGCATACTCTGATAACGCTCTGAAGCCGATTTATATTCTTTACCGTCAATTACAATTGGAATTTCTTCACAAGAACTACACATATTTTTTAGAGCAATTTCCAGTCTATTCAGTTCTTCAGAGTTGGGCATATATTCAAGTACAGGTTCATTTTTCAGGCATATATCATCAAGTATCTCAGCAGTTACAACTGAACTCTTTGAACACTTCACATCGAATTTCTCAGTAACTAGAACTGGATTTCGCCTAAGTTGTTGATAAATGTGAGTGATTTTGTTGGCGAGGAAGTATTTTGCGCTTACATTCATGTTTCTGAAACAGAAAAAAATATAAATTATAACTAATTTTGGAAAAGGAGTCATGTACGAGAGCTAGCAACATTGCAAAATAATAATAGCTTCAGAACGTATATTTTTTTGATATCCCACCTCTTTCCCTATTTCGGACATTGGGGGCAGTCTGACTTGCAGGAGAGTTTGCGTTTTCCTATAACATTAATACAGGAAATGCTAATTTTAAAAACATTTGAGATACAATTTTCGGTTTTTCTTTGGTTTTCCCTTATTTTTCGCAACACATTATTATTATTACTAGATGTTTGAGTAGTGTATTCTTGCTGTTTCTGGGACAACGCTGGCAGGGAGTGGAACAGTCGATCATGTTATAATAGGGTGGATCAACTAAGGTGGATTTTGGTGGACCAGCAAAGGAGGACTTGGCACGTACATAGCGAAGACACAAACCTTAACATGATATTTTTAGCGAATACATAAATTAGTTCATATGTTGCCAGTATTGCCGGATCGATTGTTTCGTATAGAGCCATTTTTGTGTGGTGCAATAATTTTGTGATTCTTTACTTACCGCAAGGGCACACGTTTGAAATTTTTAAATTTAGCTGTTTGGCTCTTTACTTACCGAAAGGCAGTGAGGCTTGAGTGGAGTTGCTGAGGTAGCGAAACTGTGATGACGAAGGCTAGAGCTTAGCAGTTGAAGTGGTGAGACTAGAGTGGAGCGACTGAGGTAGTGAGACTAGGATCGCAAACTAAGGTTAATTTTTTTAAGGAATATTTTTTTTTAATTTAGCTGTATGGTGCTGTACTTAAAAGGAAGCGAGATTTTTATATTTAAGCTTTGTGGCTCTTGACTTACCGCAAGGAGTACTTTTGAATATTTTTTTGATTTTTTCGTATTTGAAGGCTATCTAATGAAAGTCTTACATTTACTCTTTGTCCTCTATTATCGTGCTTTCGAAGTACGCCGTTTGTTTTTTGTTTTAAGCGTCTGTTTTCTGTTTGTTAATTCGTGTCTCCAACATTCTTTTTGTCAATTCTATGTCGATAGCGTCACATGATGCACCCGCTCTGCCTTTGCATTTATCCTCATAAATAACATCATGCTGTTGCTGTTTTTCTATCATTTCTTTAGTGATAATGAATAATGTATGAGTTTTGTTAGATTTTTGTGCGAAGACTATGTCCTCTATTTTTATTTCCTTGAGAGATACGTCGTCTGTTAATGTTGGTATGTAAGGCAAAGGCACAACCTAGCTGTGCTTCCAGCAGGCCTTCCTGTATGTATGTATGTATAAGGCCTTGCCACCTCCTTTCAAACATACTTTCTTTTTTATATGAAATGTCCCGATAAAACAGGCCTTCCTAAGCAGGCCTTCTAAGACCACTTGCCGTAGCAGGGGCCACAGAAGTCCTTGGGAAAAGTTAATTTTAATACGTCGTGAGGCTAGGAGTTAATTGTGTGTATTTTTTTTTTTTAATCTGCGTCATCTCACTTGCATTGATGTTTATAATATTTAGTTTTTGGGACGTTTTCATATTTTTGAATTTGACATTGAATACACAACACTCCACCACCTGAACATAACATGAAACAGAAGACCCGCCTTGCAACATGCCCGCCGTTCTTCTACTACTACTATTTACTTCTAACCTGTTATCTACTTTTGACGTCGTATATGTACAATGCAGATGACAAAAAAGTAATGTCGTACCGTAATGTATTGCAATATATGAAATAAAAAAATACATAAAAAGTCTTAAGTAAATGGAGTCCTTCTCCTTTGCCTTTTAATATCAGGTCTGATAGCACGTCTGCTGTGGGAAGGCATAATAGCTCGCCTGCTGTGGGAAGGCATAATAGCACGCCTGCTGTGGGAAGGTAGAATAGCATTTCATGAGTATACACTCAATGGAAATTTACTTATTGTTAATATTGACAAATTGTAAATAGAAACAAAAATCATAATAAAAAAAATTAGTATACTGGTGTACAAATATGAAACCGGTAATGACATCTAGCGGTCGATGGCCGTATATGTATGAGCTTCCGAACCGCACCAAATGTCTTAATTGTTCATTCTGTCATCTGTCAACAATATTCAGTTCACAATTTGTCAAGTTTCATACAACAACGCATTTTTTCCGCTCGTAAAGATGTCGAATTTTGTGCCTGGAAACTCTCATTTGCGGGAAGCATTGATTTTCTGTTTCCATTTGAAGAAAAACGCTTCTGAATCGCATCGAATGCTTGTTGAAGCTTACGGCGAGCATGCTCTTGGTCGTACACAGTGCAATGAGTGGCCACCGAAAAAGTTTGAAGACACCGAATTGCAAACATTATTGGACGAAGATGATGTTCAAACGCAACAACAGCTCGCTGAACAACTTAATGTGACACAACAAACCGTTTCCTTGCGTTTGAAGGCCATGGAAAAGATTTTAAAGGTCAGTAGATGGGTGCCACATGAACTGACCGACAGGCAGCAAGAAAACCGAAAAACCGCTTGTGAATTGCTGCTCGCCAGGCAAAACAGAAAATGTTTTCTCCATCGAATCATCACTGGCGATGAAAAGTGGATTTATTTCAACAATCCCAAACAAACAAAATCATATTTGAGCCCCGGCCAACGACCCAAATCAACGCCAAGACCAAATCGCTTCGGCCGAAAGACAATGCTGTGTATTTTCTGGGATCAGCGTGGTGTTATTTGGTATGAGCTACTAAAACCAGGTGAAACAGTTACTGGTGCACGTTACCATCAACAATTGATCGCTTTGAACCGTGCTATACGTCAGAAGAGGCCCGAATTTCAACTTCGCCATGACAAAATTGTATTCCAAGATGACAACGCATCGCCACATCGAGCAGCGGTCAATAAAAACTTGGTAGAATCGTACAAATGGGAGCCCCTGCCCCACCCGCCGTACTCACCGGACCTGGCGCCATCCGATTACTATTTGTTTTCATCGATGGGACACGCACTCAACGATTCGCACTTCAATTGTTACGAGGAAGTGCAAAAATGGCTCGATGAATGGATAGCCTCAAAAAACGGAGAATTTTTTTGGCGAGGAATCCATAAATTGCCTGAAAGATGGGAAAGATGTGTAGCTAGCGAGGGGAATTACTTTGAAGATTAAATTTGGAACTATTTTCGCAAAATGAACGTGTTTTTTTGAATAAAAAATTACCGGTTTCATATTTATATTTTTATTTGCATGAAAACTTAGTCAGAAGGTCTCTTACAATCGCAGCAGTGCTAGCAGGCCTTCTCCGGAGAAGGCTTTGTTCAGTTGCCTGCTGGATGCTAAAGTAACTTATAGGGCTGCCATTTTTTAATTTTTTTCTGTGAACTTTGTGTGCTTACATTTTTAAAAATTAATGGCATCATTTTGCAAATCACTACACACCATTAACGCTGCGTTGTTGAAATTTGGAATTTATAAAACGAAACACTGCGCTGAGTAACGCAATAACGTAATGGAAACTCCGCAATGTGGTATTTTGTAAAACGCAACGCTGCGATTTCGTTAATATGAACTGTCAATTTCTTCACTTGTTCTTGGGCTGACATATTAAAAGTTTGAAAAAAGGAAGGAATGTTTAATAACCCAGACGCCTTCGACGAAAGCTTTTTTCTTAGTTTTAATTGAACTGTTTTTATTGTTACTTTACCTAGCACATATGGAATCGGTGACAACAGTTCAATAATAAACAAAATGAACAGCTGATACGTATCATTGCCACATTACATAAATTTATTAATGCTTGAATTTTTCACAAATTTACACAACTTATTCTCATTTTATTTTGCATCTAACAACGCTGAACTGTGGCTGGCTGGCAGTTCATCGTAACAACGTAACATAGCTAACACAATTACGTGGCGATTTATAAAATACCGAAATTAAGTCCAAGTGATTCGCTGCGTTCGCGTTGCGTTCCACCACCGTGATTTACAAAATAGTGCTAATTGTTTTACTTCATTTGGATAATTATTCTTATGAAGAATACACCTCATTTCATTGCTAGTTTACGTTTTGAATGTTTTGTCGCTTATCGTTAGTGCTGTTCGTATAAAGTTGTTGGCCGTGTTTCGTTTTTGTTTGTATGGTTGTGTCGTGTCAAAGTTCATGAATCTTTATAATCCCGTTGGACTTATGTACCAACGTTAAATGTAACATTTTCATTTGTTCTGTATATAGTTGTGTTTAAATACGACAGGCAATTGTTTTTATCCTCTTCATACGTGAATTTTAGTTTTCTGTGGTATTTGTTATGTGTTGTTGAAGTTAGTTCCTATTTTGTCAAGATCTATTATTGTGCTTTGCTACTAAGACTAAGGCCAATTTCTTGGTCAGTTGACTTACCTTACTGAACAATTATTCAAACTCTTAACAAAGAAACATTCTTTTCTTTTTTTTTTTTGCCTCAAAAAGGGACGCAGCCTTTAAAAATAAACTATACATATATACATCAGAGCGGTTCAGAAATTTTTTTTAATTTTTTATGATGTGTATAATTAAAATTAAATCTAATCCATCGTCAATGGTACAAGTCAATTGTACCGGTTGTTCAATTTCATTCGCCAGAAATCTGTTTAACGCATTAAAGTTTTAGAAACTTAAATAAAGAAGTCCACGATTGACCTTAAAAGAAAGACGTCGCCTTTGATAATATTTAATTATTGGTTAAATTTTTGATTTTATTGCTATTTCGATAAAGTAGATCGCGGTTAGGAAAACTCTCTTGATCCTACAATATTTTTTCTTCAAAATATTAAAGACTGTGATTATATATATATATGATGTTTGGTTTGGTAGATAATAATGGAAGTGTTTCTATATTTACTGGCCACACCTCAATTTTTTAAGGTTAGAAAAATTTTTCAGAACAACAATAAGTTGCGATTTGGTTTGAGCGATATGTGAAATGATAAATACAATTATTGATATGTCTGACAGAGTTGTTGTTGTTTTATAAGATGGTTGGTTTGGTAAATAATAATAGAAGTGTTTCTCTGTAATAACAAAGTTAATTTTATTATTTTGTATAAAATTAATCTAATTACAATTAAAATAACTTAAAATTATCAATTATCATACCTGTAATAACAAAGAAACGACATTCAACGTTATTATTTACTCTATGTTGTTTTGGAGGTATGAATAACTTTATTTTAAACAATTACTTTCCTTGAGATATACGTGTGCACTTCGTGGCTTACATCGTTATACTGACACTGGTCGTGCGCTTCAACATTTGGTTCGTCGGATAATGCTGCGTAAGCGTTTATTGTCTAACTGACACATCAATCCGAGTCGCTTACAATCTTTACTTATGTGCTAAATTAAATTAAGTATAAGATATTTTTCTTACATATATATATAATTTTTTAATAATTTAGTAGTAGATTTATGAAAAAAAGGTCATTGGTCTTAAAATAATTTTTTAGAGTATTTTAAAGTCGAATTGAAAAATAAATAGGCTATTGGAACGAACCTTTATTATGAGTCTTGACTCGCCGGTGAAAAAGTTTCTTAAGCACATTTATTATGAAAAATTCAAGTAGGCTAAGCAAGTTAAATATACCTAACTGCGGACAAATGTTTATTGGAACTATTCAAAGCCCCTAAATGTTGATAAAGTAGTAGCTTAAAATATATCAGATGTTGAATATAAGCTTCTTTCAAATAATTTATTTTTTAGCATTGTTTGTTTTCATTTAGATTCAATAAATAAAAAACAAATTCCTTCTCCTTAGCTTCGCCGCTGTTAAAAAGTTTTCTTTAAGCTCAAAATATGAATAATTATGATAAGAACAAAAAAATTTCAAGGGTGGAGCGATCGTGTTTGAGCAAAAGGATAGTTATTTGAACAAAAGCATAGCTGCTGCTGTTTATGTTCTGCTGTTATTAAATTTAAAAAACAAAAATTTCTTTAGTTCTACAAATTTCAAAAAATATTCCGTCTTTCTGCTTCGGCACCGTTAAAAAATTAAAAAAATTAAACAATTAAAGCATCTGCGTGAACCCTGTTGTTGAATCCAAAGTTTTGCATCTTAAAAAATCCAAATGCGCCCTTTGCGGTAGAAAGGAAAACTATACAAAACCCTCGCAAGTGAATTACCCATAATCAAAAATAAATAAAAAACAGTAATAAGGCCCTACAAGTAAGCCCCGACGGAAAATTAAAAGAAAAATACATATAACAAACTTAGAAAGTGAACGCTTGGTATAAAAAAGGAGCCAAGGTACTCAGACCAAGTGAAACAAGAAATCATAGTCCTCGGAGTGAATAATTTAAAAGAAACTAGTAAAGGTGTTATCTTCGGCCATACCGAAACTCACATACCCTTCACTGCATTGAAAGTATTATACTTTTTGAATAAATGTTAAAAAAATTTTCAAGAGGTTGAATAAGTCGAAAATAATGTAAAAAGGTTCACAAATGTTGAAAAGTGTTGGAAAAAACTGAAAATGTTGAAAAAATATGAAATCCATTAAAGAAAGTTGAAACAAATTGAGTAAGTCGAAATATATGAAAAATGCTGAAAAATTGATGAAAAAGTCGAAAGAATAAATAAAATGTCGAATGAAATTGAAGGGGAAAGGTAAAAGATTGAAAATGTCAAAAGAATATGGGAAATTTTGAAAAAAATAGAATAAAAATGAAAACAGCAAATGTGCCACGCCCACTTCTCTAATTCCAACCACTTTTGGTTCAATAAATAAACCATATTTTAGCGTAATAGCTTGTATAGTTTGCGATATGTGCCGTAATTATTCCTAAAATTTAGGGCGGTGACACTCCCACTGGTGCAATCCAATCCGATTTTGATCGAAAAATAGCTTCCCATAAGCAAACCTCTTACACTAAATTTCAGTATGATTGCTCATATATTTCGATAGTTATGCGACTTAAGGTATTTTAATTATATGGGAGGTGCCACGCCCCCTGTTTCGCCAGCTTTTGATTCATATGTACCTAATACCCAGTAAACCACTTACATCAAATTTCATATCAATTGCTCCAGTAGTTCACTTAAAATAGCACATACAACTTTATATTAATGAGGGAGGTGCCACGCCCACTGATGCAATCTTGTCAAGTTTTATTTATAGTAACCGACACCTCTACACAAAATTTTATGAAGATTACTCTCATAGCACACTATCTATAGCATTACACGTATTTCGCTTATATGGGAGGTGCCACACCCACTGGCACTATTGTGCCAAAATTTTGCAAGAAGACACCTTTTAGCGAGTATATCTGCCATATTAAATTTCATAGCGATTGCTTTGTTAGTTATCTTTTTATAACGTTTATAAATATTGTAGACTGTGCCACGCCCTTCAACGAAATTTTTCAGTTTATTGACGAAGTTTGTATTGATGACTACTTTTAGTGGTACCATTCCTAAAATTTTAATGAAAATCGTATGTGCCAATTTGGAGTTATACGAAATCCAAATTTTTAATTCTTAAGAAATGCCACGCCCATTTTTATAACTCCGCTCTTGCACGGTTTACGAGCAATGGCGTCATAAAAGTTAAAATCTAGGGCTGTGCCACGCTGATCAAGAACATATATACTTTTCCATACCTGCCACTCCCCCTTCTATGCGTTACAAACGGAATGACAAAGTGAATATACCCTCTGTGTAGGGTATAAAAATAGTTACAGATTATCCTGGCTAAGTGACCACAAGTGATCTACAAACAAACCAATTGCAATCACTATCAGCCGCGGCAGGCCGCCGTCCTGTGCAATAGTCAACATGCAGCCATGGAAACCCAGGCAAACCCAGGTAGTGCGCAGTGATGGCATTTGGTTTTGCGGAAATGTACTGAATGGAGACTTGAAATACATTTCAAGAGGCTGAATGCTCTTTTTTGTCTTGAACACCCAATTTTATTAAAATGTAGGAAAAAAATACCAAAAAGGTAGTATGTAATTATAAATCTACACATTACGATTGTTTTAATTTTTTTAATTTACTAAAAAAATAAAAGATAATTATTACAAATTCTCCAAATGTACTGCAAATGTGCTGAAAACGCGCCAAATGTACTAAATGTATTGAAAACTTGTCGAATGTACTGACGGTGATTTTTCTGGACGCAAATGTTCCGAAAAAAGTACAGATGTACCGAAAATGTAATCACTGGTAGTGCGTAGCAAATTAGTAATTCTTGCGTCATTTATTTGTATACATACCAGCAAGGGGAAGATTGTGCATTGCTATTTTATTAGAACCGACGGGGTTCTCTGCGTTTGTGGATAACTCGACTCCGACGAATTAGGTCGCTCCATAGAGTGGTCTAGGAACGGTGTAAGAGAGCAGGCGTTAGGCCACGACAGGGATAAGCCCGCGCAACCATCACAGCGAAGATTACGTATCCTGGAAACTAATTTTTTCTTATACATATATTTTTTCTCTGTATTTATAAACTTCTAAAACTATTGTACAAATAAGTATACATTTACATAATTCTAGAAAATAATAATTAAAGTGAATTTAAAACTAGCGCCAGAAATCATTTAATTAAAGAAAAATGTGCGAAAGATACCTTTTCACCGGCGAATCAGGACCCATAATAAAGGTTCGTTACAATGGCCTATTTATTTTTCAATTCGATTGTTAAATACACTAAAAAATTATTTTAAAACCAATGACATTTTTTTCATAAATCTACTACTAAATTATTAAAAAATTATATATTAACATACATATATATTAGGTGTGCAACTAAGTTCTTACTGTTTGTCAATAGATGGCGCTAGCGGTAAGAGCTGTGTGGCAACACCATCACCATAATATGCAACTGTCAAGCAAAAAAAAGAAGAAGCAAGCGCTGCTGTCAAAACTTCACTTCTTCGCAACTTGCTGAGTTAACATCATTCTTTGCTTGTCATTTCTTTTTCGCTTTTTAATATTCGCTTATTTTTATATTTAATCAATTAAAAACTATAATTATAATTTTTGTAAATAAAGTTAATTTTGAAGAAACTTAACAATTTACTACATTGGTGACCCCGACGTTTAAAAATAACACTCGCGTGCTACGAATGCTACTGCGAAACGCAAAAAAATTACCAGAAAGTTCTACAACATCGTCAGAAGAGAAACTCTTTGCAGCTGAAGCAATAATGGCCGACGAATTAAAGCAACAAATTGAAACTATGCAAAAGGAACTTGATCAACTTCGTCAAACGCAGCCAGCCCAACGTGAAGTACAATCAACAAATTTGCACAATATTCGTTTTCCAACGTTCAATAAAAGCTATCCGCTTTTGTGGTTTACGCAAGTGGAGCGCCTTTTACAATTTCACAACGTTACAAATGATTCTGAAAAATTTGATTTAATTGCACTGCATCTTGATGAAGATATTATTCTCTACGTTGAAGATATTATCACAACAGCACCAACAGCTGACAAACACAATACATTAAAACAGCGTTTGCTTTCAAAATTCGCGGAATCATCAGAATCAAAGTTGCGCCGCTTACTGCAAGGTGGTGAAACTTTTGGTTTAAAGCCCAGTGAAATTCTTTCACATATGCGTCGTTTAGTTCCTGAGAACACAAATGAGTTACTATTGCGAACTTTATTTTAAATGAAATGTCATAATCAATTCGACCACTTTTGTCGATATGGCCTGAAAACGATGTCGAAAAATTAGCTGCAATTGCAGAAAAATGTTAGAGGCAAGCGAAACTAACGCTATTCATGCAATAGCATCAACATCGAACAAATCACCTATGGAGTCTCCACTCTTACCGCGATCGTCGTTGGAAGACACACATGTCAACAGTATTTCGTTGCTTGAATTAGAAAAAATCGTGAAAACTCTTTCCTCAAAAATAGATATGCTCAATGTTGAATTACAGCAGGCAAAGTTTTCACAAACATCTAATGAAATTAAGCGTAATGATAAGTTGAAGTACAACAATAAGCAAGATAAAACATTGTGTTTCTACCATGCGCGATTTGGGGATGCTGCTCAAAAGTGTCGACCTGGTTGTGCAAATTGGAATATAGGCTCGGAAAACTAATAATGCTGTCGTCAGTCAATATGATTGGCGGCAGCCCATCACAAATCACATCGAACAGCATTAAATCTAAGCATTATTTTTCACGAACACCAGAGGAAACTCGTCTTCATATTGTCGACAAATTTTCGCGTATACGCTTTTTGATTGACTCTGGATCAGTAGTATCTGTAATACCTAAAACTTCAATTCAACAACAGCTCAGCACCACTTCACTGCAACTTTTTGCTGCGAATCAAAGTACTATTCGCACATTCGGTGATCAAATTTTTTCTATAGATTAAGGCGTACAACGTTCATTTAAGTGGTCTTTTATCATTGCAGATATTCAAACAGCTAACATTGGGGCAGATTTAATTTGTTAGTTGACCTCAAAAATCATCGTTTAATTGATACTACAACGCAGAGGTCTTCAAAGGGGGAGATGTGCACAGCAAAAAGTTTTGGCATTTCAACCATTCAAAATAACTCTACGTCATTTTATAAAAATTTACTCAATGATTTCATTGATGTTACTACTTCGTCAATTACGCGTCGATGTAGGAATGAATCTACAGTTTATCATCACATCGAAACCTCTGGAACTCCGGTTGCCGATCGTCCCCGGCGATTTGCTGGCGATAAACTTGCAGCAGCGCGAGCCGAGGTTGAGTTCTTACTTCAGCAAGGTATATGTCGTCCATCAAAGAGTCCGTGGGCTAGTCCATTGCATATCGTAGCTAAAAAGAATGGTGGTTGGCGCGTATGTGGCGATTACAGGAGGCTAAATGCTCAAACTACTCCTGATCGCTACCCAATAGCCCATATTCACGATTTCGCTGAACGGCTGCATGGAAAAAAAGTTTTTTCTACAATTGATTTGGAGCGTGCATATTATCAAATACCAATGGCTGATGAGGACATAAAAAAACGGCAGTTTCAACTCCACTTGGCTTAGTTGAATTTTTGTTCATGCCTTTCGGATTAAGAAATGCAACACAAACTTTTCAGCGCTTCATGGATTCAATTTTTCGGGAATGTGATTTTGTATTTACCTATATTGACGACATTTTAGTTATGTCTGATTCACATAAACAACATACAGAACATCTACGCATTGTATTTTCAAAACTTAGAGAACATGGATTGACTACAAATTTTAATAAATGTCATTTTGGTAAAGACGAGGTACAATTTCTTGGATATATCATCAATGCAAATGGTTGTAAGCCACCTCATCAACGTGAACTATCGACGGTGCATTCCTAGAGCAGCTCAGCTACAAGCTCCGCTCAACGAATTTCTACGCGATTCAAAAAAGAATGACAAACGTAAGGTTCCGTGGACGCCTGAATCTGTCAAAGCTTTTGAGGATTGTAAGGAAAGTCTGCAAACAGCAGCTCTCTTGTCACACCCATCGTCTAAAGCACAACTTGCACTAGTCACAGATGCATCGGATGTGGCGATTGGGGCGGCATTAGAGCAGCAAATTAACAATGGCTGGGAGCCATTGGGGTTTTTTTCAAAAAAGCTTTCTGCGGCTGAAAGAAAGTATAGCACCTATGATCGTGAACTACTAGCAGTGTATGAAGCTATCAAATATTTTCGCCATGTACTTGAAGCGCGTCATTTTGTTATCAGAACTGATCACCGTCCGCTGGTGTATGCTTTTAAACAGAAGCCAGAAAAAGCTTCGCCCCGACAGTTTAGACACCTGGATTTTATTTCACAGTTTACAACTGAGATTGTTCATCTTGCTGGTTCTGACAACGCAGTTGCCGATGCATTTTCAAGGATAAACGCGATTTCCATGCCTACTGCTATTTCGACAGCCGAACTTCATTTAGCACAGGAAAACGATATTGAGCTAAAGTCTTTACTAGAAAATAATAGCTCTTTGCAACTACAAAAGGTGCACTTCAACAATGATTCAATTTATTGTGATGTTTCAACCGGAGTTGTTAGACCATATGTTCCAGCCAGCATTCGATACAAAGTTCTCACTTCTGTCCATGGGCTTTCTCACCCTAGGTGCAGAGCAACTTTGCAACAAATGCGACGAAAGTTTGTGTGGCCCTGTATACGAAAGGATATTGCAAATTGGACAAGAAGCTGTGTACATTGTCAAAAAGCAAAAATACATAGGCATAACAGGCTTATTCCAAACAAAATTGATATGCCTGACTCTCGTTTCGAACATCTTCATTTGGATATTGTCGTTTTTCCACTTTCGAACGGTTTTCGTTACTGTCTCACGATGATTGACAGATTTTCGCGCTGGCCGGAAGTTGTCTGCAGATATCGTTGCAACTGCCTTTTGGACGCATTGGAAAGCTCGTTTTGGTTGTCCCAAAATTATCACTACTGATCAAGGAACACAGTTTGAATCAGCATTGTTTAAAGCCTTATCGAAACTTATTGGTGCCAAGCATATTCATACAACTGCTTACCATCCCCAGGGTAATGGTATGGTCGAGCGTTGGCATAGGTCTTTTAAAGCGGCGTTAATGTGTCATCCAAATATTCCTTGGACTGATTTGTTACCCACAGTGCTTCTGGGACTCAGAACGGCATTTAAGATGGATCTACAAGCTACGGCTGCAGATTTCTTGTATGGCACACCACTTCGTTTACCCAACGAATTTTTTACCAATGAGGAGATGCCAACTAACCCACAAGTGTTCGTAGAAAAATTTCGTAAACAAATGCGTTTATTGCGGCCAGTACCACCAGCTCATCATATTAAAAAATCTATGTTTATTTTGAAAGACCTTTATAAATGTTCGCATGTCCTTCTGCGGACCGATGCAGTTCGGCAACCTTTGGATCCTCCTTATACTGGCCCATACGCAGTAGTCAAGCGAATTGATGATCGAATTTTTACATTGGACATCAATGGCAAAGAAGTCAATGTATCAGCTGAACGCTTAGAACCGATATTTATTGTCAAGGACGACGCTCAAATGGAGACTAGCAAACAATTACGTACGTATTCTTGAAATCGTGACACAGTCACTGGAGGAGGAGTAGTTGTGGCAACACCATCACCATAATTTGCAACTGTCAAGCAAAAAAAAGAAGAAGCAAGCGCTGCTGTCAAAACTTCACTTCTTCGCAACTTGCTGAGTTAACATCATTCTTTGCTTGTCATTTCTTTTTCGCTTTTTAATATTCGCTTATTTTTATATTTAATCAATTAAAAACTATAATTATAATTTTTGTAAATAAAGTTAATTTTGAAGAAACTTAACAATTTACTACAGCTGGTCGATTTGGTTCATATCGAAACGTTATGAATCTAGCCTAAACATATGGTAAACAAACCGATTTGACACTTTTAAGATTTTGTGTTTTAATAGTCTGTTTGTGGTTGCTCGAAAATGACTGACTTTTGTTCCAAATAATCGTCATTTGCGGGAGGAGTTGGTTTTCTTCTTCAATCGAAGAAAATGGCGGCTGACGCACACCGGAGATGGTGCTCTGAGCGAAACAACGTGCCGAGATTGGTTTTGTCGTTTTAAAGACCATGATTTCGACATCGACGATCGACCACGTGAAGGAAGGCTAAAAACCTTCAATGATACGGAATTGGAGACATTGGAGAGTTACCCGACAAGCCATTTCCAAGTGTTTGCATCCGTGAAAAACGGCCCCAATACGAACAGAGGCACGATAAAGTAATCCTATTGCATGACAACGCTAGGCCTCACGTTGCTAAACCTGTGAAAACACACTTGGAAACTCCCAAGTACCCACCCACCGTATTCCCCAGATATTTCCCCGTCAGACTACTACTTGTTCCGTTCTATGGCACATGGTCTGGCTGATCAGCAGTTCAACTCCTATGAAGACCTCAAAAAATGGCTTGATTCGTAGATAGCCTCAAGAGAGCTAAGCTCAAACAAAGAAGTGCCGTTGCCGCCTACAATCACATTGGAAATGATATACCAAGAAATAATGTCTCTAAAAAGTCTTCATGCGAGCACGCTCAATTTAATACATTCTCTTCAAGATGAGAACAAAATGCTTGTAAATAAAGTCAATTCTCTGCAAGATGAAGATGAAGAAGATTTTTACAACAGAAAAAAAGAGAAAAGTGCGTTGAAATTATTGGTGTTCCAGATTTATGTAATGATAATGCTCTTGAATGCGCACTAAACATTTTTTTTTTCTGCCGGCTTAAACATGAACGCAACAGAGGCACAGATTGATGACTGTTATGTTAAGAAAGTTAAAACATCCAGGGGCTCTGCATCGGCTGTTTCTACACAGGCAGTTTTATGTGTCAGTTTTCTTTCAGGCCGCATTAAAAAGAATGTGATAAAAAGCAGAAAAAGATGTAAAAACAATCTCAACACCACAATATTTAACTCAGCTCCTGCTTCGGCTATTTTTATTAATGAAAGCCTTACGCTCAAAACCAGACTACTCTTAAACGAAGCGATAAAGTTCAAATTGGAAAAAAAATATTCTTTTCTTTGGGTTAGCAATGGTAGAGTGTTACTGCGCAAGAAAGAAGGTAACGATTGTTTGGTTATTAACTCAATTGAGGATTTAAAGAAGATAGTTTAGGTAAAATTTAAATTTTATTCTAGTTATATTTGTTAAATTTTGAATAATATGGATATTTCACATCCGCAGGATAATTTATTTAATGTACCTCTTGCGCACTGTAGCAAATTTAATTTTCATGATATTTCATCTAAGCCAAAGAACCCAAAATATTAGAAGCTTAAGAAAAAATTTTGATAAATTTATATTACATCTCGAGTCATTTGCTTGTAAGCCGGATTTCATCTTTTTTACGGAAGTACGGATCTACGATTTTGAACTGTCACTATTTGCTATTCCTGGCTATAAATGTTATGCAAATTGCAATAATGATTATGCAGCTGGTGGAGTGGCAGTATTCGTGAATGAAATGTTCAATTGTGATTTTTGCTGCTTTCAATTTGAAAGATGTGGTAAAAATTTTTTTTTAAATTGATAATCAAAAATATGCTTTCTTTTGTTTGTACCGTTTTCATAATAGTTTGAATATAGACGTGTTTTTGATTGATTTGCATCTACTTTTGTCGAATAATAAGACTGATAATATTATTTTACTTGGGGATATTAACTTAAATATTTTACAAAACTCAAGTCTGGTTGATAAGTATTTATTCTTACTATCAGGGTATGGTCTAGAATCCTGTATTAATGATCCGACTCGGATGTCAGATATTTCTTCGACCTGCATAGATCATATTTTTGTTAAGTTAAACCGGTCAAGTAAAATCTCTTTATTTAGCTCCGTTTTGGATTTTAATTTTTCATATCACTGTATGACTTGTCTGTATCTGGAAAACGTTATAAGCTCGGTTAATACAGTAAAAACTGATCACCTAAATTGTCATTTTGAAACTGATTTCTCACTATTGAATAGGAGTCTCACTTTTGAGTCTTAGGAAGCTGTTTATAATGAATCTAATCCATCAAACGCTTTTGATTTATTTCAGAGTATACTAATTAGACATCTCAATGTGTGTAGTGTTGAAATTAATAATCGTAATAATAGGCCTAAAAAGCTGAAACCTTGGATGACAGCACAATTAATAACAAAAATTAAAGACACAAATAAGTTATCGAAAAAGTGTTCTATACAACCTAGTAACGTAAATGCAAGACTACATTACAAAGCTCTCTGCAAAAAAGTATCTTTTGAAGTTTCTATTGCGAAAACTAATTATTACGTAAATGAGTTCAGTAAAATTAGGGGTAATGCTAAAAAAGAATGGCAGGTTATAAATATTATTTTAAATAAGTCTTCAAATAATGAACAAACTACAGAACTTAACATTGATGGTACACGCATATCTGATCCTGGCATTAAATGCAATTTCTTAACAAGTTCTTTGCTCAAATTGGTAATGACGTAGTAACGGGTAATAGCATAAATGACTTTCACTGCAATTGTTTAGATAATGAACCATTCTACCCAAATGGTGCTTTTTTACGCCCTTTTCATCTCTGGAAATTTAAAAAATAATCTTAAATCTCAAAAACACATACTCACACAGTACTGATGGCTTTTTTTCAAATGCTTTTGTAAAGAGGATTGTGTACAATATTGTGGATGTTCTCAGCTTCATTTTTAACAAAAGTATGCAGGCTGGAATTTTTCCTTAAGAGCTCAAAAAATCAGTAGTCATTCCTTTCTTTAAAAAAGGTGACAAATCCGAATTAAATAATTACAGACCAATCTCTTTGATGTCTGTTTTTTCTAAAATTTTTGAAAAAGCTGTGAAAGTGAGAATGCTTAAGTTTTTAAATAAAACGAAGATTTTCAGTAATAGCCAATTTGGATTTAGAGAGAGTTATTCTACAGATGCGGTTTTAAATTTTTGCTCGAATATCTATAATGGTTTGAGTCATAAGAAAGTTTCCGCAGCGCTTTTTGTGGACATAACGTAAGCCTTTGACACAGTAGACCACGTAATACTACTTGATAAATTATACAAATGTCGCTTTAGAGGCTCTATTTTCAATTGGTTTCAATCATATCTATCTAATAGAACGCAAAGTGCAAAAATAAACGAGAAAGTCAGAGAATTTTCGAATATAAATATAGGTATCCCACATGGTTCGGTTCTGGGACCAATCTTGTTTTTAGAATTTTTTAATTCTATTATTTCTCAGCACTTTAAAAGTAAAACCATAGCTTATGCAGACGATATGGCTTGTACTTTCACTAGTGAATCTGCGTTTAGCCTTACCTGTGAAATCAGTCATGACTTAGGTCTTCTGTAACATTGATTTTCGTCACACAAACTAGTTTTGAGTGAAAAAACTAAAATAATGTACTTTAGTGTAACTGGTAATAATCTGGACTGCTCAAACTTTACGTACCATTGTACTGGATGTAATAAACACTTAATTGGTAATGAGTTTTGTAATACTGCTCGGCATGCTACAACATATAATGAATCCAAGGATTGTGACTTGCACTGTTTTACAATTGAGTGCGTTAAGTCGTTTAAATACCTTGGTGTAATAATTCACTGGAAAATTAACTGGTCTAATCATACAAATGCTCTTAAAAAATACCTCATGGGAGCTACTAGACAATTATACGTTTTAAAATCTTTTTGTTCATTAAAATTGATGTCATGAATTTATCACGGTATTTTTCAGTCTAAGCTGCAATGTGGCATAGTATGCTGGGGAGGTACTAATGCGAACAACATAAACCCGGTACTTATTGCTCAAAAACATGCTATTCGTATAGTGAGTAATAAAAGTAGGCTGTATAGCAGTTTTCCACTGTTCAAAAACTTAAATGTCTTACCTGTTAAGCATTTATAGTTTTACAGAGTGTTGAAGGTTTTTATTTATTAGATCTGGATATTTACTAAATCGTACTTACTCCAATTATATCTTAAGAATTAATAATGAAAACTTAGTCATGGTTCCCCCACATAGCTTGCATCACTTTTTCAGCTTTTATTCATGCGCTGCCCCCCAGGCTTTTTAACGTCTTACCGTATAAGATTCGGTGCATTCATATTATCAATAGTTTTCTAAAAGAAGTGAAATCTTGGCTTTTTGGTAAGAGTTTAACTATAATTGACTCCCCCTAATATCTGTTCATTTATAGTCAGCTTTATATGAATATGTTAATATATATATCATTATATCTCTGTAGTATTTTATAAACTGTTTTCTGACATTAACTTTTGTTTTATCTGCAACAAATTTGATAAATACAAGACCCCACTGTTACATGAAATTTATTACATATTGGATTATTTCTTAGGATTACTGCTTTCGTCACTTGTTCACTTTGAAGAACAGATTGCAGTTTTTATTAATCAATTTGTATTTTTGAAGTGAAAACTTCTTATGGCACGTTGTGCACCTCCATAAGAAAGCATTCGCGGTTGAGGAAAAAAGTATAAACTCGCGACACCTACCGTCACCGACCGTCCCCGTCACCGCATAATAATCTATATATTTATCCCTCGAAGGTAAGGCTTAGTTGACGCGATCTAGAACAGCTACAGCAACAAATGCTATATCAAATTGAAGTGCTCATCCTGCAGAGTTGCGGAAAATTATTGCATCCAAAGTCCGTTGACCAGAAGCGGAGGTATAAGCGTGGAAAGATTCCCTTTTTTTTCAACTCTTTCAAGCATTGCACTGATTAACTGCAAAAATCGACTTGCCTACTACTCTCTCTCTCTCTCTCTATCTATTTGTTATTGTTTTCCAATTAAGCGTTGTTGTTACTAAAATATGAAAAGCAATAGCAATGAATAAGTGTGTGTGTGCGTAATATGAGTGGATCTTGATATTTGATGAGAAAGAACAAGGGAAAAACGACTTCGTGTTACATATGTTATTGTTGTACTTTTATTTTGGATTCATATTTTTGGAAGACGCATTTTTTTTCAATAGATTTAATGAATATTTTTTGAAAGGCTCTCCATTTTTATTGTTAAAACTAAATAATTGATATCGAGCGCACATGGGTGTTTGTAAAAACTCTCGCTTTTTGTGTGCGGGCATTACTTTGAACTAAATTTGACTTCACCTTTGAAACCAATATTCTCATATCTACTCTTGAGCATTCCACCCCATTTTTAAAAAATTTTGACTGCATGTTTTAAGATGGATACAGTAGGGATTTCAATATAAACTTTGCAGATGATAAAAATATTCCATCAATTGACTTTTTCGAAAATGAATTTGGTTTGAACATTGATGCGGTCTTTACAAGATATTTAAATAAATTCGAATCAAAACTGTTCGTATCCTACTTTAGCTACCATAAACCAATCGTATCAGTTTTAGAAATTGGCAATAACGCTGGCAGTGATGATGGTGCAAGAGTTGTTGAAAATATGGATGAAAATTGATTTTTCCGAGTGTACTTAACTTATTTTTGTAAAGTAATTGTAATAATATTAAAACGTAATTTTTTTATTTTATGTAAAATTATTAAAAAAATGTGTAAGATAGTGCAATAAATAAATATTGTAATTTACCAAAAACATGATAGTACTTTATATTGATAAATAAAACAATTCGTGGAAAACTATTCCATAAACATTACAAAACATCATGAAAAAAAAATTCCAAAATATTATTTCAAGTTTTCGCTTCTGTCGGCACTCCCAGAGTGTAACCCGCCGATTTTTTTTTTTTTATATTTAGTAAAAATTGTTTGTTTTAGTATACATATGTTGATTATTAAATAAAGAATTGAATTGAATTGTATTGAATAAAGTATATTTTTGTTTAGCATAAAAAAAACTAGTAAAGGTGTTACCTTCGGCCAGGCCGAAACTCACATACCCTACACTGCATTGAAAGTGCTTTTTAAATAGATGTTAAAAATTGTTGAAGAGGTTGAATAAGTCGAAAATAATGGACAAAGGTTCAAAAATGTTGAAAAGTGTTGGAAAAAACTGAAAATGCTGAAAATATATAAAAACCATTGAAAAAAGTTGAAAGAAATTGAATAAGTCGAAAAATATGAAAAATGCTGAAAAATTAATAAAAGAGTCGAAGAAAATGTCGAATGAAATTTAATGGGAACAGGTAAAAGGATGAAAATGTCGAAAAAATAAGGGAAATGTTGAAAAAAATAGAATAGAAATGTAAAACACGAAATATGTCACGCCCACTTCTCCAATTCCGCCCACTTATGCTTCAATAAATGATATTCGTGATTGACATGCACAAACCAAATTTTAGCATAATAGCATGTATAGTTTGCGATATGTGCCGTAATTATTCTTAAAATTTAGGGCGGTGACACACCCACTGGTACAATACAGTCCGATTTTGATCCAAAAATAGCCTTCCATAAACAAACCTCTTAAACCAAATTTCAGTGTGATTGCTCATATATTTCGATAGTTATGCCACTTAAGGTATTTTAATTGTATGAGAGGTGCCACGCCCGCTGTTGCTATTTCGCCAGCTTTTGATTCATATGTACCTAATAACCAGTAAACCACTTACATCAAATTTCAGATCAATTCCTCCAATAGTTCACTTAAAATAACACTTATAACTTTATGTTAATGAGGGAGGTGCCACGCCTACTCAAGCAATCTTGCCATGTTTCATTTGATTTCAAAGCTTATAGTAACCGACACCTACACTCAAAATTTTATGAAGATTACTCTCATAGCACACTATCTACCGGCACTATTGTTGCAAAATTTTGCAAGAAGACACCTTTTAGCGAGTATATCTGCCATATTAAATTTCATAGCGATTGCGTTGTTAGTTCTCTTTTTATAACGTTTATAAATATTGTAGGCTGTGCCACGCCCTTCAACAAAATTTTCCAGAATATTAACGAAACTTGTATTGATGACTACTTTTAGTAGTATCATCCCTAAAATTTTATGAAAATCTTATGTGCCAATATGGAGATACACGAAATCCAAATTTTCAATTGCTAAAAAATGCCACGCCCACTTTTACAATTCTTCCCATTTTATGCGCAATTTAAGATTTATAAGATCTGCATTCGTGTACCAAATTTCATCACAATATCTTGCACGGTTTACGAGCTATGGCGTTATGAAAGATACAATTTACGGCTGTGCCACGCCCTTTTAAGAGCCCTTGCAAACTTAAAACTTAGCCTGATCCTAATATTGTTCTTATCTTCACTAAATCAGCAAGTTTCATCAAAATCGCAGCAACTTTTTTCAAAATGGACTTGGGTATATTTACATAGAGTATAGGCGGAAGGCGTGGCCGTTAACCGATTTCGCCCATTTTTATATGCTAGCAGCTTGCAAGAAGGTTTGACCTGTGTGCCAAATTTCATTGAATTAGCTTGCTTAGTTTTTGCGTAAACCTGATTTCAACAGACAGACAGACAGACGGACAGAGCTATATCGACTCAGGTGGTGACGCTGATCAAGAATATATATACTTTTCCATACCTGCCACGCCCCCTTCTATGCGTTACAAACGGAATGACAAAGTGAATATACCCTCCGTGTAGGGTATAAAAAGACGAACACTTCTACCGCGATGGCATTCGAGATCTACCAGAAAGATGGGGAAAAGTTGTATGTAGCAATGGGCAATACTTTGATCGATTTATCTGTAACTATTTTTGACAATAGAGTTGCATTTTCTAACAAAAAACAACGAGAACTTAGTTGCGCACCTAATATGTATATGTAATTACAGTCTTTGATATTTTGAACAAAAAATTTTGTAGGATGAGGAGATTTCCTAACCGCGATCTACTTTATCGAAATAGCAATAAAATCAAATATTTAACCAATAATTAAATATTATCAAAGGCGACGTCTTTCTTTTAAGGTTAATCGTGGACTAATTTATTAAGTCTCTAAAACTTTAATGCGTTAAGCAGAATTCCGGCGGTTGACGTAAATACCGTCAGACTGAATGTAATTGAATTGAATTGTACCGCTGACGATAGAATTAGATTTAATTTCAATTTTATCGCCGCGGCAGACTTATCAGTGTTGCATTTCCAATCATCTTGCGTCAATTTATTAACTAAAGTTTGTAGTGTCGATTTTAAGTTAATGAATAAGAAAACAAGCATAAATTTAAATAAAAAGGAAGAAAAGAAAAGAATGAATTCCAACGAGTTATTAATAGAAGAAGTGCGCAAACGTAATTGTCACAATTTTCCACAAAAATATCTGCTTTGGGAAGAGATCGGGACAGCGTTAAGAACGACCTGTAAGTACACTGATATTGTTTACAATTCTTTTTCATATGTTTCATATGAATGTGAAAAAATTTACAACGGAAAATTGCAAAAAACGATGGAAGTTTATTTGAGAAGCTTGCGAAAGAAACGGAACAGGTTTACTTTACCTCCCATTGCCCAATTTTTTTTTATGGGTAATAGGGGGTTAACAACAAATAAAAAAACATAAAAAAGTGTCGCTCAGATCCAGTTTAGGAGATATAGCGGAAGTTTCGGATATAACTTTTGTAAAAATCATTATAAGTTGGGAACTCCTGTAACTATATCAAAAATATGGGTTTCATAAGATAGATAATCTAATGGCCTACAATAATGACAAACAAATCTTTGTTTGGTTAAATTCTAACCTAAAATTTTGGAGATGTGACGATTTTTCTGAAATTTTGACCAATTTTTTTTTTAAAAAACCCATATTTTTTCTAAAAATTGCTTTAAGAACCTATATTTATTTTAAGATATTAAGAAAGCTTGATTTTCTTCCTTTAAAATGATATGCTATATTTTTTTTTTTTCATTTTACTTACTTTGCATCGAAAAAATTAAGACCTTTTTGGTGAATTTTGGTATTAATATATATGGTAATTCTTCACTTTAACGGCCTCACTCCCGAGTTTCTATAAATTTGTTGTTGTATCGAAACAAAGAAGCGCCGCAACTGATTACTGGTTTGTAATGAAAATCGTCTTATAATTGTTGTTGTTGTAGCAGTCGTTGTTGTTGTTGGTTTTTATTGTTCCGGTAAAAAGAGGGTTAATATAAAAAATACGCATTATACAATGCACCATTTGAAGGAGAATAAATAAGCTTTTTTAAAACGCTAAAAAAGTTCCAAGATATTAGCACATATTTTTAAAAAATATCAGTTTTCTTAAAAAAAATTGGTCAAAGTTTCAGAAAAATCGTCAGATCTCCAAAATTACACGTTACATTTCAAAAATTTTTGCGTCAGTATTGGAGGCCATTAAATTATCTTTCTTACTACACTCATATTTTTGATATTCACTCAGGAATTCTCAACTTATAACGATTTTTACTAAACCTATATCCGCAACATCCGATGGCTATGTCTCTTAAGCCAGGTCGACTCTTTTTGATTGCACATTTATTCTTAAAATTAAAAACTAAATAAAAAAGTACAAAATTAGAATATGTACAGCATAAAGCATAAGAGACAAAATGAGAGTTGCATTTGTGAGACAATTGTTAACTGTTAATTTCTTAGACAGCGTTTACACGAGGAAACTCTTGACAAAAAGTTTTCCTGTTTGTTGGCAAGAAGGGAAAAACGAAAGGGTGTATACAGAATTCTATTCGTTAGCTGATATTATGCTTTGAATTTACGTTTGTTGTGGCGGGTTGACGCAGTAATTGCTTTGAAATTTTCTTGTACAAACAAATTCTAGTTTCCGTGTGTAAACGCAAAAGAAATTCACAAAAGAGAATAGACAAGAATTTCTCAGACCGAATTTGCTCGTGTAAACGTTGACTTATGAACTGATGCGTATGAAGTGACCCAACAAAGCCTATATTAATGTACATGTATTAATATTTATTCACTTTATAGAATATTATAATATACTAGATGTTCCGGCAGAGGTTGTAGTGCTCTTTCAGGTTATTGGCGTGATGAGTTAGATTTGGTAAAAGTCCTTTCATAAAAAAGTCTGGACAGAAGAGTTCTGTCCGATTGATGCTTAAAATTGGCACAGCTTCGAGAATTTGCTATTTCCTGTTGTAAGGGCTGGAGATGGGGTATCTTTTCTATCATATGATTTTCTAGCGATGCAGTTCGTGGCGTAACTACAAATCACAATTTAGTTATCATGAGGAAAATTGCCGCTTACAAGAACCTACGAGAGCTTCACAAAACGAAAAAAAAAATTGTTGTTTACTGGATAGTGAGTGAAGGCCGTCGTATATACTCAATCAACGCAATCTTTTATTTCCTTTAAGTTACAATAACTATCGCTGGCACATTCTGAATCCGAGATGTCATTATTGGACGATGAGTCTGAATATTTTTAACCTTTATAATATCAATTATGGCAAAATCTGCAACTTTTTGCAAATTTATTACCGTATTTACGGAAGTGCAATTAGAGGAACATCAACTGATGGCAATCTTCGACAGTGCAAGATAAACCTACACAGATGCATGTCAATGTGGGTGCCAGAACGTAATTGAGTCATACCAAATCGTATTTCGCAACATAAACGACGAGTATATAAGCACACAGCGTCTGCTTGAGTTCTGCCGCAATTGCCTGCGGTAGACAGTATGCCTTACAGTAATCTAGGGTAATTTGGGTCGCTGAAGCCTGAGAGCCTGGTATCTATTGTTCTTCATGAAAAGAGTATAAGAATATTTTTTGAGTGTGTCAGATCGTATGGTCTTTATATTGGAAAGATCATGACCCGGTTCACGTCACAGCTCACTAAAGTTAGCCTCCGAGAAATCATTGGTTGTGTATTGATTTGGAAAATAGATCGAATGTTATTAGATCAGGAAAAATAAATTTAATTTATAATTTGTAAATGCAATGTTGTCTTGTGTAATGCGTTCTGTTTTTCATGATTTTATATCTTGCTCTTGCAAGATATTATAAAACCAAATTCCGTTCAAAGGTGAAGCATCTTATTAATTTTGAAATAAAGCTATTTTAAAAATATCACTGTCTTCGGATTTTGGTCTTCATAATTTCCCCTGATGCTACTAGGACATGCACGCTTTTTGTTCAAATTCGACAGTAGTTGAAGCTAGCCTAGTCATAGCTTAGTTGTCTACTTAGACGTTACGACTTTTCATGATACCGATAGTCGTATTAGAGGGCTTACAGCAAAAAACAATGGGTCGGATTATTTGTAAATAATTTTAATTCAAACTGTAAGACAAAAGAATTTTTGGCTGAAGCAGGCGCTCAGAACAAGAATATAATTTTTATATTTCAGTTTGAACTGAAAAATACTTGAACTCGATCAAGGATCAATGGTGTGGAAGCCCCCAACATAAATATTTGTGAATTTACAAAGACTTCAGCTCAAATAAAGCTACCACGTTGGCAGTGGCAGTGTATTTTGACTTTTTTATTTTGTTTCTTTGTTAAAGAAAGTTTAATTTTCTTGTCTTTCAAAATTTTATTTTCTTATTTTGTTTAATGCCGAATCAGTGCTGGTGATTTAACTATTCCTATTTAATTTATTTAGGTATAAACTTGTGTTAACTAATGATTTGTTTCAAGTAAAACCAGAAAATATGACAATATAAGTGCATACTTTCTTTAGATCAAAGGCCCCATTAGAAAAATTTCTGATTGCAACAAATAGCAGAATGTAAATACAAATAACGAAATCGGTTGTAAACTACAAAAAATATGAACGAAAACACGAAATTTTTATGATTTTTTTGGAGGAGTCCGAATAAAAATAATGCCACTGCAGTTGCGGGCAAAATAAATAATTATCATGAAAAATGCAATTAAAAATCTACCCCTTTTGTTAATTGCGAGCAATATTGAACTTATTGAATAATTTCCGAAATAAACTGTTTTTATCTTCCAAATTCATTCATTCCTTTTCTTATAGTCAAAAATTACACTATGAATTGAAATGAATAAATTAGAAAATCTTAATATGTAAACTAAAAAATTGCAGAGCCGATTGAGTTTTAACTTCGTTGTAAAAAACTGCAATGCGCGACATAAGCCGAAATACAATACGAACGAAAATAAAACCGATTGCTAACAAACGACTGTAGTTGATTATCCTTTTTCAATTTCATTCGTATTTTGACGTATTCGACTACTTTTTTGAGTAAAAACTCTCCTGTGGATCTTAATTTCACTGCGAAGTTTTAGACCAACTCAGTTTTCCGTGGCACAGTCACAACATTTTTTGTTTAGACAGATCCATGAAATCTCTCTTTATTGTTTATTCTCTTTGATAATTAACTTTTGATATTTATAAGTTCTAAAGAGTTGTAAAAAAAGTTTTTAAAATTTTTTAATCATCGCGCTTTGCAGTTGAGTTACCCTAGTGGTACATAAGAAGTTATGAATACAAAAATCTATCTTACGAAACAGCGATGTCTTTGCATCGTAATTAATAAGATACTTTGACTCTGTAGCGAAATTTGGCGTTATAAAATCTTGCTTAAACAAGCTATGAAATCATGATACAGAGACCGCATTTCTGTGTGTAATATTTGAGCGCACAATTGTGCTATGTGTTGTCGATCACTGATGCAAACTCAAAAAAAATTAAATTAGTTAAACTATCAGCTGTTGTGTATTGTGCAAGTTGAATTGTAGACAATGAGTTTATTTTAACGGCTCTGCGCTCTACCTACTAGCCTAGTAGGTAGAGCGCAGGGCTATAAGCCGCTGGAACATGGGTTCGAGACCGACTTCACAAATTTGTAAAGAAAGTAAAAATTAAAATTGAGAGTAAAATAAAATTAAATATTTTTAAATATTAAATTTTCAATGTGTCTTTTAAACAGCTCAGAAAAAGACTTCACCGAGTCTCTTGAAAGATAATAAAGAGGGGAAAATGTGTTAATACTTCATACGTCATATGGCTCTTGTGAGCCGAAGAGTTAATAAATAAAATACGCCGTCTTTACTTGGCTTTAAAATACCTGTGAAAGAAGCCAGTGGCGGTCCCAAGGGAGGGAATATGGGGGCTGTAGCCCCTCCCTGGCATTCGTCGAAAAATATTTCGATTCAAGAACGTTTCAGAAAATATATCAACGAACATTTTTTTTTGGGTTTCTTTATACAGCACAACAACACCACCACTACCACTCCCCCGTCTTCTATTTACAGGCTCACGATTTTCTATTCCACTTTCATAGCCAACAAATAATCTTAAGACCTAACTAAATTATACATGCATTGATTGAAGTCAGCTTATGCAACTGTGCGCATACGCATAATTTGTATATTAAGACTACAACGTACTAAAATAGTCATAGATCTTCATATTTACTGTTTTAAATATCTAAATTAATGTCAAAAAAAATCCTGAATGGATTTCACTTATTAAGGAAATATAAGATGAAATAAGATTTATGTAATACTGGTAATAATACATAAGTTTGAAATTGTAGCTACATTGTTTCCTAAGTTGTTACGGATTTCTTATGGCCTCTTTTTTTTGAAACATAAGAAAAAAACGTAAACGAACTGTCAATGCGATTGCGATTCATTGAACAGGCCTAAACTGGAGTTGAACTGTCAACTTTGTTTTCAGCCACCTATCGGCTACAGTAAAAACTTCAGTTTTGTGTGATGAAACTGAGAAAAATCAGCCAATAAAATCGCCCAATTGCAAATTGACACCTGGTTTGACAGCTCAACCAATGGGAATGCGCACCCAAGCGTCCGTGTTAACACGAAAAATCCGTTTTTAAAAATTTTCAAAATCTTCCTTCTTAAATTTCAATTTCAATATAAAATACACACAATTGTCCGGTATTCAGGTTTTAGCAAACAAAAATTGAACACACTGTAGCCTTAAATTATTACTTATTCAAAAAACCGTTGAAAAAATTTTAGTTTATATCAGCTGACAGTATTTAAAATGACAAAAAAGTCAATTAGGAAGTGTGGACATCAATGGGCCAAGGATGCCGTTCAGATTTTTTTTTGATGTATGCATAGCTTGGGTAGCGGACGGACGGCTGGCAAGCGGCATCATGCGAAAACATCATCAGTTGCTGGATAATTTCAACGCGTTCGGTTGTCGAATAACTTGCTCGACTATAACAAGAAAAAAAAAAACATCACTTGAGAAAATTGCAAATCGCAAAAAAAAAATTTAAAAATCAATTAGTGCGAAATAGTGAAAAATATGTTGACAATAAACCAGTGCAGTTTGCAACTGGAATAGCTGAAATTTGAAGTCTTGCAGTGTGATTTATTTGTGCCGAAGCCATTGTGATAAAATCATAATAAAAGTAAAATGAAAACTGTTTGCCATATTTAATGTTTCAATTTGAAAACTCAAAACTATAAGGCCAATGTGATTTTTAAGAAGAATCTCAAGTGACAAACTATACATAACGTAGGAGTGCATATTACAATATTTTAATCACTTGATCTTCAATCAAAAACTTTCCACGTTGGAATAAAAACCTATTTTAATTGTGTACGCGCATTAAAATGCAATAAAAAAACAAAAAAGTACCGCCTCGGAAACAATAAATTAAAGTGCATTGAAATTGAAAAGAGTTTACAAATAAAATTGCAAAAGCACCACAAAGCAAAAACAAACCAAAAATATCAACAACAACAGTACCAGCAATAACCACACAACAACAACATCGACACCAGCCTCCTGAAAACAACAACATTCAACCACCGTGCAGCGGGGTACTCCACTTATACAGGGTGTTTTTTTTAGAGGTTTGTTTTTCGAATAGAGATAAAACTGGCATTTTATGGTCAAATCTGGCAACTCTAATGTTATTTATGTTCAGTTTGGTTTGCCATTTTATCATGAACAGGTTGACAAAAGAACAACGCTTGCAAATCGTGCAAATTTATTTCGAAAATAATGGTTCAGTTCGCGAAGTTTACCGCAAGCTCCGTCCATTTTATGGTCGACATAATCGTCCATCAGAGCATTTAATTCGGTTAACCATGGATCGTTTTCGCACTACGTTTACTCTATGTGATAATACGCATCCGCAGAGACGTCGAACAGTGCGCACCGAAGAAACAATTGCCGCTGTAGAGCAAAATGTTGAAGAGGACCCGAATGAATCGATTCGCCACCGTGCACACCAATTGGAGCTTTGTCCATCAACTTTATGGAAGACTTTGCGCAAAGATCTTGGCTTGCGACCTTACAAGATCCAGCTTGTGCAAGAATTAAAGCCGCGAGACCATGCAATGCCTCGTGATTTTGGTGTATGGGCCGAAAATGAGATTGATCTCGATGCTGATTTTCATCGCAAAATTTTGTTCAGTGATGAGGCTCATTTTTGGTTGAATGGCTACGTCAACAAGCAAAATTGCCGCATTTGGAGTGAAGAGAATCCACATGAGACCCTTGAGACGCCATTACATCCACAAAAACTGACTGTTTGGTGTGCTCTATGGGCTGGTGGAGTCATTGGGCCATACTTCTTCCGAAATAATGCTGGAGAGTCAGTTACCGTTAATGGAGACCGGTATAGAGCCATGATAACCGACTATTTTGTTCCCGAATTGGATGGCATGAATGTGGATGAGTTGTTGTTCCAACAAGACGGCGCTACATGCCACACAGCGCACGTCACAATCGATTTATTGAAGGAAACATTCGATGAGCGCATAATTTCGCGGAATGGACCTGTCAATTGGCCACCAAGATCGTGTGATTTGACACTATTGGATTATTTTCTTTGGGGATATGTGAAGTCGCTCGTCTACGCCAACAAACCAGAAACGTTAGGGGACTTGGAAGCCAACATTCGTGGCGTTATTGCCGACATACGGCCCCATATGCTCGAAAAAGTGGTTCAAAATTGGACCTGTAGAATTGGCTTTAGTCGAGCCAGCCGCGGCGGCCAGATGCCCGAAATCATATTTAAACATTAATGGCATAAAATTATCCTTCCAATAAAGCCAAATTGATGGACATTAAAACGATTTTCTTGTGTTTTATTTCAATTCGAAGCTCTACACCTCTAAAAAAACACCCTTTATATAAGGTTATGTAAAATGAAATTTATTGTAGCGGGGTACCCCACTTATATATAAGGTTATGTAAAATGAAATTTATTGTATACTAGGAAATCTTAAGTAAGTTGTTTCTTCCGTTCGAAAGTATTGCAATTTTTGAATAGATTCTTAAAACCTTAAAGTAAAGCGAAAGCTCCTTATAATTGCTAAATTACTCAAGTGAATTTGATTTTTTTTTTGTGCTATGCGCATTACCATCTGAGTAAAAATATTTTAGACTTAGACTAAGTTATAGACATAAAAGAAAAAGCTAAAGTAATCAATTTTAGTTGTAGATAACTTGTAAAGAAACCGTGTGTGTACAATTATTAAAAATACTAAATTGAAATTATAAAGCTTGCTACAAAAACCAAACTTGAATTTAAAAAAAAAATTAAAGTTGAATTGAAATCAAAAAATTACTTTTTCTTAATTTAAGAATGAAGATTTGCTAGGCGAAAGATTTAGGGGAGGTGCCGGGGTGGTGAAGCCGTGATGCCACCGATAGAAATTTAAATAGAAAAAGTGTGACCTGGGGTTTTTCCGCTCCCCGTGTTTTTTTGTTCTATGCTGCGCTACGGTTGGCATAGGGAAACCGCGACCCTAGCCGGGAAGTCTGAGTGCCTTGCACTAAAGATTAAGCGAGCTTCTCCCTTTTATTTAAGCTGCCAGGCGTAACAAAGTTCATGTTACTACAACATTGCCACCAAAAAGTCTATTCTATTCTTATATTTTTTTTTATAATTTATTTATTTTAAACTTTAAAATTAATTTAAGCTAAAAACATTTATTTTACTTAAATTTTAATATGAGCATTTTTGACATTTCAACGCAATCATATAGGGACAAGTCTCTATTCACACGACAGTGAAGCTGTGCTTCGACTATGGCTGGGAAAATCAACGGTGTTCAGGCTTTGATATCTGAAGACCAACCCTTAGCATTTTACACCCATTGTTTCAGTCACTCTCAGAATCTGTGCGTAGGCAAATCATGCGATATTTCTGAAATTCGTAACATGCTACGCACAGTTTCATCAGTGACAAACTCATCTAAAGGGTGTTTTTTTTAGAGGTTTGTTTCTCAAATAGAGATAAAACTGGCATTTTATAGTCAAATCTGGCAACTCTAATGTCATTTATGTTCAGTTTGGTTTGCCATTTTATCATGAACAGGTTGACAAAAGAACAACGCTTGCAAATCGTGCAAATTTATTTCGAAAATAATGGTTCAGTTCGCGAAGTTTACCGCAAGCTCCGTCCATTTTATGGTCGACATAATCGTCCATCAGAGCAATTAATTCGGTTAACCATGGATCGTTTTCGCACTACGTTTACTCTATGTGATAATACGCATCCGCAGAGACGTCGAACAGTGCGCACCGAAGAAACAATTGCCGCTGTAGAGCAAAATGTTGAAGAGGACCCGAATGAATAGATTCGCCACCGTGCACAGCAATTGGAGCTTTGTCCATCAACTTTATGGAAGATTTTGCGCAAAGATCTTGGCTTACCTTGGCGACCTTACAAGATCCAGCTTGTGCAAGAATTAAAGCCGCGAGACCATGCAATGCCTCGTGATTTTGGTGTATGGGCCGAAAATGAGATTGATCTCGATGCTGATTTTCATCGCAAAATTTTGTTCAGTGATGAGGCTCATTTTTGGTTGAATGGCTACGTCAACAAGCAAAATTGCCGCATTTGGAGTGAAGAGAATCCACATGAGACCCTTGAGACGCCATTACATCCACAAAAACTGACTGTTTGGTGTGCTCTATGGGCTGGTGGAGTCATTGGGCCATACTTCTTCCGAAATAATGCTGGAGAGTCAGTTACCGTTAATGGAGACCGGTATAGAGCCATGATAACCGACTATTTTGTTCCCGAATTGGATGGCATGAATGTGGATGAGTTGTTGTTCCAACAAGACGGCGCTACATGCCACACAGCGCACGTCACAATCGATTTATTGAAGGAAACATTCGATGAGCGCATAATTTCGCGGAATGGACCTGTCAATTGGCCACCAAGATCGTGTGATTTGACACCATTGGATTATTTTCTTTGAGGATATGTGAAGTCGCTCGTCTACGCCAACAAACCAGAAACGTTAGGGGACTTGGAAGCCAACATTCGTGGCGTTATTGCCGACATACGGCCCCATATGCTCGAAAAAGTGCTTCAAAATTGGACCTGTAGAATTGGCTTTATTCGAACCAGCCGCGGCGGCCACATGCCCGAAATCATATTTAAACATTAATGGCACAAAATTATCCTTCCAATAAAGCCAAATTGATGGACATTAAAACGATTTTCTTGTGTTTTATTTCAATTCGAAGCTCTATACTTCTAAAAAAAACACCCTTTAAAAGAGTACAACAATTAAAAGATAAAATTTCCGATCGGAGTTTAAAAACATTGTGTTCGACCAGATGGGTAGAAAGGCATGAATGCGTTGATACTTTCAGCGAATCGCTACTGTTTACCTCTGAAACAATAGAAGACTTAGAACAAAGCAAGGACACCGATTTATTGAACCGAAACTAGGCGAAGTTGGAGAAGTGTGCGGTGCATATTTTAACTTATTAATTCATTCGACTTTTCGTCGATTTTGAATTTTTCCAATATTTTTCAACCTCTTAAATATTTTTTGACTTTTTCAACCGCTTTCAATATGTTTCTACAATTTCCATATTTTTTCGTATTTTTCAACTTTTTAACATTTTTCAACATTTTCCATATTTTTCGACGTTTTAAATTTCTTTCAACTTACTTTTATGGTTTAAATATTTTTTAGTCTTTTAAGTCTTTTTCAACTGTTTCAACACTTTTCGACCTCTTTCAAACATTTTACTTTTTTTTCGACTTCAACCTCTTCAATTTTTTTAAATTTGTTTAAAAGGTACTTTCAATGCAGTGTAGGGTATGTGAGTTTCGGCCTGGCCAAAGATAGCACTTACTAGTTTTATTTTAATTGTCTTTTCTCTCTCAAATGTTTTAGAGACGCAATATACTACCCTTACTTGGATCATATGATTTCAGAACTAAAATCAAAATTCCAAGGTAAATTTTTGAGCATTTTACCCTTAGAATTCTTAATACCGGCAAATCACTCGAATGTGTCAGTTGACAAGATCATGGAGGCTGCTCTCACTTACGGAAGTGATTTAAATTGCAGTAAAATTGAGCTCAAATCCGAAATACAATTGTGGCACCAGTATTGTTGTAAGACCGATTTAAAGATGTTTTGAATGCAATGGAAGAATTGACCATTATCAAAAGCAAAAAAATGGAATTTTACTTCCCAAGCATCACAATTTTACTACAAATATTTTCCAGGATTCCAGTGACTTCGGCAACACCAGAACGAAGTTTTTATGTGTTAAAAGGATTGAAATCGTATTTAAGATCTACAATGAAAGAAGACCGCTTGAATGGATTGGCTCTGGGAAATATTAATAAAGAAATCGATATCTGCTCAGATGAAATCGTAGAATTATTTTGCCAGAAGAAATCTCGCCGTCTTGAAACCCTCGACTGGACTACTGATTAGATAAAAAAGATCTCTATGTTTTATAAGGGCTATATTTAACCTTTTCATTTTTGTTATATACCAAAATATATAAATATTTTTTGTTGAAAAATTCAATCAATGTGCGTTTTCACTAAAAAAAATGTTAGCCCGCCCTGAAGAGAATCCTAGGTCCGCCACTGAAAGAAGCTACACCTTTTTTGCTACTAGGGTACCCAATTTCAAACACGGCACGACTCGCACGACTTTTTCACCTGTAAAAATACATCTTTTTATGTTCAAAGCACATTTTTGTCTTACGTTTCATACTTATTGATACTTATATATTTTTATTGACATATGTATTTTTGTTAAAAAAAATTAGTTTGTGCAGATTTGCGCTCAAGGTTAGTTCTCGAATTTAAAATTTTCTGTTTTCTAACGTTTAACTCTATTAAATCCAAATTCAAAAAAAGTGTGGATAGTAATAAGAAACTAAATGCTTTTAAACTTGCCGTGATATTGATTTTTACAGAGGCTGCATCCGCATCCGACCGACATTTTTTGATTACATATGTATTCTTAGAATAAAAAATTCCATAAGAAAAGTTGGGCTCAATGCTTATTGGGTGCTAAAGTAAACTTGGCGATTTCTTCAGTAGGTATACTTGATGTTTGCTTCTCAACGGACAAAATGCTTAGCGTGAAGCCCTCACACACTCAGACTTTTCGGTCAATTTGGGAAAAAATCAAACTTTATTATTTTCATACGACCAAGCCGTACGACTTGTTATTTGTATTACGACTTACCCTCAGACACAGAGATTTCTATTATTCATACATGCCAAAGTCGCATCATCTGAATGCGTTTAATGCTTAGCGCACATGTTGGTAGCTCTGTAGGTTGCTTAACCCTTTTGCAAGACTTTTTGGTTTTAAATCAATTTGTTTATTTCTTACCAAATAAACTTTAAAACTTAAAAATTGATTGATGTCTAATGCGTTGAACCAAGTTTAGAGTAATTTGCTTAAATGAAACTTACGCAAGTTTTTCTCAAGCCGCGAGCATCACAAGTGTTGACAGCGTATTTAAAACAATGCAATGAGCCGCCTTGGACGTCTTATTTTGTTAAGGTTACAACCAAAAAATATAGTGGTAACCACTCAAAAAATCTACTTTTCAGTTCAAAGACGTCGAAAACGATCAGTACGGAATGTCACACTTCAACTGGACGTTAGATACTGGAACGAATTATCATATTCTTCGCACTGGGTGCTATCCCTACATAAAGTTCCACTGCAGCAAACGTGAAGTGCAGGACTTGCAAGTTGAAGACAAATTTTTCAGGTTTCTAAAGATCATAAATTTTGGTGAGGCCGAAAGTAGTGTTAAAATTTAATCTGTTTTAGTTTGTTTTGTTAGGATTACCAATGCTCTTATACGGGTTAGCTGCAATTCATTTAATTAGCCACTCTGAAGTTGTTATATTGCCCGATCGTTCTAAGGTTTTTATTTATTTTCTTTACGCTGAAGAAAAAGGTTCGCCTTAAATAAAAATGTCAAAATTGTTACAATTTTCGCAATGTTGAATGAGTTTGATTTCAATTAAACAAGTACATTTTAATCAAATAAAAGGTTGTTTCTGTAATTAAATGTGGGTAAGTGGTCGGCCCAACAAATCTCGGTACTTTTGCAGTAAAGACGGCTTATCCGCACTGCAGTCGTGACAATAAACTAAAAATTATTGCCTATTTAGTAAATGGTTTGGTAGTGGTATTTCTTTAGTTGATAACCTTATTCCTGTTATGCAATTTTTTAATTAATTTTTTTTTGTCTTAAAGAATTTATTTACACAAAGAAAACTACATGAAAAGAAAATTCAATAACATCAATAAAAACATACGTACCTTAAGTTAAAAGTAATGCACCACTTATGAACAATGATGGCTTTGTAGTTAGGAACGATTACAAAAATTGTTAATAACTTTAAGAAGATTTAAAATTTTGGTTAATATTTCGTAGAAAACCCTTAATTTGATATTGCAGCTTTGCACCGTTTTGTCTTAGAAGCATTTAATTTTTGGCATTCCTCTGGACTTATCTTTTTCCACCCTTCCTTTGTCACCCGAAGCAAAATACAAATATTTTTTTACTTCTTTTCTACTTTTATTTAAAGATGGTCCTAATCCTCTGTTAGCGAGATCAATTCGAAAGTGATTGTGCGAGATTCAACTTTTTGGAAGATCAGTACGTCGAAAACCGATGTTCACAAAAAAACTTTAGTGCAGGCAATGTGGCCATCAGATCCAACTCTGTAAATTCAAGCCTTCGCAAATTTAAGTTTGTCCCTTCTATATTGTGCAGTGGCTTATAAAAAATTTATTCTACCTCAATATCTCTCTCAAATTGATGGCTCTGATAGCGGATTTAGATCATCTTAAATTAGATCTTTTGTATTTCGTCTCACCTTCCTTTACAAAAAGCGGTAAGCGTATAATTTTTCAACTTTTTTTTTTAAATTTTTTATCTTCTAAATTTTTAATTTACCAAAATTTTTACCTTTTTCAACCTGTTACAATTTTTTTGCAAAATTTTCAACCTCAACTTTTTTTGAGTTTTTCAACCTCTTTAAACATTTTTCATATTTTATCGACCGGCTTTATTCAAATTTTTTCAAAATAAACATTTTTTTCGACTTTTCGACCGTTTTCAACTTTTTTCGTCATTTTCCATATTTTATCGATTTTTGAAGATTTTTTTTTAATATTCAACTTTTTTCGGCTACAACCTTCTTCAGTGTTTTCCAAAAACTTCCGACTTTTTTTTAAAATTTCAGCATCTCTATCATCTTTCGAGATAAAATTAAAAAACATTACTTTGGTTTTGTTACTTATCAAAAGTCGGTGTTTACCAAACCAAATGCGTAGCTGACTTAAATCAAAATTGATGTCAGCAATTAAGCTTTAGGGATCCTTAGAGCCGTAAGCGAAACCTACATCATCCGCAAAAGCTGATATCTTACCTTTGAAAGGAAGTTTAAAAAATGAATTGATATATATTAAAAATAACACGGGTCCCAAAACAGAACACTGTGGTACTCCTAGTTTATGAAATTTAATCATACTTTTGGAGTTAAGTACTTTCACTCTTTGCCATCTATTCGATAAGTATGACACAAACCAGTTAAGCATAAATCCTCGAATTCCTGCTTTTTCAAGTTTATCGGACAGAATACTATGGTTAACCACATCAAAAGCTTTAGTGATATCCACAAATATACCAGCCGTGACTTTTTTAGCTTCCAAATTATTCATAATTGCAGAACAAAAGTTTAGAAGAGCATCTACCGTAGATTTTCCTTTTCTAAAACCATACTGTCCCGAGCTGAAAAAATTATTACTGTTCAAGAACTTTTCTAATCTTTTTCAAACATTTTGCTTATAGTTGAAAGTAATGAAATCGGTCTATAATTTTTTATGATTTTGCGGTCACCTTTTTTAAATAGTGGCAATACATCAGCACATTTAAGCGCCTCCGGAAAAGTGCCAGAAAATACACTTTTATTAAAAATAAAAGCTAAAATATGTACCACAAAAAAAGAGATTTCCTTGAACATGTTATTTGAAATTGCATCTGGGCCACATGAATTTGACTTCTTCAAATTACAAATGAGTTTTGAGAGCTCTTGAGAAGTAATAGGCTAAAAAAAAAAACTATTATTATGCATTGTTATGCCTTGATCTGGTGAGGCACAACCCGACGCACAATTAGGGAAACTAAGCTGTGGTGCAATATTATCTGATATAGACACAACATAGTTATTAAACTGATTGGCTATAATTATTGGGTCCGTAGTAACACCATCATCATTTTGCAACTTAATAGTTTCATTATTATTTGACTTATTAATTATTTCAGTAACCACTTTCCATTCTCCCTTGAGATTACCAGAAACTGAGTTGAGTTTCCCTACATAGTATTGATGTCGACAAATAGGAATTGCCCTTTTCAACTCAGTACATAACATTTTGTATTTATTCTTTAAAAACAGGTTTTGCGGATGCTTAGACCATTTAATGCGAAGATTGTTTTTAAGATTAATTTGGCGAACTAAAGAACTATTTAGCCATGGTTTCCGTTTACGAAATGCCTTCTTAAAACATTTAACAAAGCTACAGCTATTTAAATGAGGGTTTAAGACTTTGGTAAAAATATCATATGCTTTGGAAGCATCGTCCTCTGAAAGCACATCCTCCCAAAATTCAAAACAAAGACTAAATCTAAGTTTATCAAAATTGATTTTTTTAATAAATTTATGAGAAGGCTGGTTATTACATTCTCTTCTTGCTACATTCACAAACAACAACGCCGTCATTGTGTGATCGGTGATATTTAGGTCAAAATTACCTTTTACACATTGACATATCTTAATAAAAGATGAAAAACGGCCATAAATGTGATCCAAACATTTTCCAGAAGCTGATCTTGTAGATTCATTAATGAAGGAAACAAGACCATGCGTTGCAAGTAGCGTTACGTAGTTGGAAACTTCTTCATTGTTCACCAAAATGTTGAAATTAAAATCACCGCAAATAAGTAAATTTTTTGATAAATCACCTTCCAACAAACTTGAAAATTCTTCATAAAAAATATTAAAACTATGCCTATGAAATCTGTATATACGGTAAAAAGTGAATGATTCGTGGTTGATTTTAAAAGAGATTTTTAGAATATCAGAGCTAGCAAAACTATATTTAATAAATGCACATTCATATGTATCCTTAACAAAATAACCGACACCTCCTGCAGCAAAGCTTTCATTAGTGTTTGTATAGAATTTGTATCCAGGCATATTAAAATCTGTACATTCAACATCATAGATCCAAATCTCAGACACAAATATAAAATCAGGCGAACAAGCAAAAACTTCCAAATTAGATTCAAGATGAATAAAATTTTCTCTTAGGCTTCTTATGTTCTGATGTACAATTAATAGATCAGCATGACAGCTCAAAAACTGCATCACAATTAGAGCTAGAAGAATTGAAGGTAGGTTACATTGCAGATAGATCATCTTGAAAATTAATTTAATTAAATGTACAGATTGATGAATATTGAAAAAAGACTAAATTTTGCTTAGATCTTCAAATGATCGTACCGCAATTGCCCTACTACCTTCAATTCTTCTCAATAGATACAATTGTTCTTAAACCAAAGATATTTAAAACCTTTCTCTTTCTTTAATATTTTAGATTTAAAAAACAAAGCCTGAGTATATCTTGTAAAAGACTCATTTATATAAATCTGAGCTCGAGCACCAGTATATTCTCTACCGAGAACCGAAGTAGACAGCTTATTATTCTTTTTCTTTTTTTCGTTCATAATACGTTGTTTGACTGCAACACCTTTGAATTTAATGCAAATAATGTTTGTTGGAACAGAGCCAGAATCAGTGTTGTTATTTGTTTTCTTAATTTCTTTGACGTAACATTTTTCTATTTGTTCATCATTGATATCAACCGATAAGCCATCGTGGATAATTTGCTTCGCAATTTTTTCACGAGCTTTCATTGCTAACATTCGTAACGCCAACAATTTCAACAAGTTACTTCTTTTCTTTTGCTGCTCCCAGTTTATTATGCTTTCGAGAGTATTCACGCGCTTTTTTAACTCTTTATTCTCTTCGCGAAGCTCTTTAAGAGAAGTCAATAATTTTTTGTTGATCTCTTCCAGATTAATAAGTTTATTATAGAGCATTTCTAGAGTAATATCACAGTTTTTTCACTTTCATTTACTTCGTTAGAATCGTTATTCTCAGTTGACGGGGATGAGTTATTGTTTTTGTTCACATTTACTTTTACAACACGATTTGAAGTTATAATTTTGTTTATATTTTGGCGCGAAGAATTATTTGATAGAGGCAATAAAGGGACTGCACTGTTCGGCATAGCAAGAGAGCTTCTGCGCAATGAAGTGCAGCGAACGCATCTCCATAATTTTTTGTTTGTCTTCATGTACTCAATGTCCGCCGGCAAAACATCAACGCAGTTGCCGTGAAATAAAATTTTGCAATCACCACACTCTATTTTTTGTGCATCGCTTCTATCCACTTTTTTGTTACAATTACAATACATTTTAATCATATAATTTTTTACACAACGTATTTGGAATGTAAATACTTCAAATAAAACTTTGCGATCAAGATTTAAACTTGGTTTAGATTAAAAAATAAGCTTAGCTTTTCTCGTTACGTGTGTGTATTGTATCGACTTTATCAGCATTGTTCACCTGTTTCAACCTCTTTAAAATTTTTTGAGCATTGGCCATAATTTTTCCAAGTTTTCATGAAAAATCAAACTGTGGTTGGTTTCCTGGTGCTCTATTTAATTTGATTAAAACTAAACCCCCAACCACAAATTTATGTATATGCGTACATACATATGTACATTTCTTAATCGATTTTCTTAAACAGTATTTTATTTTCTTCATAAATTTATGAACTATGATATAAAAAAAAAAACAAAATGATTTTTTAAAATTTTTTTTCTCACATAAATTTGCAGATGATTTTGTCTTTTTATTTAATTTTTCGAAAAAATATAATATTTTTTTAGAAATAAATTTATTTCGCCAAAACTAAAAAACCAACCAAAAACCGATATGAACGTCATTTGTAGCAAATTTAATTACCTTTAATATGACATAGTACATTTAAATATAAGTATTAATTCTTAAGATATATGTAATTAAGTGCAACCATCTTTTTTTTGTCCAAAAACCGAAAATGACCGATATCTCGAAAACGACGTAAAAGATAAAAAAATAATCAAAGTTCATTTTGGCTGTAAACTAGTGTTATTGACTTAAAATTAAAAATTCATATATTTCAAAAATTTAAAAAGTATTTAAATTTTAACTTTTTATATGGCAAGTGTAAGTAAGTAAGATTTCCATGGAAACTTGATTTATCATGCAATTTTATTCAATCGATTACATAAACAACATTATGATTTCTTCTTTACTTACATATTCTTTGTAACACAATTAACTTTTCTTCGAAACAAGTTTGTCTTGATTTGGCCGAGGTAAAAGCGTTAATGTCTGCATTCAAATCGAATTTTTCGTCAATTCCGATTCCAGGCAAACAGTTGCAAATTCTGATACTCTTGTTTGGGTTGAGCTACAAGAACGTTTATCACTGACAATTGAGGCTGGCAATGTGCAGAATATGCGCAAGGCTATACAAACGTTTGGAGGAACTGTATCCAATATTTTTGCAGCAATGTCAACAGCTCATATGGAGGGAGACAAGCCCTGAAATTTGCTCATAAATGTGCTTAAGAAGCAACGCTAAAGCCCTAAATATTTCGATCGTGATAATTTATTTTCAAGAATGATTTTTTTTACGGACCCCTTCGAAGAACTGCGGACTTGGAGGAATCCCTCCGTTAGATCCCTCCCCCCTGGCGACTGACCTGCTCCTGATTAATTATTAAATGGTACAATAAGCTTCGAAAATAACGCGGCGTCATATAAATCTTGCTTGTCACATGATTGATATGATCAATACAGGATAGAGAGAAATTAAAATGAAAATTTAGGCAGATTTTTTAACAAATTTTATTGGAAAATCACTATTGTACAAAGGAGCAATAGAATCTAAATCGAGATTGAGATGAGTAAAATATATGATTTGGACGGACCCAAAGAACAATAATTGAATTCAGCCCAATTAAAAATACAGGGCAAGTCTTCGTTAAGTCTACAAGTGAGATTATCAACAAGACCTAATCGACTGGATAAACATATGCATGTATTTAAACATTTTTAGTAACCAAAAAAATGTCATTCTAAAACATACAAAACAAGAGTGGCTCCACAAAATCCAAAGTTCTACTTTAATTGTCGACACAATAAGTGGTGGTCAATACTATCAAACGCTTGAGAAAAGTCCAGAAGGTACATCAGAGTTATCAAATCATCATAGGCAATAACTTTCAACTGGAACAAGAAGAAAAGTAATCATTCAATAGATCAGGGACAGTTGAACACTCATACTTATCATTTGTGTGAATACCTAACTCTGATATTTTTCCATAATTTCCTTGGTGGTAGTGAAGCATTAAGCTTTGAGCAAAAGTGTTCTTTCTTCGATTGTCTAATCACAGAAACAGCATTATTCCTGGCCTGTTTAAATGGCTTTCAGTTCATAATACATTTTTACTATTTTAAATATAATATATTCCCTTAAAAGTAGTATATACAATAGTTTCACATTTTTGCATATTTACCCTCTTTTTTTTACCGAAACACAAAAAATTTATTCAATGAATTCTTATGCGAATTCTGTATAAGCTTACGTACAAAAACAACAACAACAATTCTTCTAAGACGATTCTCATTATAAAACTTAAAAACTTTATTAAAAATCGCCCGCGCGATAAATTCATAAACAATTTGACCAACATCTGTATGTCAAGTTAGACAGACTTTTGTGGACCGCAACCGAAGTCCGCCGCGATGCCGGCGTTGCACATATTGGAGGATAAAGTCCTGAGAAGGCGCCTTAACCGTTATGTGAAATAACAGCGGCTAGTGAAGCCAGTGTTGGATATACTATAGGATGTAAGCGGATTTCAAGATAAAAGAAAATATGATGGAGGAGTCGTTTCCGCGCCCAACATTTGTATATATTCTTGATTAGCAAACTGAACTGTACAATATACTAAAAAATTGGGAGTGAGGCCGTTAAAGTAAATAATTACCATACATTTTAATACCAAAGTGATTTTACTTTTTTCAATAAAAAAATGATAAAATGAAAAAGCTATGCAAATGGTGCATCATTTTAAAGCAAAAAAAATCAAACTTGTCATGCTAAAAAAGTATAGGTTATTAACAGGTTTTTTGAAATAAACTACGGATTTTGAAAAAAGTTTGGTCAAAATTTCAGAAAAATGTCTACTTTGCATATTCATTTGTTTTCATTCAGTCGATATATACTGATGATGTAACATCAGTATATTCTTTAGTAGCAATACTACAAAATACAATCCGCACCACTCAGGAGGAGTTTAAAAGGGAACTAAGAACGATTACAAAAAACGTGTCAGCACTTAATGCTGCGGTTCTCAACAAAAAAAATCACAGATAAATTTTGATTCGAACCAACCTATTTCAAACCGAAATTATGTTTAGCTCAAAGTTACATATATACACACATATGTTGGCAGTGTACCTGATTTTCTTATTAAGACTGAAACTCTACAACATTTCAAACAAAAATGACCTAAAAAAGACACTGAAAAATGAGTGCCACAATAATACGCCAGATACCACCAAAAAATTTGCAGCTTCGATGCAAACCGCCTTTAATTACAAAATCATTAATTTTGACAATGTTTGTAGTATGTTACGATTTCGTATTTTAAAAATTTCAAGTAATATTTTAAACAATAAATAAACTTTTTTTTCTTTCAAATGATATCAAAATTAGTTACTATTAGTTAATTGCGGAGCCCCCCACTTTTTTATTTAATAAGTCTGATAGGAAAAGTTATTTTCCTAAGTTTTGGAAAAAAGCATTCATAAGGCCCATTTTCAAGAAAGGTTAAAAAAATTGTGTGTTCAAACTAAAGGCCCGTTGCTAAGTTATCATCAATACCAAAACTTTTTAAACGTATTGTATACGTTCAGGTTCAGGTGTGTCGTAGTGAAGTAATAACAACTCGTCAGCCTGGTTTTGTTAATGGCAGATTTACAGATACTAACCTTCTCGATTTTACTTTTTCTACACTGACTTCAGTAAAGCATTTGACAAATTACCACATAATTTGCTGGATTTACTCTGATATATCTGATCGCTCATATCAAATAAGATTTTGTGTGGTGTTTACCTCTCCATTCAGCGCGACGTCAGGTGTTTCAGGTGATTATAAACATATTTCAAATAAACAAAGATGACATGAAAACAAAGAAGAATGTGAAGGGCAAACGATACTAGGTCTGTATCATCCGGATTTTGTGGTAAAAAATGAAAAGTGTCAAACCGAGATTTTCAAGAGAGTAAAAGCCGAAATTTCTCTGATTGGTCGAATCATCACAATTTTCGGATGATACACAAAAATGGGTAAAAAATTAAAACTGTCAAAAAAGTTAAGCGTATTTTAGTGAACAATCAATAGCAGTAGAACCTGTGTCGTAGTTGCATGCAAAGAATATGAAAAAGAAATGAAACTCTTTTGCGCCAAAATTTTTCACTCTCACGTATTGATTGTCAAAATTCGCTAAAACCAATGATGCCGTGTGTTGGAAAGTAAATTTTATGGATATTTACTCTCGACTGTGGGTGTTATTGGGCGATTTGGGAGAAACTTGGGGAAAAAACTTGGCATAATAAATTAATATTAATACATATCATAGGACTTAGTTAGGTTAATTTCAATAATGCAAGCTTACGTTCAATATTAATAACGTCTATGTAGCTGTGTGTCCCTTAATAAGCTTTGGATACAAAATTTTATGCAGTCACGGCAATAGATATAACCACGACCATAATAATGCGTATATATAGAGTCCAAAAGTTAATGAGAAAAAATATGCCTGAGCAATAAAACTGTTATATTCATACATATATGGTTTGTTCTTATAATTAAGATAATTTTTTTCAAAACTTTTAAGTGATTTAAGTCTTTCCTTTATCACCGATTTTTAAGTAAAATTTCAACCATATCGATATTATTGAATTTAATTTTGGTACAAATTCAGAGTTATCTTTTAAAATCAGTTTCGCTTGCGATGTTAGGGATTTTAATAATAGTCGCATTTCAATTTATTTAGTCCTTTTTGAAATTTTATATAATTTGATACCGTCTCATACCGTCATTATAAGCATTCAGAAACACTTTTTAGTTCATAAATGGATGACCTGTCAAATTGGCTCACAATATGAAAAATAGTAAAACTCACGTATTCGCAATATTGATATCTTTCTTTCAGGATAATTAATTTGCTCACCGAGAATATATTTCCACACATTTTACATCAAACGCTATATGAATTCGACAATGTGGCAGCTTCTTAACACCGCGGTGAAACAAGAAACTATTGAAAAATATGTGAAAATATGAGAAAATATGAATTTTTTAAAAAGGAATTACAAGGTTTCTTGGGCCTTGCAAGAGAACTTGAGTATATTTTTGCTTTTTAAAAATCTTTAATATTATGTGGGTGTATGTAGGATTATTCATATTTTTCAGCGTTATGCATAAAAGGCTTATGAAGGGAAGAAGAAATCAAGAAATTGTGTAAACAATAAACGACGTCGACGTCTTAGAAAACGACGTCGACGTCTTACGTTTGTTGGTGAGGGGGTTTGCTAGCAAAAGAGAGGTGCGGAAAACCGACGTCGACGTCTTACGTTTCTTGGCAAGGGGGTGTAAAAGTGTTCTCTTGTTCGTGAGAGGGCGGGTGAAAAAAAAAGATTATTTCATCCGTGGGTTTGGTGTAATTTTTTTTAGCTTTGGTGAATAAGAACAGCTGACTTTGAAGTTTTGTCAATATTTGCAATTGATAAATATCCAAACAACGAGAAGGAAGGTAAGCTATCACATAATTTAAATTATCTTAATAGTGGCGATCATATTAAGACTTGGCGCTATAATACGATGAAAGCATGGAACGTAAATTGGGGCATTAAGTGCATGATGATTCAATTTCATGATGAAAATGTAATTTTCTCATGTCAGTCAGCTGATTGTAAAGTTGTTCATGAGTTCATTGGTGGTTACATATTCATGTCAATGCGTTCGAAGGACACAAATCAAACTTTAAACGAGGAAATGTTCCACAAGTTAACTGGAGGTTGGGTTTAAGTAAACAACTTAGATTTTTTGCCTTGTAAATGTACAAAGCATAAAGTTTGTCATTTTGTCTTATTTTTTTATCAGTTAAGTCGAAAGTATCATACAATTTGTGAAAACTAAAATTATTAAACACAGGTTTATTGCCTCAACGAATTACAATTTTTGCAGGATATGAGTATCAAAATTAATATAAGTTTCTGGATTAATTTGTCTAATATGTTATATAAACAGAAAAGATTTATGTTTCTCAAATTTGTGATGAATTTTAAAAAAATAAATAAAATCAGCACAATTATATATATGAAAACAATGTTTATTTATTTAACATTTAGTTTATATTATACTCTATTATAATGACATAGCGGTGGGCTTCTTGGATGTTCGAGTTATAATTGTATGTTGAAATTTAGTTGATAATTTGCTGTCTGTAAATATATGATAACGTTAAAATCTTAGGTACACAAAAGTAGTTTTAAGAAAAACTGATATATCTGAAAAGATACAAAAAGAAAAATTAGTTAATATTTAATATGAATTAATGAAATTCGTTACAAATCCTGTCCGTCCACTTCAAAGAATATGAATATTTTACGCCAATTTGTTATTGGAATTGTTAGTGGTGAAATCCAATAGTAAATGTGACAGCTCCTTATATTACCATATGTTATCATTTTAACAAAAAAAATAAAATCAATTGATTATCAGTTATAAAATTGACAAGAGTATCGTTTACTTCTTTATTTCTTAATTTTATTCAATTATTTCCTCGATTTTGGTTAAAAATAAGTGATATATCGACAAAGTCCAAAAAAAAACTCAAGTCTAATCCAAATTTGGAATAAAACACCCAAAGTGGTAAACCCATATGCAAAATAGTCACCACGCCCGGGTGAGTTTCAAAATGAACCAAAAAAATAAAATTTTGTTTTACGTTGGTATTAGTATTCTGATGAGAGTTTCATTTCTTTTTCATATTCTTTGGTTGCATGACCGTTTGGTTAATAATTTCTGAATGCAACCTAAGTGATTCCGTTTTGAGAATATTATTGATGGATAGGATATAACTCATGACCGACTTTAAAGTTTTGTGCCTGATTTCTATATCTTGAGCATCAGTTTACTTTAGAAGTGAATATGGAAGCAGAAGTTGGTGACGCGCTTCTGCTTTCGGAGATATAGACATTGGAAGTCAGCGATAAAGCTTTTCAAAAAATCGTTATACGTTGTCATACGAAAGGATATTTAACGTCGAGCGTTTTTCGAATTATTACCAATATTTTATTAAAATTTCTAGATCTAGTTCATTATTTTCCTTAAAAAAATAAAATGTGTGCAAAGCCTTCAAGAAGTAGTGAATTTTATAAAACTATATTTGTAATTTCCGATATCAATGTATCCGAAAGTAGATTTGAGTCACAATATTTGTTTGAAGATTTTATTTAAGTGAGTAAAATGCATTTAAAACTATTGCTTAGTAAAAAATAAGAGATTTGCCGTAAGGTTTAAATTTACCAAAATGATATTTCGTATTTTTTATTTTAAAACTGTGCGCATCGAAAAACAATATTTGAAAACGAATTATCTGGTTGATCAGTTAGGAGACATTAAACTTTATGATTCCTTTTCAATCAAAAATCGCTCATCTATTTAATTGAATAAATGAACATTTACCAAAATATGTTTTGATACCAAGCTTTTTGATATGTTGTTCCTTCTTAACACAACCTTATAAATGAACATTTACCAAAATATGTTTTGATACCAAGCTTTTTGATATGTTGTTCCTTCTTAACACAATCTTTCAACAAGTGAAAAATTAAGTGCTGAAAAATATTTTATGAGTCAAGTATTGGGCAGATTCAATTAAGACAGGCAATTTTCTTTCCCTCGCTTGTCAAAGGAGAGTCTAGTCTCGCTGCCTACGATTTTGACAGTCTTCAAGTTTTAGCCACAAGAAATTTGCCTGGGTGAAAAATAAAACTTTTTTTTGGAAGGGAAGTGATCAGATGATTTCTCTCAACCACCTCATGTTTTCCGGATGATACACTTTTTGTGATAAATCTTTTTAAATATTTACCTATTTTTTCGGAAAATACAGACCTAATAATAGTTAATAATGATGATAAAACAGTAGTAATATAATTCGTCTCTTTGTAACAGAAAATGTAGATGAATTGCTCAAATCTTTGGTGATTATTGGACTCTATCCTCAAACCGGGGCATGTACCTAACCCGCTACATTAACATTAGCGATTAAACCGTGCTATCATCAGTAAATCTTCATAAGAATCAAAAAAGGCTCAAATTACGTTTAAACTGATTATTTCGTTAGTAACAAATAGCGACTGATCGTTTTCATGCATTTTGTATTTAAAAAACATTTAATCACCGGGGTGTGCTGACTTCTCAATCTTGGTTGCACTGCGACGCGCGGTTATATTTTTCTCTTCAGGAAAGGAATACTCACGCAGTTCTTAAGTGCCAAGCACTGAGAGCTTCCCGGCTAGGTTCGCGGTTTCCCTACGCCGCTTCTGTGCGCACGCATAGAAAAAATTTAAAATTCAATGAAAAAAACTTCGAACAAGGGAGCAGAATTTTCCTAAATTTTTTCCGATGGCATGACGGCTCCACCATCCTGGCATCTCCCCCAAAATTATCCGCCTAGCAACTATTGATCCTTCTAAGTAAAAAGAAGATTTTATTTAAGTTCAAATTTTTTTTTTTTTAAAGCTCCAATATTTGTTTCCAAACTTTGACATTTAAAGTTAATTAAATTTTGAATCTTAAGTTCAATATCTATGCTATTTTTCTATCTAATACTCAAAGGAATATAATATATTTTAAGTTAACTCCTGATGGATATTATATATATATGCTAAGAATATTACAAATCTTATTACAAAAAAATATATATATTTATAAATTGCTTTGTAAAAATATGTTACAAATTTAGATCAAAATTCAAATTCAAAATTTTTTCTTTCGTTTCAAGTTTAAATTTAAATCCAAAATTTTTTCCTTTTTGTTGCCTTAAATTCAACTTGACTCAAATCTTAAATTTGTATTAAAAGTTTGATTTCTATTTTATTTGAGATTAAAATCTTAAATTTCATATTAATTTCACTTTTGAAAATTTTGATTTAGCTTACATTCTATAGAAATCTCACTTCAATTCACTATATGTTTTTGTTTTTTTTTTTTTTCATTGATTTTTCCATTTTGCCTAGTTTACTTTTTGTGTTACTAAATACTTTCCTTAATGTGTTACTGCTTTTATAAGCTGATTTGTACTTTTTATTATTGTAAAAATTTAAATTTTTTGGTAAAATCTGCTACATATGTGATCGATTTGTACATTTTGTCTTCTGTTTCAGTGTCATTGATTTAGTTTCTTAATTTATGCCTCTAATGTCAGCTTTGGGAATTCATTGAGTTTTAGGGTTTAGCTGTCAGCTAAACACTGTGGGTTTCACAGTGGGTTTCACAGTGTTTAGCTGACTAAAGATTTGAGGTAAACTATACAATTTCAGTTTCATAATACAACTTAGTAATCAGTTAACCAATCAAATTTGGAAAGTAAACTAATAGTCAACTAACAGTCATAATTGGAACTTCTTGCTGTTAACTCCATTTCGCAAACTATGAAACATGCACCGGCGCGCTGCTACTCATTAGTAGCAGAGCTAATTTTTTTGTATACGTATACAACAAGAGAGAAAGAGAAACTAGTATTGCTTTTCCGACTCCTCCCAGCAGGCAATTGAGCAAGGCCTTCCCCAGAGAAGGCCTGCTAGCACTGCTCCGATTGTAAGAGACCTTCTCAAAACTAAATTTTCATGTAAATAACAAAAAAAAATTTTTTCTTTTTCTATGATTTTTGTTTTTATTTACAATCTGTCAATATTAACAATAAGTAAATTTTATAAGTAGTGAATTTTTAATTAGCAGAATAGTTACACTCCATTGAGTGTATACTCATGAAATGCTATTATGTACTGCTATAAGGCCTTCCCATAGCAGCAGTGCTATAAGGCCTTCCCACAGCAGCAGTGCTATAAGGCCTCATAATAGAAGGCAAAAAAGAAGGACTTCATGTATTTTTTTATTTCATGTATTGCAATGTTTTATGATTCGACATTACTTTTTTGTCATTGGATTGTACTTATACGACATCAAAAGTTGATACATGGTTAGAAATAAAGAACGGTATGCATGTTGCCAGGTTGGTCTTCTGTTTCATGTTATGCTAAAGTGGTAGAGTGTTGTGTATTCAATGTGAAATTATAAATTAAGAAATCGTCACAAAAAATAAACATTAAAAATATGAACGTAAGGGAGGTTGACGCAGATTAAAAAAACATTTAACTAAGAGTCTCACGACGTATTAGGATTTAATTTTTTCAAAGTACTTCTATGACCCCTTCTACGGTAAGCGCTCTTAGAAGGGCTCTTGACGCAAGCGATGTAGGAAGACCTGCTCGAAGAGTACTTCTATCAGGCCTGCTGAATGAGGCCTTACTTATCGGGACGTTTCATATAAACAAGAAAGTAAGTTTGAAAGGAGGTGGTAAGGCCTTAATCTTACCAGGTAAGGCCTGCTAGAAGGCCTGCAAGCTCCTGCCCTTGCCTACTGGGCTGCTATGAAATATCAAATAAAAACCATATGATTTGTGCAGTGATGCCATACTTAGCCAAATTTTGTTGTATCTTATCAATTGTGCGTCCAGACAAGCCAGAGTTCCGTTCTTTCGTAAATTTAATTTGCCTATAGTAATTACTTAAACTCTCTTATGTATTTTTGATTGCACTTTCCTTTACTATTGCAAATAAAATATAAACGTTATTAATCTAGGTCTCATTTCTAATTTTTCTATACTATGGTCAAGAAGATTTTCCATGATAATATCGGCTATGTTGGGCGATAATGGGAATCCCATTGGGTCCCACTTTTTTGAATATATATACGGTCATTAAACTTGAAATGCCTTTTGTCAGACAACATAGGTCTAAGCAACTCTCGGTTTCTCCTGCGACGAGAATTAAGCTGTTGCATTTTTTTAAGACAATTAAATCTCCTAAGACGTCGATATCCATTTTTAGCTACACAAACAAAAAATCAATCATGACCGTGATAATTAAAAATTTTATATCGACACTCAACTTTTGACATACATATTTATGACTTCAAAAATTTGACGTTTGACATATTAAGAGTGAAGATTATAATACAGAAACCTTAAAACGTTGCTCATGAAATATTGGTTGCAAAATTAAAATAAATTGACGCCAATTCCGATTTTACTTGTTTGTCTTCGGCGTTTACATTTCAAATAATTATTGCTTTTGCTATTTCAGTCATTGTTTACACAACCTTCCACCACTAAATTAAAATTTAAATTATTGCAGTGGATGGCAAAATATTTTGCGCAGTTGCTGTGCTATTAGTTAGCTCTCAGCTCAAAAATGGAAATGGACCTTAGAATGAGAGGAGTAAAGGCAGCCACATGTATAATTTGGCCTCATTTAAAATTGAAAAAGTCTGGCGCCAACCGATGATAAAAGCCCGAAGATATATACTAAAATCCATCTTATTAGGCCTTATTTAAAAAAAAATGTTCATATTGTGGGAACAATCTGCCCACAAAAATCAAGTCAATTTGATTTTCATCCAACTATTGAACCAACACAATGTGTGGTTGTACAATGGTGCATAAATCGTTACAATCAGTTGTACAATATGGTGGGTCGTTCGAGCCATGATTTAACTATATAAGGTTACTGCAAAAAAAATGCTGCTTCTTCCAAAAGTAAGTGTAGTGTCAAATCGTATTAAATTTTTTTTTCGATTTTTGCATTGGATATCAATTTTGACACTCCAGTCTTCTGACGTTCAACACTTTCAGATGTAAGTTTGACAGCTTGCGAGAACCTTAATAGTTAAATCATGGTTCGAACCATTTTTACCACGTTCCTCCAAAAAATCGTTCTGTTAAAATTGCAAATAGCAAATGAAAAATGTCAAAAGCAGCTGTGGAATTCAGAATGGCTCAAAACGGAATTCTGGTATTCACCACGGAATTCAGAATGGTTCAAAGCGGAATCCTGCTATTCACCGCGGTATTCAGAATGGTTCAAAGCGGAACCCTGCTAATCACCAAATAACGAAGAATGGTTCAAAGCGGAACCCTGCTATTCACCTTGGTACCATAATGAATGCCACTTTATTATTTTTCATAATTGCGTTTGCAGGGAAAATTGTTTGGTAGAACCAAAACGAAAGCTTTAATTTTTTTAATATAATTGCATCGAGTAATTCAAAAGTGAAATTGTTGAGCAAAATGTTGATATTAATTTATCTAAAATTTAATATCAATTCCGAAAGTTTTATCGAAGTGATGAAAGAAATATTTTTTGCCGGTCAAGCCATTACACCTACTTTTAAGTGATGCAGATATAATACGAACTTGTCTAAAATATCTGCAATACGAGATGACTCAACATATTTAGGTCACTGTAGTCTTTTTAATAAACATAGATTTTCAAAAAAAAGTTTACTCTAGTGAAAAATCTGTTTCCAGCAAATACTTTAAAAGTTTGTGCATACATGCGACAAACAGTTGTGTATATGAGAATCAGCTAGTATCTTTCAATATTAACTGGTCAAAATAATTTTAAATTTTTAAATTATATGAAGAAATTCAAAAGTAACAAGTTTTTGAGTTTCATATATAAAATAGACGTAGCTAGTAGTATGAAAAAATTGTAACACAATATTTTAATTCTTAAAATAAATTAAATTAAAACATATAAGTATGCTTTATCTCTTTTCAATTTATTTTAATAAGACGTACGTATCAATGATTGGTGACGATATACTATATTTCTACAGGCCTTAAGTTCAAAAAATTAAATAATAAGAAAATACTTCTGTAATATGTATGCAATTTTCGTTTTTATTCATTTCAACAATATCATACTAACATCTAAAATATTCCCCCTGCGAAAATCCCTTTTACCCAAAAAACACCCACAAATCAGGAACGTTTACGTGTAATTTGAATTTTCCACATACGGTAGCACTTGCTCTAAAAATTTTTGACAACCAATGCGTGTGAGGAAGAAGAAGACTTTCCGGTCTATATTAGTCTATGGTTCGAACCTCCCCAGTAGGCAAGGGCAGGAGCTTGCAGGCCTTCTAGCAGGCCTTACCTGGTAAGATTAAGGCCTTACCACCTCCTTTCAAACTTACTTTCTTTTTTATATGAAACGTCCCGATAAGTAAGGCCTCATTCAGCAGGCCTGATAGAAGTACTCTTCGAGCAGGTCTTCCTACATCGCTTGCGTCAAGAGCCCTTCTAAGAGCGCTTACCGTAGAAGGGGTCATAGAAGTACTTTGAAAAAATTAAATCTTAATACGTCGTGAGACTCTTAGATAAATGTTTTTTTTTTTATCTGCGTCAATATATTTTTAATGTTTATTTTTTGTGACGTTTTCTTAATTTATAATTTGACATTGAATGCGCAACACTCTACCACTTTAACTTAACATGAAACAGAAGACCAGCCTAGCAACATGCACACTGTTCCGTACTTGTAACCGATTATCTACTTTCGATGTCGTATAAGTACAATGCAATGACAAAAAAGTAATGTCGAATCATAAAACATTGCAACACATGAAGTAAAAAAATACATGAAGTCCTTCTTTTTTGCCTTCTATTATGAGGCCTTATAGCACTGCTGCTATGGGAAGGCCTTATAGCTGTACATAATAGCATTTCATGAGTATACACTTAATGGAGTGTAACTATTCTGCTAATTAAAAATTCACTACTTATAAAATTTACTTATTGTGAATATTGGCAGATTGAAAATAAAAACAAAAATCATTGTAAAAAAAAAAATTTTTTTTTGTTATTTACATGAAAATTTAGTTTTGAGACGGCCTCTTACAATCGGAGCAGTGCTAGCAGGCCTTCTCTGGGGAAGGCCTTGCTCAATTGCCTGCTGGGTTGCTTTACTCTTTTTTTTCTTGTTTACATAGAAATTTGTATATGCAGTAGAATATTTGCATTGTTTTTATTAAGGGAGGTATTGTTCAAATAAGAAAATACAAGATTAAGATTTACTAATTAAATTATCGCCACAATTTTTATTTTCATGAACCTTGCATGAGACCGACGATTACATGTGGCCATCAAATGTAAATAAAACATACATACATATGTACGTAATATGGTTGCTTCATTTCAATATAAAATTAGAAGTCGGGACACATCAAATTATTTTTAGAATAATGGAATAAACAAAATAGTAGTCTTATAAACGTTCATAGCTGTTGAAAAAAATAAATGATTGCTTGAAAAGATTAATGTTTGTTGATACGACTCAATCAAAAAATGGTTAATATTGATTGCAAGTCCAGGCGAGGCACTAAAATATCGGTAATTATTTTGGGTGGAGCTCTTTGTACGGTAATGATGGCATATTTTGTCTTTGGTGATAATAACGACGAACGAGGTCTGAGGAATCTACGCATGATTTCAATTGTAAGTACGGGAAAGTTTTTTAAAAAAATGCTTTTTGAATTGAATTAAGCCCGAGCCACTAAATAAACGTAAGTTGAAATACATAAGTAAATGGAACACGGAACAGATTTACTAGCTCACAATCGACAATTTTTTTGTTTTGAATGCAAATTGTACAATCCAAATAAATAAAAGTTTTGTAAAAAAGTGGTGATCTGATTTCAAAAATATAGTCTCCGGAAGTTGCTGACATAGCTTTTCTAAATATCGGTATAAGTGGCGAACTCCTGTATTGAAAAACGTTATACAGTACAACCTTGCTCAACGCAACTAATAGAAAATCGGGCAGTTGCGATTATAGTATTTTATTGAAAATACTGCATTCTTTATTTAAAACCAAAAAAACTAGAATAAAAATTTCTGACGTTGTAGTTATGTACGTATGTATGTAGAATATAATTTGGTAAAATTATTTTTCAAAAAAATTGAAATGTTTTACACCATTTTATTATATGCCATTAGGTATATGCTGCACTGCATTTTCGCCGAGATCTTGAAGGATCAAAATATTTTTTACGCCATTTTCTCCAGCCCATTGAATATAAGTGCTGAATGAACTAAAAGCAGCACGCAATAAATGTACACGAAGTTCTTACATATTGTACATACATGCATATACATATGTGTTCTGAGAAATAGCAGTAACATTTAAAGAAGCATTTCAAAATCAAAAAAGAAATCAAAGTAAACTAAATAGATCAAAAGTTAAAAAATTCAAGTTGCGATAATTGAGTACTGTTTTTTTTAAAGTTGCGTTAACAGAGTCTACAATGTAAACAATTGAGGTGTTGCAATAATCAAGGAGTTGCGTTCATCGAGGGTTGCGTTGAGCGAGGTTATACTGTATATCCAAAAAAAAAAAAAAATATTGCGATATCGGCCAATAGTATTATGAATATATGCATATCAAAAGCTCAATTTGATGATTTTTAAAGTTTTTAGACGTGATTTCTCGCTTCGACATTATGCATTTTGAAAAATACTAGTGATAACCCCCGAAAATCGGGTGAGTGTTCTGTACACACTAACCAGATCTGAATTTTAGAATTGGCTTTTGACGAACCCTTACTGGCCTTCCCGGTCCCGGTGGCATTTTTCTACAAACACTAAAATATTAATAAATTCATAGCGTTTTCATTGGAAATAAGAAATTTAATTTTGTTTTTTTTTATTAAATATAAATAATTTGGACTTTTTTTATTTTTTTAGTGAATATGAAATTTTTTTGCAAAACAAAAACAAATCGTTAAAAATGTTTCATCAACTTTTTCCTGCTCCGCGTTTTGCTGACGGATATATAGTCTCGTTTAACTCAATTTCGAAAAAAGATGACGTACTCTATGGTTCTAAGTCCGTCATATATCACGGCAGAGTCTAACTGATTTGCCCCTTTATTTTTCTCGGTTCTAAATGATTAGAATATGCGTTTAACAAAAATAAATAATTTTTTCCTTGAGCCAGGTTGTTTTTTACTGAATTAAGATAAATATTTCACATAGCTTCCTCTTTCAAATACGGGCTTACAATTTTTGTGAGCCATTATATAGAAAACATCAATTGTTACATAAATCCATGGAAAAATTTTAATCTTGTTGTTTTAAAAATTTATAGTTTTATACTAAGGTTTTAAGAGTCCCAAACATTTTTGTATAAGCTATTTCTTCTGAAAATTTTATTTAGAATTTTCCTTGAATTGTGTCACTTGGGACATGCCACGCTAAAGACATTTTACCTATAAACATCCACCCGAGGGTTCTTAAAACATGCAGTTATAATTTTTTAAAAATTGGGTGAAATGCTCAAAAGTAGATATGAGAAGATTGGTTTCAGAGGTAAGGCCAAATTTAGTTTAAGCTTTAAAGTAATACCCCGCACGCAAAAAGCGAGAGTTTTGTACAATCAGGGGCGTTCAAGTATTACGTAACGCAATTTTTGAAGATTTTGGACCCCCTCCCCCATTTAACGTTTTTCTGTACCCCCATTTCTTAGACGTTACGTATCACCCAAGTGGGGTGGGGTTTACCTACCAGCGAGTGTTTTCCTCTTCGCTATGGCAAGGCTTTGGTAGTTAACCAGTGCATTGCTTGAAAATATTGATAAAAATAGGAAACCTTTCCACGCTTATATATCTTAGCTTTTGGTTAGCCGATCTCGAAGTAAACTTTTATCATTTTAATAAAACATTTTCATTGTTGTTATTCAATAAACATATAAAGAAAGCGTTTCACTATACACACCTAATTTAGTATCACTCTCACTAAAGAAGTTTCACTTCAAAAACAATGTTACATAACTCGTGGTTCGAATCCCCCTTCCCCGGTAATACATTGTAACGTTTTACAAAACCCCCAAATTGCCAAATTTAGTTTTAATAATATAAAAGCAGAAACTTTCCAATAATATTCATTACATTTTAAAAAAAAATGCATCACATCTCCCAAAAAATGAATCCAAAATAAAAGTTTCCATACAACAATAGCATGTGTAACACGAAGTTATTTTTCCCTCTTTCTCATCAAATATCAAGATCCACTTACATTACGCACACACACACTTATTCATTGCTATTGCTTTTCATATTTAAGTAACAACAACGCTTAATTGGAAAACAATAACAATTAGAGAGAGAGAGAGTAGTAGGTATGTACATTTTTTTCTCCTCGCTATGGCAAGGCTTTTGCAGTTAATCAGTGCAATGCTTGAAATAATTGAAAAAAAAAGGAAATCTTTCCACGCTTATATCTCAGCTTCCGGTAAACGGATTCTGAATCCAATAATTTTCCGCAACTCTGCTCGATGAGCACTTCAATTTGATATAGCATTTGTTGATGTAGCTATTGTAGATCGCGTCAACTAAGCCTTACCTTCGAGGAATAAATATATAGATATCGGTCATTTAAATCCTATAGTATATCAAGCACCGCTTCACTAGCTACATTAATTTTTCATAAATGTTAGAACAAATAGGTGCCCTTCGACCGCGAATCAGGGTTTGAATCCCTAATATGTCCAACATCGGCTACGCGGCTCAATTTATAATATATCCAATATCAGCTTCGGTAGCCACAGTACTTCTACATAAAAGTTAGAGTAAGTAGGTGGCCTTCCGCTGCAGCTCACAATTTACATCCTCCAATAGGTCCAACAATGGCTTCGCGGCAGCATTCTATAAATATTTCACCAACGTCTTCGCTACCCACAGTAATTCTACACAAATTTAGGGTAAGTGGAGGTCTTTGGCCGCATCTCAGAATTTATATCCTCCAATAGGTTTATCACCGGCTGCGCTGATGCCTTGGGCCGCGGTTCAGTCTATAAAACATCCAACACCGGCTTCGCTAGAAACAGTAATACTACACAAAAGTTAGGGTAAATGGGAGGTCTTCGGCCGTGGCTCAGGGTTTGAATCTCTAATGTGTCCAACACCAACTTCGCGTCGGATTTCGACCGATTTCAGTCTAACTATAGACACAGCGCTCGCGATTTTTAACAACAAATTTATTTATATATGTACCTAGAAATTTTTTGAAATAAAACAAAAACTCGCAGTTATACTAGCAATAATAGTTGTTGCTGTTTTAGTAATTGTTGTTAAAGTGGTAGTTGCCATTGCAATTATTGTGGTTATTGTCCATAAAAAACCATGTCATAAATTTTTCAAGGAAAAACTGGACAACTTGGAGAAATAATGATATTTTACAGGATTTAATTTTCCGAAAACAGGATTGACTACAGGATACATTTTTTTTTCTTTTTGAGCAGAATAGATAGTTATTGTTGGGTATGAATAAATATTTTGGCACTTAAATTTAATCAGAGCCTTCGTCCATGTCTGATTCGTTTTCGATTCGTTCAGTTCCACCTTGAGTTTCAACAAAATCCTTGTCTTTCGCTTTGATTTTCCGCAGCATGTTCGGTTTTGTTTTTATCCAATTGTAAAAATCAAAGCACGACATGTCCAAATTAACCTTAGCGGTCAGGATGGCTTTCAAAGTTTCTGCTTTTAACAGAGATTTTTCATCTGCCCGCGTCTTGTTCATGGAAGCGAATACTCGCCCGACAGAGGCGCTCATGCCGAGTAAACAAAGAACATATTCCACTATTGATGCCATTTCTTAGTAATCGCAGTTCTTAGTTTTCAAATGATTAAAAATTTCAACAGATCGTTTCGCAACAAGCACTAAATTCTCAAAACTTGAAAAATAATTGATATGGTAGTGCCTCATTTCACATCTTTTTTGTAGAATAGTTTTGATCACGTTCCCAACGTAAGGGTTTACGAACATAAACCACTCTCAAGTGTGAATGTGTTAATAAAGAATCACACATTATTGGCTATTTTATTGCCACGAAAAAAATGTTATCGCCAAAACAGATACAGAGTGTGTGTCACCAAGCTTGACAAGCCAGCACACCCCGGTGTTTAAATGTTTTTCAAATAAAAAATGCATGAAAACGATCAATCGTTATTTGTTATTACCGAAATAATCAGTTTAAACGTGATGTGTGTGCTGGCTTGTTGCTCAAGCTGGCAGACTCCAAAAAATTATCATTTTATAAGTCCTAAAGGCTTGAAACGTTAAGTCCTGTATAACGCTTTTGAACAGTGAAAGAGATCTAATTAGTTTCTATAAATTATTTTTCACTTTCAATACTTTCGAAACATGCTCATAACTTCGTTACTCACTTGGAAAAAAATCGGGCGTAAACGACTACATGGGGAATTCTTTTCGCACACAACGGTTCACGAACTTATGTAACTGTTTCTGTGATTGAGCTGAACTGCCAGATATCTGAACTAAGTTATGTTCAGGGTCCTGAAATATATTGGCGAACTCTTTTAGGCCAAGCGACTTACTCAAATGGTGGATGAAGTGCATTTAAGGCCCGCGTCATTTCAGTGTTAATAAAAATCAAACTATTTTGTTCACCAGCTTGTTAAAATCTTATTTGAATTGCATATTAGCATATAAAAGTATACGAGGTACAAATGCGCATGTTGGATTTCGAGGGTTTGCTTTACATGTGAGGTCATCATATTCAATCCATGAATTTCCCTTGTTTACAATGTCTGTCGCCAAGGATCTTCTATTGGTGCTACCCTTGAGAGCAATGACTCCAATGAGATCCATTTTCTTGTCCAATAAAATCGGATTCAGCATCGTCAGTGGTAGTTTTTTCAACGAAACGACCTGATCGTTTGGATCATCCACAGACACAATGAACAGCGTAGCATATGTATGATGAAATTTACAGCTGTTTAAATGTTATTTACCCAAGCAGGTACAGTGGCTAGGAATGGGTTAAGCTGTGCATAAACACTAAGTTGATTTATCATTCGTAAATTGCAATATTATTAATTATATTTAGCGTGCTATTATCCGTATTACTTTATTAGTAATATAAAGTTAATTTTCATACAGAACTATTTTCATACATGTTTCTTTTTTGCCCGATACTGCATTTGTTGATAAATAATGTGTGACACATTTCAAACGGGTGGAACCCCAAATCTTCGATCCTAATATGGTTTGCCATGCAGATGGTTTGAAAGTTAGACAACGAAAATTTGAGCTAAAGACGAAACCATACTGTGATCCAACATAAAAAAATGTCAAGAATGTTTAAAGTTTTTCAGGCATTTGGTGCATTTCTTGTGAAGCGGAGATTGAAAGAAATTGAGATTTTGTAATTTGTTCATATTCGGCTTAATTGTACTTCTAGAAATACACTTAATTTTTTTGGGTCTTTATCTTGTCTTTATCAAGGACAATTACAAAATCACGTTTCTGACAATGTTCTTACAATTTGTACATATCTGCATGAAATAAGCTGTGACTTGATATTTAGTAGTATGTTTTGGTTTTCTATTTTAAAAATTTCAGCTTATATTTCTAACAATAAATAAAAATTTTATTTAAACTACAATTTTTGTTCTTTCAAATGGTATCAACATTTTTTTCATATTCTATTGAGTTTGATGGTTGGGATCAAATTACAGTTGTTTCTTCAAATACGAAAATGAAAATACAGTGCAGTCACTTGAAGCCAAGGTTGTTCACGGTAGCGAAATTTTTCACGTTAGTCAAGGTTTACACGTGGAAGCTCTTGACAAAAAGTTTTCCTGTTTGTTGGCAAGAAGGGAAAAACGAAAGGGTGTGTAGAGAATTCTATTCGTTAGCTGATATTATGCTTTGAATTTATGTTTGTTGTGGCGAGTTGACGCAGTAATTGCTTTGTCATTTTCTTGCACAAAGAAATTCTAGTTTCGTGTGTAAAACCAAAACAAATTCAATCCAACGATGGCAGGATCCTGGAGCGCACGCGCAATATTGACAAGGCATGCTCTTGAAAATCTAGCGGGTGAATGTACCACTCGAGGTTTGCTGGATGTAGCAAAGGACCGGTCAGAACTTGGGGTTCCTTTGCTGTTGGTTCCTCGATTAAATCGAGTATGCATAATATATATAAAATTAAAAGAAAATATGGGGAATAGTGGCACTCAAAAAATTCAAGGTCAGTGGGGAAAATATTAATAAAAAAATTAGTTGTAATTGTAAATAATTACAAAGTATTTTTTGAAGAAAAATTGTAAGTGCTGAAAAGAATGGATAATTGATATGGATAAATGTTAAATGTTGGAGTTATGAAATAATGTTATCTGAAAAGTTTTACTGAGCGGAAGCGAATACTTTTGTGCAATAACCACTAATAGTGCGCTGATTATTTTAATAAGAATTGCGCGATAAATCAACATACATATTTGTAACTGATATAAAAGCAAAAATTTAAGTCAACATAAAAACTTTTTCATCGATCGTTTCTAGTTGAACTGTTTCCATTGAAAACATAAAACAAAGTTTATAAACAAAGCAATAAAATACCAACAACATGTCAAATAATTTCTCTGCTCATACCAAGCGTACGTTTTCGGATCGTGACAGCGACAATGAAGCTTCTACCTCTGCACAAAAAGCACCGAAAATCTCCGATGATGAGTTGTTTTCGCACCTCTCTCAGCTGATAGATCAACGGTTTGTGAAACAAAATGAATTGATGGAACAGCGCTTCGCAAAGCAAACTGAGACAATCAATGAGATGATCAAACAGTGTGAGAAAAGAATGATGGTTGAACTTGGTCTCAGAGTGGCTGAGATAAAAAGAGAATTAGGCACTCTGACATCTAGAGTTGATAGCTAGGAGTCAGTGGCGTGCGAAAGAAATGGCTTAAAAGCAGATATTAATTTTTTAGACGCAGATCGCTCGATACGAGAACACTGCTGTCGCTTGTGATCTTCGGATTATTAGAGTTTCATACGTCGTCAATGAAAACCTTCACGAACCATTTAGTAATTTTTGCCGCACTGCTCGTATTTCTCCGCTTACAATAAAAATATTTATCGACTTAAGAATATGAAAATATATAAGCCTGATGCTCCAATTTTGTTTAAACTTGCATCACCCAGTGATAAAAACTATTTTATGAAATCGATTGCCGGATTTAAACGTACTAATAACGATATCTTGCGCTTAGATCTCCTCGGCTTTAATTCAAATGTGTCATTCTATGTAAATAAAAGCCTCACGGCAACAAATTTTAAAATATTTCAAACTGCACTATGTTTAAAAAAGCAAAATAATATAATATAATGCGAGGGCTTGTTCACGTTAAAAAGAAAAGTGGTGACGAGCTGTACACATTGAGACTACCAAACAACTGGATCAGTTCGTCGAACAACAACTGCAAACTGAACAGCCTAGTATTTTTCGTGAGCCTCACATCGATAAGCATAACGATGTCTTCCATGACGTTCGCTATCGATGGAAGCGTTTTAAAACGCCGGAACTTTACAGCTTTTTCCAAGAATGCAGGAAAGATGTAGTCAGGGCTGTGAAGGCTGCAAAAATGACACACTACGAAAACAAATTTAGCTCCGCTATTGATGGCAAACAGAATTGGAGAGTCATTCGTCAAATTGGGGTAGGGAAAAAAGCTTCGACCGCTAGTGCAAATGCTGATATTGAAGCATTAAACAAAAAATTCGTTGATATTCCTATGCCAACAGCCAATGGAAACACTTACAAAAACTCATCTAGTACATTAAGCTTGAACAATGTTTTCAGTTTCAGATGCGTTGACTCCTCTGAAGCTCTGCGATGCATTCCAGGAAGTAAATCGGTTTTGATGAAATGCATCCTAAATTCATAAAGCTTCCCTTCATCACATATATTTTTAATACAATTTTAACAAAATCAGATTATCCCACACTCTGGAAAAAACTAAAATTATTCCTATCCCCAAAACAGGTAATGACTATCGCCCTATTGCTATTTTGCCATTTTTATCAAAGGTTTTTGAATCGTTGATGTACAAACAAATAAACAAATTTTTACTTGAAAATGCCTTGCTTACCGACAGACAATCGGGGTTTAGGCCAAAACGTAGTTGCGTGTCAGCGTTATTAGACGTTACTGATGAAATCCGAAATAGTTTTGATCGTATCGTAATTACTTTTCTGGTTCTGTTAGACCATTCAAAAGCATTCGAGACAGTCGATCACAGAATCCTTTGTAGTAAATTGTCAAATTTGTTCACTTTTTCGCGTAATGCAACTCGTTTAACATATTTGTATCTTACTGATAGATCGCAAGCGGTTAATGTTGGTTGTGCTGTTTCAACTTTTTTGCCTGGAGTCCGTGGAGTTCCCCAGGGTTCTATACTGGGACCACTTCTATTCTCAGTTTATATTAATGACTTGCCGAGTCTTTTACAAAACTGTAGCATTCATATGTATGCAGACGATGCACAACTTTACGTTTGCTGTCCCAAAAACGATCTCGAAAATTGTATCGCCAATTTGAATGGAGATTTAAGAAGAATCAACGATTGGGCAACTACCAATTGCCTTTGCCTGAATCCAAGTAAATCAATATGCTTAATTATTTGCAAAAACTTAATAAAACCCCAACAATACCTAATATTGTGCTTAATGGCTTATAAGTATATTGAAGTTGTAAAATCGGCAAAAAGTCTTGGAGTTACGTTCAACAGCACGTTGAATTGGACAAATCATGTCAATATTACGGTAGGAAAAATTTGCGGAATGTTACGAAACTTATGGGCTTCACAATATTTCACCCCGCTCAAAATTAGAATGCTGCTGGCCAAAACTTATCTCGTGCCAACCTTACTGTACGGATCCGAAATTTTTGTATACTGCGATGCTGCAAGCAAACACAAACTGAATGTGGCGTACAATAACATCGCTCGCTATGTACATATATGGACTAAAACGTAGAGATCACGTACCGCATTATGCAAAGAAAATTTTTGGCTTAACTTTTGATAATTTATTGCACTTTAAAGCGCTTGGTACATAGCATAAGATAATTTTCACAAAGGAGCCTATGTATTTGTACGAAAAACTGACATTTTTAAAGCCAAAACGTGGCAATAATTTAATTTAACCGAAGTATGCCAGCCTATCATCCGAACGGCAGTACTTTGTCAAGTCCATACGTCTTTGGAGCACACTTACACTCGACTTCCAGCGTATATGCAATACAACAGAATTCAAATCTAAACTATATAAATTCTTGTCTTCAGAGTAGTTTGTGCATTTTAATGGTTTATTTTTTAGTTTCATTGTAATTTAATGGAATTTATTAATAATTTTTAATTGTTTTTCATGTATCTAAGTGTGATCTCATCGCATTAATTTTTATAATGTTTGTAACAAACATAACCTACGCTTCTACTGTTGCAGCTGGACTGCAGGAAAATTTTTTTTTTTTCGAATATGTTTTGGTGCCTTATCCTTTTACAAACGATTAGGTCGCACAACAAATTGATGTCCGTTGTTTTCATGTGTGTTTAATCTTTAATCTTTTTATTTTATTATATTAATATATTTACATTTTTATTAATTTCAATTAAACATACCTACATCACTTTGTAATTAGTGCTTAATTATAAGTTCTTTCTTGTAAGTGCTAAATTCAAATAAACAGTACAATACAATACACAAATTAATTATAACTATTAACGGTAACGTACACTGCATTGAAAGTACTTTTTAAATAAATGTTAAAAAAATGTTGAAGAGGTTGAATAAGTCGAAAATAGTGTAAAAAGGTTCAAAAATCTTGAAAAGTGTTGGAAGAAACTGAAAATGTTGAAAAAATATGAAATCCATTAAAGAAAGTTGGAAAAAATTCAATATGTCGACATATGTATGTACAGTGGTGGCCACGTGTTTAGCACAGGCTGCGGTGGTAACTTTATTTTGAAAATATTAATATTTTAGTCTATGAATTCTTTACTAATATTTTTCCGTGAGTCCTTTTTACTTCTAGAGGATGAAGTACCGTTAGTTTAAATGATTGCTTTTACCCTGATTTTTCACATATTACATTCATTTGCAATTAACGCGCTTTTCAAAGTGGTCACGAATTTAGAACAATTTGAAAATATCGCTGATTTTTTTTTTAATTTTGTTTGATTTGGTTTATTTCGTAAGGTATGCTTAAATTATATAATTTTCAGTATAATTTTAACGAAAAATATTTTAAGATATGGCAAAAGGAAAGTGGTGTTCAGAGATTCACCGGCAGGTAATTCATGAAATGAAAAATAATGGAAGTACAGTTGCAGAAATCAGTCGGTCTCTCAAATGTTCCAGAAAGATGGTGTACAATGCGATAAAACACGTACAGCAGTATGGGAGCACCAAAAATGTTAAACAGTGTCAAAGAAAGCGTAAAACAACAGCAAAAGAAGGCAGTTTAATTTATAGAGCTTCACTTAAAGACCCTTTTAAAAGCTCAAATAAAATTAAAAATGAAGTTTCATCAGAATTCGGCATAAATGTATCCTCCAGAACCATAAGAAGGCGTTTAAATGAAAAAAATTTACGAGGATGCATAGCCCAACATAAGCCACTTGTGTCAAAAAAAATATTAAATGTAGAATCGCGTTCGCAAAAGAACATTTGATCAAACCGATTCATTTTTGGAAGAACATATTTTGGAGTGATGAATCTAAGTTTTGTCGCTTCGGATCTGATGGAAAGCAATATGTATGGCGTCCACAAAACATGCAGTACAATCCAAAGTACACACTTATGATAAACACGGTGGCGGGAATGTTATGGTGTGGGCGGCGTTTTCTTGGCACGGAGTCGGTCCAATAGTTAAAATAGATGGAAGAATGGATCAGCACATTTACATAGGCATTCTATTAAATGAGATGATCCCGTTTGCAGAGGATAATTTGCTACTTTCATGGCATTTTATGCACGATAACGATCCATAACACACTTCTCGTTTAGTTAAGCGTTGCTTGGATGATAATAATATTAACGTTTTAAAGTGGCCAGCACAATCCCCAGATCTCAATCCCATTGAGAACTTGTGGAGTGATGTTGAGGCGCAAATACGAGCCGTTAAGCCTAAAAACTTGCAGGATTTGTGGATAGAAATTCAAAAAGCTTGGTATAGCATCCCAAAGCAACGTTGTGAAGCTCTTGTGGAAAGTTTACCAAGGAGATGCTATGCAGTCCTTAAAAACAAAGGATCTCCTACAAAATATTAAGTTTTTATGCTTTAAGTTAAGTTAAATAATTTTCTGAATTAATTTTTATGTTGGTGTTCTAAATTCATGACCAGGTCGTATAGAAGAATTTTTATCTTTATGTTCCTTAAAAATCTATAAACGTGTATATATATATATTTATCAAATAATTAAAGCTAAATATATATTACACGTAAGTTTCATTGCATAAATTAAACTAATAAATAAAATATTTAAATATTTATGAAAATTTTGAATGTGTGCTAAATGCGTGGCCACCACTGTATATGAAAAATGCTGAAAAATTGATGAAAAAGTCGAAAGAATAAAGAAAATCGAATGAAATTGAAGGAGAAAGGTAAAAGATTGAAATGTCAAAAGAATATGGGAAATGTTGAAAAAAATTGAATAGAAATGAAAAACACGAAATATGCCACTCCCACTTCTCCAATTCCGCCCACTTTTGGTTCAATAAACAAATCAATTTTTAGCACAATAGCTTGTATAGTTTGCGATATGTGCCGTAATTATTCCTAAAATTTAGGGCGGTGACACATCCCTGATGTAATCCAGTCCAATTTTGATCTAGAAATAGCTTTTTATAAACAAACCTCTTGCACCAAATTTCAGTATGATTGCTCATATATTTCGATAGTTATGCCACTTAAGGTATTTTAATTGTATGGGGGGTACCACGCCCACTGTTGCTATTTCGCCAGCTTTTGATTCATATGTACCTAATACCCAGTAAACCACTTACATCAAATTTCAGATCAATTGCTCCAATAGTTCACTTAAAATAGCGCTTACAACTTTATGTCAGTGAAGGAGGTGCCACGCCCACTGATGCAATCTTTTCAAGTTTCATTTAATTCCGAAGCTTATAGTAACCGACACTTCTACACAAAATTTTATGAAGATTACTCTCACAGCACACTGTCTAAAGCATTAAAAGTATTTCGCTTATATGGGACGTGCCACACCCACCGGCACAATTATGCCAAAATTTTGCAAGAAGACACCTTTTAACAAGTTTATCCGCCTTATTAAATTTCATAACGATTGCGTTGTTAGTTCTCTTTTTATAACGTTTAAGTTGGCTGTGCCACGCCCTTAAAAGAAATTTTTCAGTACATTGACGTAGCTCGTATTGTTGACTACTTTCAGTAGTTTAACGAAAACCGTATGTGCCATTTTGGAGCTATACGAAATCCAATATTTTAATTGTAAAAAAGTGCCACTCCCACTCTTACAATTCCACCCACTTTATGCGCAATTCAAGATTTATAAGATATGTATTCGTGTACCAAATTTCATCATAATATCTTACACGGCTTACGAGCTATGGAGTTATAAGAGTTAAAATTTAGGGCTGTCCCACGCCCCTTTAAGAGCCTTTGAAAACTTAGAACCTAGCCTAATCTTAATTTTGTTCTCATCTTCACCAAATCATCAAGTTTCATCAAAATCGCAGCAATTTTTTTTCAAAATGGACTTGGGTATATTTACATAGAGTATGGGCGGAGGGCGTGGCCGTTAACCGATTTCGTCCATTTTTATATGCTAGCAGCTTGCAAGAAGGTGTGACCTTTGTGCCAAATTTCATTGAATTAGCTTGCTTAGTTTTCCCGTAAACTCGGGATAGGGGTAGAGATAGGGATTGGGATAGAGATAGGGATGAGCATGAGGGTATGGTGAGTGTTGAGGTAACGATGAGGATAGGGGTGGAGATAGGGATAGAGATAGGGATAGATATAGAGATAGGGATGAGGATGGTGATAGTTATGGAGATATGGTTAGAGTTAAGGTAACGACGGGGTTGGGGGTGGAGATAGGGCATAAACAGAAAGGGCAGAACAACGTCTGCAGGGTATAATATGGGTTCCAAATTTGTAAATCATATTCTGACACATTCCGTATGTATGAATAATACAAAATCATATGAGTTTGTAAATTTCTGAAATGTTTGAGGTGATCTTATAGTAAAACCAAACATTTTGGATGATTTCAAAACTATTGAATGAACATGATTTTTAAGTGTTAGCTTTTCATCGAATTGAATTCCAAGGTCTTTTACTATTTTTGAACGTTTTAGGGGTCTGTTATTTAAAGTAAAACAAATCTGTTATTCTTGTGATAGCTTTACATCTATTCACATTTAAATAAAGAAAGTGCCGTTCACGCGAGTTAGCAATTATATCGAGATCGCATTGTAACTTATTACAATCAGTAAAAGATTTTATTGGAGCAAAGAACTTAACATCATTCGCAAATAACAAAACATTGCAAGATAAACCAATGGGCAAATCATTGATAAACAAAGAGAATTATAGTGTGGATAACACAAAAACTTCCGGTACGGAGGACGCTGGGTGGATTGGTCTTGATTAGTGTCGTTTACATAAATTGTTTGCATATGATGAGTCAAAAAAGAGCAAATAGTTCAAGTTAATTGATAAGTACGATATGATTAACTGTATGTTGTTGTACAATTAGATTACCGACCTTCTGATATAAATGAGCATAAACTACTTTTCCAAAAGTTTTAGAAATAGCTGAAATTATAGTGATAGGTCTGTAATTCATAATATCAGATTTATCTCCACTTTTATGTAAAGGTGTGATATACCTCATTTTTTCCCGGAAAATAGCAAGTGCATGGCGAATTTTCGAACAATACTTTTAACGGTTTAATTATATTACATAGCGACTGCTTGCAAAAGACAGTTGGAATGTTACATATACTGTTAACCTCATTTACATTAAGTGATTTAATTGATTCAATGATTTGAGCATCGGTAGTCTCAAAGATATTTTCACCATTGCATTGTAAATCATGTAAGTGAACATTGTTGTTTATTGGCGAATAAACTTTTTCAAAATTTGTAGCAAATAATTTACAATTACTTTCGGGTCTTCGGATGACTCATTGTGAAGTTTCATTCTGCTTGGTATCTTATTCGACTTGTTAACTGCTTTTGTATAAGCAAAAATGCCTTTGCATTCAACTCCATTTTCAATGCTGTTCGCTTTCTCTTAGAAATATCATTAAATATAACCAAATTTAGTTTTTTATATATGTCATGATAGCAATTTTTGCAAGAAATCGGTTCAATAACTTTATGGGTGAACCGTTTGGGATAGTTATCTTTTTTTGGTATTATTGTAGGTATGTATCTATTTATGATTGCTTGTAACGCTGCATAAAATGTGTCCACCAATTCATATAAATTCTGGCATTCAATTGGCTGAATTCATTGTTTATCATTTCATAATTGGCTTTAAAAAAGATTTTTTTTTGTTTTATTTGGTTTAATTAATTTCAAAGCTGATGCGATGAGCGATAGTACAAAAAGCGGATGATGCGCTTCAATTTTTGACAATGGTTGTAGTGTATGAAGAGAGGCTTCAGTAGAATTTGTAAGGAGAGTATTTAAAATTCTACCATTAATGTTGCGAAGTGGATATCACTGTTTTAGATCATTTAATGCCATCATATTTAAGAACTCATTGGCGTTTGGTTCACGCACACACAAAGTTTCTGTTAAACTGTCGAAGTACCAAAAGTATTTATCATGTCTGGATTGGGGGCGATATACACAACGTTTATGAAGGTTTTGGTATTGCATGAATTTATATTGGTACATTATGAATTAATAGAAGCATCATTTGAAGCAATGCTGCATCTTTTTTCTGAAATTAAATTTCGTGCAGCGGAAAATACTCTTTCGGAAGATGCACTACTTGCGGGCATTGGTAAAATTTTGCAGCTCGTCTTATATAGCAAAGGAAATTCTTTTTTGTTTCCACCACTGCAATGTATTAAAGTCAGCATAAAAGATGGTATTTGCGCCCTCGTAAATTAAAATTTTTTTATTTAAGGTTGTTGAACAAATGTTTTCGTTTGGAAAAATCCGATTTTAGGTCGCATTTATATTAAAGCTCAGGCTCTTCTGCAAGAAAACTTTCCTTAATGTTTTAACACTAGTCTTTTATTAATTTTTACCACTTGCCGCAAACTGAATTAATTTATTTGCAGGTGGTAAAAGAAACAGCCCAATTTTGTGAAATATTGTTAATTTTTTTTACTGAGGACATTTTACGATATCATATGGTTTATACAATAGATATTACTTAATATATTGAAAAAGACAGAACTTTATAACAAATAACTTTTCTAACTACCATAAGCGAGACCAAAAGAACAAAAAATGAGTAAAAGTTCAAATTAATGCACATATGTATTTATGAATACATAGAGAACAGCCTACATTAGTTTTCGAAGGATTGAAAAAAAAAAAATTTTTAAAAACTCAAACTTACGTATGAATTCACCAGTATGTACATATATGTACTATATGTGTATCCAGCGTAATTTACTTTTCCACGTGTAAAAAACATTCGTAAAGTCAATTTTAATATTTGAAACAACTAGAAACCTGAGTCAAAAGATTTTTTGGACCGAATTTCCCACTTTGTAAGCTCTAAAGTGCAGCTTATAATTTCCGTTATACCTCGTACCGCATTAAAATTTGCGGACGCGGTGTTGTATTAGTTACTAGTTCCTCTTCTATCAAAATTTTAAATGCGCTAGATAAATGTGTTGCGCTAAGCGTTGATTTTATATAATTTTGAATTTGTTTCTTCAGTACGCACAAGTCCATTTTATTATTTTCTTTTTAAAAAAATGTTCTTTCACTTAAGTTGATAATTTTGAGGTTAATTATGTCCCTCCAAATCCGTTAGTTAAGCTTTCGTCCAAGACTTTGCAGTCAACTGGTTGATCTCGGTGTACAATGTTCATAAAAATTTGGAGTAATCTTATCACCCTGCTGCAGAGTGCTTTTATCCGGGAAATCGACTTTATACTGTCGATAAAGAGCGCCATATGGTCCATCTAAGGAATAACGGATTTGAGATTTAAAAGTATAAAGTGTCGATTGTCTTTTTCTGCTTTTTTGTTGTTTCCTCGTGAAAGTTCAGTTTTTGTAGCAACCAAAAATTGGCACTTAAAAAAAATTTTGTTTAGGTTCTTATAACCGACTGCGTTCAGTATTAGATTGCAGTGAAGGGTCAACTTGTAATATAACTAGGCAAATCTAGCCGAAATGGGATGCTAAGCGTTCGTCAGAACTAATTTCTCGCACTCGACATAGTGTCTCGTCAGTTGTCGCAGTCATAACTGGCCACTGTTAGGTCCTTTGACTTCTGTGGAAGTTGTGGAAATGTGGAAGAAGAGGAAAATATTAAACATCTTCTCTGCTCCTGTTCCGCACTTGCTAGAAAACGTCACAAAGCACTTGGGTCGTTTTTTTTGATGATCTGGATGACCTTAGACATGTTAGTATAGGTCAGCTATTTAGTTTCATTATGAAATCTGGATGGATCGACGAGAGGATGTAGTCAAACACCCTGTGGTATCACAATGGATCACATTTGGTCTAAGTGAGTCGGCTTTTCATAACTGACTGCCACTCCTACCTAACCTAACCTAACCCACAGTACTAGATATGTATGTGGTTTCACATTCAATTCCTAGACATAACTGTCATCAAATGCAAGCAAAAGCAAAGGTAAACAAATCTACATACACACATTGTTTTACTCACATAAGTAGTTTGCTAGATATGTCACTTTAAGTATTATTGTTGCATAGGAGATACCACGCCTATAGTTTTCTTATTACAACATTTATAAATACTTTGGGCGGTGCCACGACCTTCACCGAGTTGTGCCAGTACAGTGGCTCAGCTTGTATTGATGACTGCTGTCTATGGAATCAAAAATTTCGATTGTTGCAAAATGACATGCCCACTTTTCCAATTCTGCCTTCTTTTGGCACAATTGGAGATATACATACATGATCTGCATCCATTTGCCAAATTTGATTACAATATCTTGCATGGTTTGCGAATTATGACGTTGTATATGTTAAAATTTAGGGTAGTGCCACGCACATGTACGAGTAAGAGTGTACGAAACAGTCTTCTTCTGACTACGCTTCGTGATGACTGAGTCGATGCCTATTTGTAAAAAGTGTAAAAATAAATGCAAACAAAATTGCTTTATTACTTGTATTTCTTGCGAAAATTATTTTCATGCTGACTGTGTAGAATCGCTTGATGAGAATGCGAATAATTGCATTATAAAATATAAAAACATTGTGTGTAAGTGTTCCAATTGCTATCCACTGAAAGAAAATATTTTTACTTTAATTTTAAACTTGTCTGCAGACATAAAAGAATTGCGAAACAAACTTTCGGTGTTTAGCAACAAAAACAAAGATATTGAGAGCAGTGTAAGTCCTTTGGAAAAAAGTAAATCAAAGTCTTCTTTGTGCGCGTCATCTGTTTCTCCTTCGCTTACTGCCGAAAGAGATATTTTCACTCGCTCTCGCGCTCGTCGCAGGCAATTCCAGCGAGTGTTGCTGCTAGCAAACATAGTGATCATACTTCCACTGCTCTGTTTTTTATGCTTCTGCTGCTGCTGCTGGTGGGTGCATTTTTGTTGCCCCCGTCGAAAAAACAGTCTTCAGAAATGTCTAATACGGAATGGACTAAAGTTCAGAAGAAAAAACGTATACGGTCTGTTGTGGTTGGAAATAATGATCTGAGTGTTGTGGTTGCAAAAAAAAAATGGGTAATCTATCCTCGTTTAAAAATACTGTAACTGAAAAAAATATTGTTGATTGTGTGGAAAAGTACGCAGGAGTTAATGGCGGCCATCTTACGTGCCATAAATTGGTAAAAGTTGATGCCTCCAACGATAATTTTGAAATTTATTAATTTCAAACTCGGAGTTTCACCTGAATTCTATCACCTGCTATTTTCACCAAATAAATGGCAACATAATATAGAGGTGCGCCCTTTTCGTTCTCTTCCATGCACGGAAAAACGCCACACCACGTTCGAAAGCCTAAGCTTAATTGCCATGCTGATAGTAATTCTAATGCTTTAAAATTTTACTATCAGATTCTTTCTGGTGTGCGCAGTAAGTTACCTACTATAGGTAATTTTATTGCTGATGGATTTGACGTTTATGTATTTGTCGAAACGTGGCTAAACAATGATTTTTATGATGATGAAATCGCGGATCTTTTGAAGTTCCAAATCTATCGCAAAGATATGAGTGTTTTGAAAGCTGGTTGCTCTAGAGGTGGTGGTGTGCTTACTATCATAAGAAGAGATCTATGCTCATCAAGGTGCAGTATTGATGATTTGGATTTGGATTCATCATCCCTTTGGAAATACCACCAAATAGTTCTTTTGAACTTTATGGCAAACATGTTGATAACATTGTTACTTTATCATCTTCTATGTATAGTGAAGATTCTCTTTGCGTCCTTGGAGACTTTAACTTCAGTGATTTAACTTGGGCTACTTCTGATGATGATATAGGGCTTATTCCTTTAAATGTGAATAAATTACACGAAATTCATTTTCTAGAAAGCTTACTAAGCTTAGATCTAAGTAGTTCAGATTAATCACATTCTTAATAAATTATCAAATATTTTAGATTTAGTCTTTGTGAGTAAAATACTGAAATTTAAGTTACTTGAGTGTGTTTATCCAATCCCTGTATCGACTATTCACCACGCAGTACTTTGCTTCGAAGTTGAATTCTATACTTTTTTAAAAAATAATATCGATAATGCTTATTTTTATGACTATAAAAATTGTAATTTTGAACTTCTTAATGATCTCATCAAAGGCATTGGTTGTCATCAGCTCTTTTTTGGGCTTGACACTTCTAAGTGTTTTGAACTGTTTTTGAATAGAGGGTTGTAGTCAATATACCTTTAAAAAATAAATAACATAAGCTCCCCCGGTACACTAAGGGGCTTAAAAAATTTAAGAATCTACGAAATAAATTTTCTACCAACTTCAATTCTACGGTATGCCTTGAGTTTGAAGAAAAGTTTGTACATTATAAACGTGAATTTGATTTTTTAAACAAATTTCAATATGCGCAGTATATTTTAAAAATTGAAAGCCGTATGAAATCTGATCCTAAATCTTTTTGGAGGTTTGTACAATCTAAAAGAGGATCCTCTTATATTTCATCGTCTATGTTTTATGGTAAAAAAATGTCTCACACTGTGGATCTCTTTATGAATTTTTTTGTTTCCAATTTTGATCCAGTTACTTCTGGTATTAATAGTTGGCTAAACAAAATTGACTCAACAATGAGTTTTGGCCGCTCATCATTGCTTGTAGATGATGCTGACAAAGCGATTTTAGGGTTAAAAAACTCTTTTAGGAAATAAGTTGAAAAATAAGATATAAAGGGAAGATGTTATATTAAAAATATTTTGAGAAACGTTTTTATGATTTTTGTTTTGATTATGGTAATTTTTTGATATTTTTAGTGGAATAAAACGTTACAGGTTATAATTATGTTCACCCGTATTATCCAATCAATATAAAAACTTCTTGAATACTGAATAAATCCATACGCGAAACGATCAGAACAGCCCGTTTTTTAAGGAAATACAAATTTTAATAGATAAAAACCTACATGTTGGTCAGATATCAAAATATGTAAATAAAATTCGTTTATTTTGCAATGATTGATTTGAAAATGAATTTAATTTCAGCTTTTTAGACACGGCAATAAAAATCCTTCTGGCTTCTATCCAAACGATCCACATGCAACACATGATTGGCCAGGCGGTCCGGGAGCTTTAACACAGGTACGTAAAGAATTAAATGTGTTCTCAAAAGTGTTGATCTGTTTTTGACACAAGTTTTCTGGTGTTTTGAATTTTATACTTTTCAGATTTTAGGTAAAAATGAACATTAAACAAATTCAATATCTTGAGTCTTTGCTGTTATAAACTGGATATTTTTTATAAACGTGAGTTCACATTGCAACTTTTTTCATACTCATGAGCTGAGTTTGTTTTTATCTGTGACTTTTATATCTAAATGTCATTGATAAAAGATTTTTGGGGTTTTATTTTAAAAAGTCGCCATTAACTTTTTTAGTCATTTAGCAAAGACCAATGTTCGTGTAAATTTTTACAAATTGATCAATGCATTTTTATTCAACAAACGTGACAAAGACAACAAATGGATCAATTTAAGCTGATATTTGGTGACATATGTTTCAGCTATTACCACACTTATACATATGTATGTACATATATACATTTGTACATATATGTATACATAACCTCATCAGACCAGTTCTAGCAAATTAGTGTTTTTGTATTTGAGCTCCAACCGTTGCATGCATTATATTTCAATTTTCCGATGGGTTTCTAATATTGATATAAAAATAATATGTAATGCGTTGATATACGTTTAGAAGTGTGGTGGTTCTGTACATTTAAAGCGTGTGCTACGATATCTATATAAGGCTAAATGCCGGTTTAATTCATCAAACCTAGCCAGTCAAAACCCGGGTAATAACTCGCACTCTTTATACAAAATATAATTAAATTTTTAAAATCAGTGACTCCATATTTATTACCATGTCAAATTTCATAAAGATCGGGCGGCTCCTATGCCTGGTCATATTTTGTTTGAGCACAAGGTACCGTCGATAAAAAATAATGTAGAAATCATTTTCAAGAGTCCCTATAGTATTTCAGACCCCGTCGGGCTGAATCTAACTTCCGACCCGGTCTGCCGTATTTCTTTCCTATTGCGATATCAATACGATCATTACATGTTAGCTTAGTATTTAAAATAAAACCAAGATTACGTATTTTGTTTACAAATGTCAACCGCGAAGGGCCAACAGATAATAGTGCCATCCCTAACAGCCATAGCTCACTTCCTGCATTAGCAACACTTGATACTTTTAAAAATTATTGCGAAGCATATTTTGCCTATCCCATGGGCTAACGCGGTGCATGCAAGTAAATAATTCAATTTTCAAAAAAATAGGATATGCGAAAATTTTTAAAATTTTAATCATGTTATGTGTTTTTTTAAAATTTTACTATTGTTGTGAGAGTGAAACGCCGAAAACGTTAAATTTATTATATTTCGCTACAATAACAATGAAAATATAACGCTGAAAACTGCGTAAAACCTCGTAGCATACATCATTCACTCAGAAAAAGTGGAAAAAAAACCCTGCATTAGCTGCATATTTTACGCAGAAGAGACAGATGAAAGTAGAACAGAGAGATGAAATAGTTGGTGAGAGGATTCACGCATTTATAGCATGAGATATTTAGATTTTTGTGCTGTGAGATTTTACTACAATCATTGTAGGTAATCTGTTGTCAGCAATAATTGTAGTAAATTCCCGACTTTTTTTTCTTAGAGTGAATGCGCTTATTGCAATTAGATCATCATGAAGTATATAGCTCAGATCAGGTCAAAGAGTTTAATAGGTTTAGAGAGATAATGTTGAATGTCGTCAGCGTAACCGTGGACAGTAGTCTTTACAAACAGAAAAATAATCTAAAATCTTCGAAAATATTGAAATCAAAGAAATTAAAGAATTTAAGAATTAAAAAATTAAATAAAAATGTAAGAAAATTTGGTTATTCTAAGAAGTATCAAATTAAATTGACTCTTCGTGCATACGAAAGGTAAAAAAATAATTAACAATGGAAATGATAAGTAATTATAAAAAATAAACAAAATTTTTTCATGAATGGAACTCTTTACATGGATATGAAATATATTTCTATCTTCCTAGTCTAAGACGCGCATATAAATTAAACATTAGGGTTAGACAAAGCAATTTTCAGGAAAAAAATTTGTGTCTTTTCATTCAACCTAAAACATTTTTCCCGATGCACTTGACAGCGTGAACCTACTCATTCAAAGTTCATAATGAAACTGAAGTTATCGTTTCGTTAAGCAAGAGCGTAGCGTGACAAAACGTACCACGCGAGTTTTAGTATTGGTATTGCTTAAGCAATAGCCCTAAAAATAAAACTACTTCGATTTTTACTGGTTGAAGTAAACTTTATTTCTGAATTTCTTAATTTTCTAATATTCGTTTTTATATGATTTTCTTATGCTATTCAAATGGTGTCACCCATTCTGTTGTTCATTGCCCTCTCTTAAAGTTGCTGATACTTTCCATACATTCATAAATACATTGTTGCGATTGTTGTAAAATTAATAAAATGCATTATGAGGAAAAAATAAAATCGCAGCAAAGTACAATAAACTTTTGTGCCGGAAATTGATTACGAGACTTTAATAAAGAGTATTAAACTTTATATTGGAAATGGGTTAGCGTTTCTAACGTAACTCGCGCTCGACTGCGGCAGAAAGAGAATAATTTATCATATACGTATGTAAAGCGGAGAGCGTAAAAGTCAATCCATTTATATTTAAGCTTTTTTATGTGGTTTGTGGTGTTTGACACAGCTCAATAAAATAACAATTACTGAATTCATCCACGCGAATTTAATGAAGTCAACGCCGAAGTACCGCAGATTCATAAAAAATACTAGGATAATATTCCAATGATATTAAGTGGGGATTTTAATGTGAATTTTGCATTGGATAGAGCGCTCCCTGTGATTGAGTTCCTCAACACCAAATTAAATTTTAAAATGTGCAGCAGTCACACTGGATCGGCAACAATATCAAAAACAGTAATTGACGCTGTATTTCAAAGATATATAGATCAAATCCAAAGCAAAGCATTTATTTCTTCTAAAGTTGACATGAGCCAAACATGGAGTCTGAATAATAAAATTACTTTTAAACTTGGTACAAATATTATAATGGGTAAACCCTATAACTATCCCACTCCTGATACTGCATTCGTTTCATTCTCTTGCAGTTTAGTTTTCTGAAAGTTTCACTTCTACCGCTTGTAAACTGCACGCATGTTTTGTTTTTGTGCCAGCAAGTGAAATGAAAACAATAAAGATGAAATACTTCGATGCAAACGCTTCGGCTTATAAGAATTCATTTAGCGATTCATTAAGTGCTAAATGGTTTGTGCATGAGATATTAAGGCAGTTTGATGTAACTAGATAAACAAACAGTTTGAGGTGGCCTGGAAAATATTGTCTCCATTTTGATAAATTTATATCTGTGTTGTTCGCTATTCTATCTCATTCTCTCACAGGCTAAATCCATTAATTGTCGTTTTTAGTGCCATCCGTGTCCGTTTCATCGACTTTCAAATCACCCCGAGGCTAAATGGTGTTTTACTTCACTTCAGTAAAATTTTAGAGGTATTCCCCACATTTTTTAGGTGAATCTTTTTCTCTACACTACAGAATTTAATTTTAATCATTTAAGATTTTTGTCTTCTACTCGTATTTGCTACTTATTTATTTATCTTATTTCCTTGAGTTAACTGTAAAAATTGTATTTTTTTTAGAAAGGGAGCCTGCAAGCGTACAATTTGGGCAAAAACTTACGAATGCGCTATTATAGGCTGTTACCAAAGGATGGAATTTACACACAGCAGGTGGTTTATGTGGAAAGTTCAGCAGCAGAGCGCTGTTTGATGAGTGCACAAAGCGTATTGGCCGGTTTTATGCCACCGCTTAGTCACAATAATTTGCTACCAATCCTCTGGCAACCAATTGCAGTTAATTCCATACCTCGCAAAGATGATATGGTAGGATAGACAATAATTAATCAAAAAGTTTTTATATCATATTTATTTTTTAATAGCTTCTAGCACAGACAAAATTCTGCCTTAAGTATAACAACATTTTGCAAAAATTGAATAAGAATCCTCCAGAAAATCTACGTATTATGAACGAAGCAAACAGCGCACTCTATAAATTACTTACAAAACACACAGGAAAGGTAATGAGCATTATTTATGTATATGTGTAAGTTAAGGTGGCCGTAGTTTGTATGAAAAAAAACTCATTAATTTTTTGCGGGACACCCTCTTAAAACGTGAGGTTACCAAAGAAACAACCACATATCACATTTCAAGCCAATCGGAGTAGATTTAAAGGTTCTGACTTGAGCCTGAAGTTCAAAATGCAGAAAAATCGGTATTTTTCCCAAACTATGATCTTGTCAGGTAAAATTAAAATAGCTTATGTATTTTTTATATTTGAAATATCATAATAACTGATAGCTTACAGTTTTACGTTTGAGAAACTACATTGGTGTCTCGCTAATAATGATTTTATATATTTAATTTTGCAAAATCAAACAAAAAATAATTTTTCAAAGAAAATATATTAATAGTTTTATTGTTATTATTATTTTCTTTATTTTTAGTTTAAATAAATGAATATTAACACTGAATTTCGTATAAAAATTTACAAGTATTGCATAAAATCTGCCGTCTTCCGGTTTAAATTATAAAAAAGTTAGTTAAAATAAAATAAAGAGTTAATTTAGATTCACAAAATTTTTTTAAATTTTGGAAAAAAATAACATTATGAGGACTGTCCCTGTCCTTACGTTTTTTATTTTTGTACTATGCTCTACCTGATAATCTTTTAAGTCTATAAAGACACAATATTTGTTCTATATAAAGTGACGTTTAATATGATGTGTAACACTTGAAGATAGCACTTTTAACGACAAAGATGTCTAGCAAGCAACAAAAAGTTCGCTAACTGATTTTGTCCACATACCTGCAAAATCCAAAATTAAAATATTCAGCTATAGCAAAAATAGTTGGTGCATCAGAAAAATCTGTCTTTACGGTTATTTCTAATTATAAGAAGGGTCTACCTGTTTCACGAAAAAAGGTTCAGGCAGAAAACCAGAATTTTCTAACCCAAAGGTAGCGACAAAGGTGAAGTGCCTGTTTAAGCTAAATTCCAACACCTTGGTGCGAGATATGGCGGCTAGACCAGATACATCAAAATCTACTGTACAAAAGATAAAGTAGAAAAGTAAGCTAAAGGCATACAGAGTTCAAAAAGTACCAGACCGTTCTGATGAAAAGGAGTTGATGGCTCAGATGCGAGCCCGAAAATTGTATGAAAGGTATCTGACTAAATTTGATTGCTGTGTTATGGACGACGAAACTTACTTCAAAGCAGATTTTTAGCAGCTACCTGGGCACGAATATCATACATCACCGAAAAATGGGCATGTGTCTAATAAATTCAAAGAAAAAAATAATTCGAATTCCGAAGCAAAAAAATGGTTTAGCAGGCTATATGCACCTGTGGTCTCAGAAACAGTCTCTTTGTTATGCAAGGCACAATCAATTCCAAAGTTCATATAGACGAGTGCCTCGAAAAACGTCTTCAACCGTTTATTCGTTCCCAAGAGGGTGCCGTGGTGTTCTGGCCAGATTCAGCAACCTCTCAGTACTCTAAAGCTACGATGGAATGGTATGCAAGTAAAAAGATAAATTTTGTTAAAAAATTTGCAAATTCGCCCAACTGCCCAGAGCTTCGCCCAATTGAAAGATATTGGGCTCTAATGAAAAGAGATATTCGAAAGAGTGGTAAGACTGCAAAAAATTTACAAGACTTCAGACATAAGAAGAATGTCGATGAAATAACTGTGCAAAATATAATGAAGATCCTTACGAAAAAAGCAAGAAATTTTTATAGAAAAAAAAATTGTTGCTTAGTTTTTAGTTATTTATATTCTGAAGACTAGCCATTATTAATAAAAAACGAAAAAAGATCAAAAAAATTACTGGGTATTTTTTATAACTAAAAAGCAAAACGTAAGTATCTTCTGGGACAGTCCTTAATTTAGCTGAAGGAAATTGTAATAAAAATAAAGAACTGTGTTCGATACTTGGTGTACGCTTATGTGTTTAAAGTAACTTTGGAGCGCTGATCAAAGATGTCTTTGAATGCAATGGAAATTTTGAAGTATATTCTCTTACGACTTGCAGTAAATTTTGCATTTCGTCTTCATTTTTTGTCATTTTTTTATTGTACGATTGCTTAAACTTAACTCCGCGCTCAGCAGTATCGTTAACGACTTTCATTTTGCGAACAATTTCCATTCCATTCTTAAAATCTTCATTCAGTTCCTGAATATCGGGGTCGCTCTTTAAAAATACTTTGGAAATGGCGAAACGATCGAAAAAGGTCCAAGTATTTTTTGCTTACAAATGTCCCTAGGTCAGTCACTTTCAATTGCACACGCTTGCATGGCTCGACATCGCAATCCACAGATACATTAAGCTGTTCTATCATTTTCGTTTTTCTGTACTTGAAACGTTGTCGAAGAATGACAACGCAATGATTTCATCCGATAAGTACCAAAGATGATTACATATTTTGCCAACAACTGCAGTTGGTAATTTTTTTTCAAGCTTTTGGTAATTATACATCTCTTGTCGATATACCAAGTCTTGCTTTGGTGCTTCAACGGCAGCAGTTGAACAAAACCACATCTTAACGTATAATCGTACTATAAACATGCAAATGTCTCGTAAACTCTGTTCTTCACGTACTGTTTCTTGAATTCGTTTCTTAAAATATAAATTTTTAAGGAATAAATGGCCTTAGACATCCAACGTGTGTGGTGCATAGGTCCGGGCTGTCGAAATCGAACTATTTCTTTCGAAACCAATCCAAAGAAAATCAGAGTGAGCTCCAATAATTCCTCGTTGGGTTGCTAAGGTTGAACTGTTTTTCAAAAATTATAGACAACGAGCGAGTGTAACTCAGTACATGGGAAATAAGTACGACTATGAAATATTTTAAAAAATTGAAAGTTTCCTTTTTTTTTTTGAATTTTCATCTTAAAAATATAGTAAATTCATTATTTATGCAACGATCCAGATCATCAAATAAGTTTTGAAAACGTAAAGATATAGTCCATTGATTTCAATAATGTTTGGAATATTAAAAAAATCGCAACAAATTTTTTTTACATTAAATGATTTTACTTGCAGAAAAATGCATATTTTGCTAACTTCAAGCTCAAGTCGGAACCTCTAAATCTACCCCGATCGGCTTGAAATTTGATATATATTGGTTTCTTGTGTATCCTCACATTTCTAGAAGGTGTCTCGAATGATATCAACAATTTTAAAAATAACGGCCACCCTAATGTAAGTATACACAATAGGATAAGCCAAAAACCCATATTTTAAATTTATAATAGCCACTTCAAGTTTCTTTAAATCATTGATATGAGAAAACCAAAAGAAATTTGAAAATAAAGATGAAAAAGGTTGGTTTTATTACTAATCTTCTATAGGGTGATTTTCTTAAAACTTTTTTTAATTTTATATACAACGCTTAAAATATTATGACCCGAAAGAACAATCTCTGACATTTAGTTTTAAAGATAATTTCATTCCAATGTTGGCCACGACTACGCCGTAGGTTTTGCATTCGGAAGGCCCAATATTCGAGGCATATCGCAAATTACGCGAGTAATGTAGGCTTCCAAGTATTGAATGGAAGCTGGTTTATCGATGAAGACTTTTGACTTCACATAACCCCAAAGAAAAAAATTAAGGTGTGATATCACACGATCTAAGCAACCTCCTAGACTTCATAATTGCAAAATCCATCTGAGCTTTGAGTGAATATAACAATTTACAAGCGTTTTTCTGGCGTGAGTCTTTCCATAATGAAATTTCCAACAATACTGAATAGAATACAGTCACGCGTGATCTGTCAAGAAAAAAAGGCAAATGTTATATAAACCTCTAAATGAATCACCCTATATATTATATATAAAGTCAATTGCCGTGCATTAGTTTCGCAAAAACTCGCGAATGACTCCTTCGATTTGAATTTTTATTGTGTTCGTTCTTGTTCAAACAAGGTTTACAGCAAAAACAATATATTAAGAAGTGTAAAAAAAATCGGATAATTGCAAAAATCCGATATAGTGATTTGTATGGTGAAAGCACAGCATAACTTGCGATCGAATTAACTTGCACTATGTTAGTTTTTTATTTATAGATATGTTGTCCATTAGAGAGAAATGTCCTTAAAGTAAATTTGAAAACCCATTGATTTCAGATCAAAGCTGTATCTACCAGAATAATCACAAACAGCTATGTCGATCGGTGATCTCCGATAGTTGGCAGCTAATATCTTCCATATTTTCTGAGGAAATATTTAAAAAAAATTACAATGTTTGAATCTATCGTCTATTTATAATATAAAAATTAAATGATGTTCATTCGCGTCCACATAGCTCACGAACGGCATGACGAATTTGTTTGACATTGTTTTTTGTTCGTTATTGTAAAAAAATGTTGAAAAAATTCGAATGAATAATCGGAAGTCCGCAAAAAACCGATACAGTGTTTTGTATGGAGAATGCAACGCGCGATTGAATTGTTTTAGATGGGGTGAAAAGGGAGGGCAGAACAACGTCTGCCGGACCTACTAGTTTTTTATAAAAAATATAAATACCCCCACAGTAAAAAACCAAAATGAAAAATAATTCGGTCCATAGGCCTCTCGCAGGTGCGTCGTGTTTTGAGGAATGAGTGAGGGGACTGTTTGTTGCTTGTGCAACTTATGGCGCTCCTGTATGGTGGGAGGCGGCTCTGTTAGGCTGGTGATATTTTATTAAATATCGGATATCAATGATATCGACATCTTAACAATCCGAAATATATCGGACCGTTATACATCTGCAAAAAATATCGATAAACGATACTGCCGAACCTATCACGGTAGGCTTAAAGCAGCTATAGGTTTACTGAAAATGCCGATGAAAACTGAAAACGGCACTGTATTCTGGGTCGATTGTACATCAAAAATCCGCTTGAACCAAAATCCTAACTGATCCTTTTTTGGAAAATTTCCGCCTTTTTTGATTTTTTACCCGTATAATATGAAATAACAATATATTTAGCAAAGGATATTTCTATGAATATCATGCTTATCCATGAGATAGATACCTCGGCGCGTTTTTTTTAAAGTGGTATTCCCTATAGTCCTATTCCACTAATTTCCAAACTTCAGTAAAACATTATGTTACTATAATATATAGCTATAGAGGTTCTAAAATTTAAATTTTCGGTTTTCAAACAAAATAAAATCTACGTTTACCGAACGTGAGGGTTTCATAAGTTAATTTTCTCAATGGTTTGGTCTAACCTACAAATAAGCCCAGCTTACTTAACGTACTGCAAACTCACTGTAAAAAAAAACTTAAAAGCTTCAATAAATTGAACAAAAAACAAACCTATTCATTGCACAAATTTTTATTATGAAAAAGACGACATTTTGTTTTATAAAATTAGACTGACATTGACATTGTCGTTGAACTTACTTATTCAATAATACCTTTGCATAAAATATATCCCAGTAGTAACGTAATGCGCTGTGATGCGCCCCCAAGGTGGACGATTTACCTGACGTGTGTTTGTTTTATCAATGTGTCTTGAAAAGAATAATTGCACAATCATTTGTTGAAAAAGTAGAAGGAAAGTTAGAAACACTTCTTTCTGGTCGTGCGCCTGTGAATTTGGTAAGAGATCGAAGTTCTTCAACAATGTCTCCAACTGCTTCTTGAACAATTAACGGCGATGATAAAAGCAGTTTCTTGAAACGTAAGTCCAAAAAACTCGCTTTGTCGAACAACTTATTCTTCTCATGTGGTCGCAGTACTTTGGCGATACCGTCCAATAATTTACTTTGGCAAATTTTACTATCGTCACTTTTGATTGCCATTAATTTCACAGCTTCATTCAACATATCTGTAATAGGCACGACAAGACTTAACGTGACATATTCTTCTCTGCCAATTGTTTCCGAATCCTCTTTGAACGGTTATAGTATCATATCTGCACGACTTCTTTGTCAATGTCCAATTGAGACGTCGAAATCAGGTCGGGTGCATTTGAATCAAATTCAAAAGACAATTCAAAACTTTCGCTATGAAAGTCGAGAGTTTGAGAAATTTGGCAATCATATCGTTAAATAAGTTTCACCTAGTGGGGACTTCTGGAATGAGAGTTTCAATCTGGGATGCCTTGTATTGATTGCAAGGCTGAACTTCATCCATATTGCTTACGGACCGTTTGAAATATTGAACAATCGCTTTTATCTGTTCTATTGTTTTATTTAAACGGTTGAAGTTCTCCATAGAAGCATGCGTTGTGCATCCAATTCGTTTATCCTTGCTTAGCAAATTATTGGCTGCACATGTCATAGGCACACGTGCTTTTCAGTGGAATGTCAAATCCTTCGATGTATCAATGCTTTTTGTGTGTTCATTATGTAGTCATTTTTTTTTCCGTTGAAGTTCGGAAAAAAGGCCAATAAAGTTCCAAAAAACAATTCCGTCATCAACCGATATCAAACCGATGTGACAAATTTGATATCAAATATCGATATATCGTGTGCCAAAAATATCTTGAAAATAGCAATATTCCTTGAAATGTAGGATAATTAGAGATATCTGTAGTGTCTGCATTGTTACATGTGCACATTCACTACAACACACTTACGAAATACTATACAAAAATAAAAAATACTCTATTACTTTTAAATTATTGAATTTTTAATTTGTATCTTTTTGTGAGTTCTCAAAAAAATTGTTCATAAAGAAAATTATAAAAACTGTTGAAAAAGATATTGTAAAAAATAGTATATTGGAAGTAAAATTTCACTTTCAAATAAAAACGAATATTTATTTTGTATTTGGGCATTTGCACCTTGTGCGTAACTAAACATCTATAAAATACCACCAAGCCTAGCTGTTGTGGGTTCTACTAAGATAATTTCCTGTCAACGTGTTGCTCTGCTCGCCTGCATGCCCGTGTGTCGTTTGGTCTTCATGGAGGCCATACAGGTGCTCATGACACCTCCTTTGGACCTGGAAGTAATATGTTGTTGCATGAGTTTAAAAGAACGTAAAACTTTCTTGAATGAATACGTCACATCTTGGTTGCAGGCTAGATGGGCAAACAGTGTGAAAGCCAGAATTTGGCTTGAACCTTTTTCTAGGCTTCATGCTGACAAGGCATTTCTCCCTTAATGAATTTTTGCATGAGAGGGCTCTGGGTGAGGTTCAGGGTTGCATTGTGTGGCGGTGCTTGACGATACATTGCACTTGTTATATGATTGCTCTCTTTATGAGGACATCGGTGTCGTAGGGTCCTTTGGGATCGTACCACAGCCTAGTAGTGGACACGAGCTTGGAGGTGTGCTTTCTTGCAGTGAGCACATCTCCTTGCTGAATAGTTTTGCGGGAGTGGTTATCACATGGTAGAAAAGGCGTGGTCAATTGAGAGTAGGGAGTAGTGGCTAACAAAAAAAAAATTGCGGATATGGGGAATTTATTCCACAAGTGTAGAGTTGCATTGCAAGCAGGTGCCATTCGTCATAAGATAGCAGAGGTTTTAGATAACCGCCGACACCGACCAAGTGTTAAGTCATGTCCACTTGCATGAATTAAAAGTGATGCTTTCAGCGGGCATGGGGTTCGGGACCTCCCAAACTTTATGCTGGTCAAGGAGGAACTGCTTGACGCGTAAGTTTCGAATCTGTGCGTAGACCACCGTCAGATTAATGAAATCAAAAGCAAAGAATATCCTATGTTGGAGAAACATTTTAACAATTAAAATAAAAATTTATGTTTCATAAAATTCATTAATAATTTTTATCTCTTAACTTTATGAAATAAAAGCATTTTTAAATTAAAAATATTTTGTGCTTTGTGATCCCATTTCCAAAAAATTTCATATATTTAGCTCCAAAAAATATTAAAAAAAAAGAATATAGTGTGCAGTTATTTAAAGAATGATCGATGTTTTTTATTTGTACTTAGTAAATATCTAATGAATGTTGCATTAAATTTTTTTTAAGATATTTGCAAAAACACAAGTCATTCCACACTGTCCTATATTTTTTTTTTGATAAGTTGTGCTTAAGCATATAAAACATAGAAGCTTGTGGTCAAAATCTTGCCAAAATTATGCTGACGGAACATCCCCAAAACTTAAATAGAAGTGTTCTAAGGGAAATTTTTCAAAGCTGATTTTTAATTATGTTGTAAGCTACTGAAAAATGATTTAAAATAAAAATTTTTCTAGAAAAATGTTCCACTAAAGTGTTGTAAAATTTGTGTTGCTTATTTATTTATTTATTTCATCAACCAGATCAAAATCCTTACATAAGAAAAATCAACATTGTGACATAATTTTCAGTATTCATCCCAGCAAAACCTTTAACCGTTACAAAACTTGGTATTCGGCCGATAAAGTTCTCGTATTTTACCGGTTAATTTTATCCCGACGCTCTAAGAAAATTAATTAATTTTATTAGAGCGTCGGGATAAAATTAACCACTTTTTCCTATCCGTGTGAGTATGCGTGTGATATCAAAGTCACTTATATTTGTCTTTGTCAAACAAATGTAGTTGTCTCTTTCACTATCGAATTCTTTTCTACGACATTTATCTAGGCGAAAAAAAAATCAATTCAAAAGCTGACAAATTTATTTTTTTTAAAAGAATTGCTGTTTTTACAACGACATTAATACATATGTATTTACAAAATATAATTGTGATTTTTCTAATAGCAAGTCTACGGAAGAGTGGGAAAATCGCTGAGACAGTAGTGAGATTAAGAGCTGCATTTCAGCAGTGCAAGCTCTAACATATAGTTTGAAGCTGCTGCGACTTATGTGGCTTAGTATTTATCTGTGAAATGTCAAAATATTACTAATCGAAGTTAGATATGATTGCAAAATTATTTCTTACCAATGTGAATGATTTTCCTTTTGATTCAATAAAAATAGTGAGAATCGTGAATTTTTTTTATTTTTTGTATTTGGATGACGTTTTGCTTTCTATAAAGTTTTCAAAATGAAAATCAATATTGAAAATCTATCAAATCGTATGCTTAACTCTTTCTTGTTGACAAAGGGGAATAAGTAATTTTAATGTGTTAGTAAATTTATAAATTTTTTTGATAGTGTCTGTAATACGGGACAGTTCATAATTCAATATGGTTAGTCATGTTTTGCTGGGATGTTTAAAGTGAGGTAAGCAACAAGTAGTAAATCCAACAGTATTTGCTTAATTTTGGAAGTGTTACAACACGGTAATTTTTTGTTACTTTTTACGTTATGTGTTCAACATAATATATGTATCTTCGATTTGTATTGGTTTCATTCGGTAGTCTTGAGCTATAAAACAAAAAATTACAATAGCCCTGTTAAAGAAGGACTCTTTCGTTATTTGTGACTGGAACGAAAATCAACTTTGTTCAAAACCATTGTTTAAAACAGTAGTTACAAAAAAATGACATCCTGTGCCACCTCCAAGCCGCTTTATATTTTCTTAGTTTTGTACATATATCGAAACACAAAAAAAAAAAATGGATATGAAAAAAGCGATTTTCTATTTCATACTAATAGTTGTACTTAAGAAATATTATAATTTAATCAAATTTGTTTATTGGTTATAGAATATTTCATCAGTCTTAGATGTTGAATTACTATACAGCACTTTAAAAGCTGAAACAGAAGCTGGGCTTGTGCTACCCGACTGGACTGAAGACATTTATCCTGATCAAATTGAACATCTGGCTATGCGCAGCTATACGTTATTTACAGAAACGAAGCTTATGAAAAAAGTTAAAGGAGGCGCACTTTTATCCGAGATACACAAAAATATGATAAATAAGCATAAAAAAAATTTAAATCCAGATCGTAAAATATTTTTATATTCTGGACATGATGTAACACTGGTCAATGTTATGAATTCTTTGAATATCCTAGATCAAACATCAAATTTACCAGATTATGCATCTGCCTTAGTATTTGAATTGCATCACAGCTCGTTGTTTAAGGACGACTTTGAAGTTAAGGTCAGTACTTTATGATTTTGAAAATAATGCGAGCATTCTTAAGACTTAGTTTTATAATCCTTAGATTGTTTACTATTACAACAGCGATGACAAATTTCCAAAAGAAATGACAATACCGAGCTGCGATTCACCGTGCTCGCTTACACAGTTTGCTGCTTCCATAGACTCCCTGCTTTTAGATAACTATGATGAAACATGTGAAAATGTAATTACTGACTGTAAATCATAGATGAAGCTGTTTTTTTTTTCAATAAATAATACAATTATGTTTCGAAGAATGTAGAAATATTGGATTACATACGAGTCGTTTTTTTCCATAACGCACTCCAAAAATTCAATGGTGTAAATTATTTTGTCCTAAGCCCACTGCAGCATCAGCCGATGTGGAAGGGTCGAAAGTGGACCTCAAACGTCTCTACGCTTGGTTTCGAATCCTAGACCAATAGGTGACTAGGGCGACATCGATGGCCTTATCCCGAATCGGCGGTTTCGGCCCTATATAATAAAATAAAAGTTACTGCATCTATAGAAAGGAAAGAGTTGGAAGTAGGAAAGTAACCCCCACTTTCGGTGGTTTTTGGCCCAATTGTTTCGATCGGCATCTCAGCAAAACTTTAATTTCGTAACCTCTTATAAAGCAATCGATTCTGTAACGTGTAATCGCGCAAGCGAACGGGTGCTTTTTCTCGGGCCTTATGAACAGCGGCAGCACGGGCTGGTGTGCCGATGCTAGCAGTTCGGTAATGTGGGATGGGATCGCTGCTGCCCATAATGCGCCTTCACCGTACAAATTTGTACTCGTGCTGACTTGGGTTGCTGAGCTCATCAGCAAAGAAAAGAATTTTGGATAAAATTTAATAAATTCAATCAGAAAAACTGTTACGCGTTACCACAAAGAAAATTGAAGTCGAAAAAAATGTACGATAAATTTACGGGCCTCCCTAAATTCCTAAACGGCTGAACCACCGAACCTGGTGTTCTGCTCGGGCCCTTCTAACACCCACCTTTTCGTGTGGACCTGCTGGGCGATTTTTTTTAGGTCCACCCTAAACTGATTTTTGTTGCTACATAGGACCTACTGTGACTTTTTTAAACTGCCATCTACTTATCTCATTTTCTTATTAAAATAAAAAGAAATTTATTTTTCCTTTTGTTTTGATTTTATTTTGACATTTTTGTATTTTTTTTTCTTTTTTTTCGTTATGCAAATTCAATGTTTTAATTATAATAATAAAGTTGTATTTTTATACTTTACACATTTTTGTTGATAATTTCTTTAGTTTTGTTCAAGCAAAACAACAAGTTAAAGATAAATTAACAATATTGGACCAAAAAAAAATTCGTTGCTTGCTTTGTTTTTTTATAATATTTTTACTTAAATAAAATTATGTTTATTATAATAATAAATATAATTATATATAATTAATTAATAATAATAAATATAAAGAAAAAAAATCAATTAGCTCACGGTTGTTGTTGGTTGTAAGTTTAAAGTTGTGTAGAGTAAATGTTGTGATGTGTAGATGGTTTTGTTTAACGTTATGTTGTTTATATAGTTGTTCTATAGTTGAAATTTTTAATGTTGTAAGTGTTTTTTATACATTGTTGTTATTTCTTGTAGTATATTTGTGACATATTATTTATATTGTCTTTAACTGTCACTATTTCTTTTTCATAGTCAAATTTTTCTTTTATGTTGTGAATGTCGTGATATTGTTTTGTTTTGATTCTTACTGTTTCTCTTTTATATTTTTTTTTATGTCAAATAATTTTAACAATCAGAAAATTTTTAATGTCAAAATTTTTCATTGTTAACTTCTTCCTTTCTTTCTTTTTGTTATGTATAGGTTTAAGATTCTATCACTGTCTTTATCTCTTTTTCTGTCTCACTTCTTCTTTAGTTTTCAATTTCATATATTTTTTTCATATGTGTTGTTCGGAACGCTGGCGCTTCCGCGAACTATATAATTTTAGGTTATAATTTTCCTCTTTTTTTTTTGTATGAATGTATGTATATTTGTGGTTATATTTTTTTTTTGTAGTAGAAGACGGAGCCGGTGATTGGGAGCGCTAGCGCTTTGCCACATACGTTTCCGCGAACGCAAGCAGACTTGCTTACGGTTTTGGTTAGAATTTTTTTTTTTTTTTTGGATGTATTTTATAATAAGGTTTGAAATGTTTTAATGCGAATAAAAAGGGTTTTATTGCCAACTACGACTTATAAATTTAGGATAATTATAGTTTTAATTATGTTTTACAAAACTTTTTCTTTTATTTCTCTTTAATAAGAATGAAAATTAGGATTTCAGGCAAAGTAAAATCTCACAGTAAACGAAATGCTGGTTCGAACAACATTTTGTAAGCAGTTGACGTTGGCATGGCATACATAAAATTGTTGTAAGGACACAACACTAGAACTTAACACTCTGTAATTAGTATATTTTTAGCAAGAAATTTGTGCACCTTATTTTTTTTTTATAATGAATTCACCAGCAAACACTTTAATGATAATTTTGTTTTTCTTTATTTAATTTTCCGTTCTGGTTTGCTTTAAAACTTAAATTTAATAAAAAAAAGAAAATGGCACACGCGCAAGACCGCACGACCGCCTCACAACAAAGCCAAAAACCAACTCCTCGTGGCATTCGTAGACTTTCCTTTGTTCGCCCAACCGACGCGCCGTTCCGCCTTCTCATTGGCTGATTTGTTGCGCGCAAAGAAAAGTCTCGAACAACAGCCGCGATAAAGCAATTTTATGCCACATCTGTCATGTTGACTTTAGGGTTTCGAATCACTACCCTGCAACGCCAGTGTCCAACAGATGGCGCATTTATGATAAAAGTTTCCATCATGAACTGCTGCCGTTACAAACGCGATTCTACAATTAAACGTAATGCACATTAGACATGTTCTAGAATTCTTCGGAAACCCTTAAAATTCGAAAACTTACACTTTTTTGAAAATATCCTTTATGAATAAAAGTAAAAAACCTCTATGGCTGCTACCAGAGCTGCAAAGCTCTCATTTTTTGAAATTTTAGTAAAAAAATGAAGAAAGTTGAATATTTTTCTTATTTTGTAATAAAACAGCAGATGAGCATATATTTTAATAGTTGCTTTGCGCTTCCAAAATACACGTCCATAGAAGTAACGTAGATATAGCACAACAGTGTGACTCCTTCCCACTGTAATAATCTTTCCAACCGTAACTGTGCTTGCATTTGCTGGAACAATTATTCACTAGAATTTTGTACTCATGTTGCAGCTACGTGTCAGCATAAACCAGAATTCCTGGCAAGAATGGGTTCTTCACACAACTTCGTTTTTAATGTCTGAAAAGCAATTGCTTCACTTGTACCCCATTGAAACTTAGCATTTTCTTTTTGTAAGTGACTTAGAGGGTATGCTATCTGTGCGTAGTTTTGCATAAAACGACGAAAGTATCTTGTCAGACCAAAAATTTTTTATCATCTCAATTGGTACTAGGGGTCGAAAAATTTGTTATTGCTTTTGTTTTTACATCACCGGGGCCCTGCGATGTAATTGAATGACCCTAATTGCTAATTTCATTTACAAAAAATTCGCACTTTTAATGTTAAAAGTTAAACTCATTCCTTTGCAAACCGCTAATACACTTTTTTAAACATTTAATAAGTCCGAAAATGTTTTTCCAAATAAATATATATCGTCCATATATGCAATTATATGATCGCTCTTCACAGCCCGAACCAGTTTTGCTATAAGACGCATAAAAACCGCAGGAGCATTAGTTAATCCGAAAGGCCCACATGGACTTACAAAAGCCGTTAAGTAACGTGATTCCTCATCAATAGGAACTTGATGATAACCTTTCATCATATCAAGAACAATAAAAACTTTACCATCACACATAGAATTAATTGTTTTTTCAATGTTCGAAATTGGATGAAGCTCACGAACGGTGTTTTTATAAAGTTCTCGGTAATCTACCACCAAACGAAATTCTCTGTTCATTTTTGGCACGAGTAGAGCACGATTAGCATATTCAGAGGTTGAATGCTCAATTATATCATTATTCAACAGTTCCATTACAATTTTATTCATGTTGTCTCTTAAATGGAATGGTACACGAAACGGCTTATCGTTGACAATTTTGTTATTGTCTTTTAATTTAATATTCAATTGAATTTCATTTGTTTTTCCAAGTTAACTTAAGTTTAGAGCAAAAAAAGCAGAAAACTCCAATCACATCAAAAAATTTTTGCTTTTCATCGCATCCCAGGTTGCCTATTGTTAATAACTCAAAATCAAAACTGGCAGACTTGAAATTTTTACTCGGCACATCTGGTATGGCATTAGGGAAGGTGAAGAGCTTAACTATTTGTCCTTGTATTATAATAAACAAGAAAAATTAAAGAGGAGCCAAAGTTGTATTATGTAATTTTTTAATTTAAGGAATGGTTGCAAGGGGCCGCGCACCTTCTTGTCACCTAAAGTCACCTCGAGACCTTGCAAGAAAGCGCAGAAATGTATGTTGTGCAACAGTTACAGGATGCCTACACATTGACGCTGCATCGTGGACAAGTGACACTACAGGTTAAGGGCATGGAAGTATTAAGATTTTTGCATGGATATAAAACTCTTTTTTTCTTGTTTGATTCTATAATGCTATTTTATTTTTGCAAATCTTGACTGCACATTGAACATTTATCTGAAAGCAAGTATTCATATTACAATAAAAATTTTTGAGGAATAATTTAAAAATCGTTTTGGTGTTGCAGATGGCATCAGTCTGCACTTTTTAGTTCCAGGAGGATTAATGAAATCTACTTGGTCGAAATGCTTATGACAAACACGGCCACAAGTCCTCTAATCCTGGCCACAGCTTTCGATCCACCGTCGACGTCTTCCTTCATGCATATGAACAGCAAATAAGGAAATATTTTCCTTGGACGCAACCACGCGGCATAATTCGTAAAAATTCGGAATATTATTTTAACTAAGCAAACACTTTTTAAGAAATATTAACACTTTTGAAACAAAATTCACATGCGAAACATAAATGTTGACAAAATTTTGACGTTTTGTTTTGCTCGATTTTGACTTATTCTGTGGACGGAAAATAAGAGAAAGAGGCAACAATTTTTAGTGCAGTAACCATGTTAGTTAAATCATGGTGTTAACGAAAAGTTTTACCTGCATGAAAGCTTGACAAAAACAAATCGTGCAGTTCTGCGTTATGCGACTCAGAAGAAAAGAGATAAAAATCTCTTTGCAGTGTTCTCTGTTCGTGGCAAAGTTTATGTGAAGGTAAATCGTGAGAGTGATGCTGTGCTGGTATGCAGTAGAGACGGTGTTGATTGCGTCGCTGGACCTACAGATTAGAGTTATTCAATTAATTATTTAGAATGTTGAAATATTTCCTTCTGCCTTTGCGTATGTTCGCCTGTGTGCTATTTTTATTTAATTTACTATTAGTATTTTTTTCCTATTTAGTTTTATTGTTAGCCTTTTTTTATTTTGTGTTATTTTATATTTATAAGTATTATGAGTATGAAGTTTCTAAAATTGCTCTGATGTTTTGTCTATATCTGTGTGCTTATGGATAATGGTATGAATGGTGGTGTTGATGACAAAGCTAAGATCCTTTTGAATATTCTTTGCAAGCAATATAGTGGCCTAACAGTGGTTCACTTTAATGCAAGAAGTTTGAACTCAGCTAAATTAGATTATATTAAATATGTCTTTGATAAATCGTTAGTTGATATAATATGTGTAACTGAAACATGGCTACACTGTGATCTGTGCGATTCCGTTTTTAATTTAAATGATTACAACTTAATGAGAAACGATAGAGTGGGTAGAAAAGGAGGAGGAGTGGCAATCTATTATAAAAAGTATTTAGCTGTTGAAATTTTGAGCAAGTCGGAAGACAGTCAAGTAGAATTTTTGAATGTGGAAATAAGGTGTAAACTCTCTAAGGCTTTAATATCTTGTGTCTATAATCCTAGTAAAGAGTCCAGCTTGCAATTTTTTTTTGATAGTATTGCTGATTACATAATAAGCTTCGACAATTTGATTATTTGTGGAGACTTAAATGTTATCATTTTAAGTAATGAAAAAGCTGCAATCGACATGCAAAACCTTGTACGCATTTCTGGTCTTTCTGTTGTTAACAGTGTTATGCCTACCCGATTTGGAAAAAATGCTAATCCCAGTTCGTTGGATTACTTTATAGTTTCTGACCATTCTAAGGTTTTTATTTTTGATCAGCTTAGTTTTATTTCTGACCACGATTTGATTTTCTGTACTTTGGATATACAGCTACATAATTTTCCACCTCCTGAATTGCGCTGGTTTTATGACTATAAAAGCATTGATTATTCATCATTATTCAATGATGCTCTTTTAATTCCTTGGGATGAATGTCTCTTTTGTTGCAGTGTGAATGACAAGTTAACTACTTTTACGAATCACATTAAAAAATTAATGAATAAGCATTTATCCGTTCGAACCTTTAAAGTGGATAATCCTGTCTGTCCTTGGTATACCTCTCGCGTAAAACAAGCTTTGAAATACCGCTCCAAATGCTATGCTGCATGGAAACGTAACCAATCTGAGCAAAACTATGCAAAATTTAAAAGGGCTAGGAATGATGCTATTACCATAACACGTGAATCAAAAAAGCTTTTCTGCTTTAAGCAATTAGATGCATCTTTGCCTCCTAAGCGGTTATGGAACAATTTAAATAAACTTGATGTTTGTTGTAATAAAAACTAGATTTGTAATGTTGATTCAAATGCCTTAAATAATTATTTCAGTCAAACGAATGTGAACATACATCCGATGGATCCTGATCCTCCTTCAGTCAGTCTCCCTGACGCGTGCAAATTCCACTTTTCACCGGTAACTGAAATGGATGTATACATCAAGGTACGGCAAATTAGATCCAATGCAGTGGGTGAAAATGGACTGCCAATAAAGTTCATAAAAATTATTTTACCATACATTGTGAGGCGACTAACACACATAATAAACCATTGTTTCACTACATCGACTTTTCCCAACCTCCGGAAACTTGCCACTGTAACACCTGTACAAAAAAATAAAAATGCATCTATTCCTGAGGATTTCAGACCCATTAGTGTAGTTCCTGTTTTATCGAAAGTGTGTTAAAGCTTAATTGCTGAACAAATTACTCAGTACCTTAATGATACACCCAATGCAATCTGGTTTCCGCAAGGGACATAGTTGCGCGACCGCAATGATGAAGTTTTTGGACGATATTCGTATCAGCTTTGATCAAAATAAGATAACTCTTTTGTGTCTATTAGATTTTACAAAGGCGTTTGACAGCATTAATCATAATATTTTATGAAGAAAACTGGAATCGTTTGGATTTGGAATCCCTGATATTAATCTGATTAATAGCTATCTGGCTGGCAGACTGCAAAAGGTTAAAGTAGGTAATCAATTTTCAAGTTTTTGCTCGGTAGTGTCTGGGGTACCGCAAGGTTCTATACTTGGACCTTTACTTTTTACTATGTTCTTAAATGATTTATTCTTAGTCTGCAAACACTCAGAAGTGCATGCATACGCTGATGATGTACAGCTCTATATCTCACGTAGAACTGGTCTCGTTGAAGATTTGTGCTACTGTTTAAATGAAGACCTAGAAAATATTAACACTTGGGCAAAAGTAAATCATCTTCAGCTTAATCCTATTAAATCTAAAGTTTTGCCTATTTCCAAATGTTCAGGAAATAATTCTGATATTCAACCTATATTAATTGCAAATAATAGGCTTGAACTTGTAAAAAAGTGAAAAGTTTAGGCTTTTACTTAAATTCAAATCTTAATGCCTTTGATCATATCAATAGTGTGGTTAGCAAAATATATTATGTTTTAAGAAACCTCCGTCAGTCCTCAACTTTCACTCCTCAGGATACTAATGACGCTTATCAAACAACTAATACTACCTATAATAACTTATTCTGAAAATATATTCTGCAAGCTCGACTCAATTTCACCACATAAGCTTTTGATTGCTTTCAACTTTGCTGCACGATATGTTTATTCCCTTAAAAGGTTTATCACATTATTGAAAAACTATGTGCAATTCTTGGTTGTGATTTAGAAAATTATTTATACTACTCGTATATATATATTTAAATCGTTCACCAGCATACTTATACAATAAACTTCAATTTAGCGTATCGACTAGGTGTATAAATTTTATTATTCCTAAATTCAATTTTTTCAATTCAACAAGATTATTTTTCATCAATACCATTAGAGTATGGAACACTTTGCCAGCATCGCTTAGACTAACAACAAATCAGAGCAAATTTAGAAGTGAAGTAATGAACTATTATAAAACCAACTCATGATTCCTAGAACTCTCATCTAATCTATTTATTAGTATCAATTTTAATTTTAAGTATGTATTTATATTGAAAATTATTTCCTGCTTTTACATGTAACCAATGTTTTTTTTGTGCATCAAAAGACTAAGTCTTATAGCACTAATGTTTAAAATAAATTTAAATTGAAAAATTAATAGTCAAAACAATTTCGTATTTTTCGGTCTGCAATAAAATATGAAAGTAGTTCAATAATATTTCCTAATTTATTGCTTTAACCATTAAAACCTACAAGAGAGTACGAAACTGGTTACAATGTAATTTCTTTGTATGAACCCAATTCTAAGTGTCGCAACGTAAAACTCATTTCAGCATTTAAATCTAGAACCGAAAAGATAAAAAGTGAATCAAAACAAAAACAAACAAAACGAAATGCTTTCATCGATTTGCTTGTTTTTGTTAACGCAGCTCTTTCGTTCTGTCCTTAAGCTAAGATTTACTATATAAGATTCACTTTTTAAAACTAAAATTCAATAAAGTGCCAAGTTCCAAAAAGGAAAGTTCGGTAGTTTTTATTCCAATTCAAAACTTTTATACATAGCCTCATCAGACCAGTTTTTTGTTGATGTTGTACTTGGACTCGAACCCCTGATCGTTCTTGAATTGCAATTTTTATTTTTGACGGTCGCTCTTAGTACTTGAGCTGTTGGGGACATGACCTTGAGGTGTACAATGTGCGCTTATCTATTTCAATCCGCAGTCCAAGCACAAAATTAGCCAAAAACTGGTCTGATGAGGCTATGTATATACATATGAGAATGTGTATATATGTGGTAATAGCCGAAACATATGTCACCAATTACCAGGTTAAATTGTTCCGTTTGTTATCTATGCCATGTTTGTTGAATAAAAAAGCATTGATCAATTAAGTAAAATTTTACGATCATATTGGTCTCTGCGAAATGACTGCAAGTTCAATGTAATAATTCTTAATATAATAAATTATCAGTCGCTAAAACTAAATTTATTAATCTTTAAGCAAATTTTAAAATAAATTTTTAAAATTAAGTTATTTACGAGTGGAACCATGTTAGAGCTAATGTTTGAGTGTAAAAGTCAATTTTGTTAACTATTTTGGTGGCCTCAGACTTAGGTGCGCAACTAAGTTCTCGCTGTTTGTCAATAGATGGCGCTAGCGATAAGAGCTGGTCGATTTGGTTCATATCGAAACGTTATGAATCTAGCCTAAACATATGGTAAACAAACCAATTTGAAACTTTTTCGATTTCGTGTTTTCATAGTCTGTTTGTGGTGACTGACTTTTGTACCACATAATCGTCATTTGCGGGAGGAGTTGGTTTTCTTCTTTCAATCGAAGAAAATGGCGGCTGTCGCGCATCGAGAGCTCCAAAAACTTACGGAGATGGTGTTCTGAGCGAAACAACGTGCCGAGATGGGTTTCGTCACTTTTAAAATCATGATTTCGACATCGACGATCGACCACGTGAAGGAAGGCCAAAAACCTTCAATGATATGGAATTGGAGACATTGCTCGATGAGGACTTGTCCCAAACGCAAGAAGAGCTTGCTTCAGTATTGGGAGTTACCCGACAAGCCATTTCCAAGCGTTTGCATCCGTGAAAAACGGCCCCAATACGAACAGAGGCACGATAAAGTAATCCTATTGCATGACAACGCTAGGCCTCACGTTGCTAAACCTGTGAAAACATACTTGGAAACTCTCAAATGGGAAGTCCTACCCCACCCGCCGTATTCCCCAGATCTTGCCCCGTCAGACTACTACTTATTCCGTTCTATGGCACATGGTCTGGCTGATCAGCAGTTCAACTCCTATGAAGACCTCAAAAAATGGCTTGATCCGTGGATAACCTCAAGAGACGAACACTTCTACCGTGATGGCATTCGAGCTCTATAAGAAAGATGGGGAAAAGTGGTATCTAGCAATGGGCCATACTTTGATTGATCCATCTGTAACTATTTTTTGACAATAAACTTGCATTTTCTAACAAAAAACAGCGAGAACTTAGTTGCGCACCTAATAATTTGCGGTGATTTTCCAATATCCGATCGCATGGAAAACAACCATCATTTTAATCGGGATGCAAAGGTAAACGCTTTTAGTTTTTGCTGAGCATTTGTGGAATGACTCAGTTTTTACTTAACACTAATCGTTCTCATAATATTCAAAGTTCAAAAAACGTTTTTTTTAGAAATCTCGATTTTTTTTTGTTGGATGCTGACCTATTTGTATTTCAGTTTATTAACGCCGCATTTTTATAGCGTGTCAACATTGTTATCTTTATAAGTAAAATAAGTAAGACTACACTAATCAGAATTTTTAGTCAGGATTCTTACCAAGGCATATTAAAAATTGCGACTTTTTGAATTCTAGCTCAAAGAATTCTCTTTTCCTATGCAGCTTTGCCATGCATTAACATTAGTCCAAAGATATTTTCGCCCAGCGTAAGTGCATAGTAAACTCATATTTAAAAAATCGTCACGAAATTAATGCTTTAATAAATTTTTATATTTGGAAATTTTTAATTTTTACGTTCACACACAACAAAAAAGTTAATATATATTATCAAATATAACAAGCATTAATGCATGTGAAGTTGCAGAATTTTTAGCAGCTGTTCAAGTTTTTAAACCTTAGGAGGTACATCAGTACTAGGAGACTCAGGAGGTTCCTCCACTAAGTACCCGTGCTCAGAACGATAAACATTGCTTGAATCTTTACTTCCTGTCTTGTTAGTGTTTGCAGAATGCTCCTCAATCGCAAGTTCGGAATCGTAGTATTCATTTTCCAAACGTTCTCTTTTACGTGGACTAACGCCATCATCCTCCTCAATGTTTTCAAAGTCGTTATCGTCTATGTAGTGATAGGAAATATCAGTTTCTAGCGCCAATGCACAAGGGAGCTGCAGTTGATGTTCGAAATCGCTAAGGTAATAAACCATGCCGTCAGCATCTACAACATACGTAGCCGTATTATCGCACTGCCATTGAATGGGATACTCGTTCACTAGAGCAAAAGAATGGGGTGTGGTGTTACTCAAAACCTGTGGCGTAAAATAACAGCCTGGACTATAGTACTCATACTCAATGTAATCATCACATTCATCATTTGAATCGCCGAATGCCAAGGTTTGTGCAGCTGAACGTTTTCGTGACATGACTCTCATCAATATGTCGATTATTCTACTGGGATTCCAGTATATCGTAATACTCGATGGGCTCCGATTGATCGGCAATGTTAATGCGAATGCACAGATAGAATATGTGTACTTGAAATTGACGCATCAAATAAAAGTTTAAACAGATCTCTAATATCATTAATTGGAGGTAAAAACTTGCGTTATATAAATATAGCCGTAATATGAAAATATATTTACTCACATAAAGAAATGACAGAAAAAATTTTGAACTTGTTTGCTTCAAATTTTGATTTTTACAAATAAATCTACTGAATGATGAATAATAAATTGAAAAAAGTGAAGGCCTTTTTAAAGGAGTAGAATTTACATGTTGACAAGATTTGAAGTCCCTGTAAATTGGAAAAATCACTGAAATTGAAACCATGCATGCAATATAATGTCAAAAGTTAAAAGTACGTCAGAGCTTGATATAGAAAAGTTTCTGGAATGATATATACATATAAGATTTACAAACTACCAAAAATATTCAAATATTATATTAGGGTGTATCACGAAAAACTTTATTTTGAAATTTAAAATTTCAAGTCGATAAAAAGTTTTCATTTCAGTTACGTATGGAGCATAATTTGCCAAGCGTCCCAGGCCAAAGAAAGTTGTCTGATAGGGCTAAAATTGGGCAAATTGTTTTCCTCTTAGATGGAACTCTCACACCAAATATGTTATTATACAAATATGGACTTTGGTGGAGGGGTACATTTTTGAACTTATCTTGCAAAGAATAACTTTCTAACTTCTTTATGGCTGCATTAACGAAATTTTTTCCCAGACGTTTTCATAAGGTTATTATACAAATTTTCAGTGAGTTATAACTATTTTAAAAAAAAATATTTTGAGGTCCAATTTTGAAAATCAAAAATCAATTTTTTTCCCTTAAGATCATTAATTTTCAGAGTGGCAAATTCATTAGAGTTTGATCTATTGACCAAATTCACCAAATATTGTCTTTTACCACTGTTTTCTTCTTAAGTAAGTTCGTAGAATTGGTCAAAGTTTCAGAAAAATATTTTTCTTACTATCGCATCTTATATATAACACATCCGCAGTGGGTGCAAATACTTATATCCATTAAACATGAGAAGCTCTCTCAAGGAATAGAAGACTTTAAAACAGCAAAACAAAAAAAACCTGTGCTTCAGCTCAAAAATAACATCCGTAAAGTCAGCACGGTACATAGAATTACGGGTACGTTGGGATATGTTAAAAAATCTGGTCTGTGGCAGACAAAAAGGAAAGGTGATATGCAGCTCCAAAAAAAGTAAAAGTCAAGAACAACTCCAACTCATCTAAAGATATTGAGTTAGATGCTATATGGGGCATTTCAGGCGAAGCGGACAAGTGAGGTCGTGAAATTTATTTATATTCCAGTTAGCTATACACCTAATAAACATAAAAGTATACACACCTTTTTTTCGTATGAGGCTTAATTGCGAGTTATGGGCTTCTGAAGAATTGGCGAAGTTTAAGGACCGAAATTTTTGAACGCTGTTATTGGAATCAAGGAATTTATAGTAAAATATAAACAATACTGCTCTACCTAGTAAAAAAGATGTTCTTTTGAATTTTATAGTCAAATTCGAATTTTAAAGTTTTTTATGCATAGAAAACCGGAAGTAAAAATTTAAAATCAAATTTTCAGTAACTTCGACAAAACATTTTTTTATATATTTCAATTTAAAACTAGTAAAGGCGTTATCTTTGGCCAGGCCGAAACTCACATACCCTACACTGCATTAAAAGTACTTTTTAAATAAATGTTAAAAAAATGTTGAGGAGGTTGGATAAGTCGAAAATAATGTAAAAAGGTTTAAAAATGTTGAAAAGTGTTGGAAAAAACTGAAAATGTCAAAAGAATATGGAAAATGTTGAAAAAATTAGAATAGAAATAAAAACACGAAATATGTCACGCCCGCTTCTCCAATTCCGCCCACTTTTGTTTCAATAAATGATATTCGTGATTGACATACAAAATTTTGGCATTATAGCTTGTATAGTTTGCGATATGTGCCGTAATTATTCTTAAAATTTAGGGCGGCGACACACCCACTGGTACAATCCACTCAGATTTTGATCCAAAAGTAGACTTCCATAAACAAACCTCTTACACCAAATTTCAGTATGATTGCTCATATATTTCGATAGTTATGTCACTTAAGGTATTTTAATTGTATGGGGGGTGCCACGCCCACTGTTGGCATTTCGAAAGCTTTTGATTCATGTGTACCTAATACCCAGTAAACCACTTACTTCAAATTTCAGATCAATTGCACCAATAGTTCACTTAAAATAGCACTTACAACTTCATGTGAATGAGGGAGGTGCCACGCCCACTGATGCAATCTTTTCAAGTTTCATTGAATTTCAAAGCTTGTAGTAATCGACACCTCTACACAAAATTTTATGAAGATTATGCACACTATCTATGGCATTAAACTTATATGGGAGGCACACCCACCGGCACTATTGTACTAAAATTTTGCAAGAAGACACCTTTTAGTGAGTATATCTGCCATATTTAATTTTATAGCGATTGCGTTGTTAGTTCTCTTTTTATAACGTTTATAAATATTGTAAGCAGTGCCACGCCCTTCAAAAAAATTTTCCTGAATAATGAATAAACTTGTATTGACGACTGCTTTCAGTGGTATCATCCCTAAAATTTTTATGAAAATCGTATGTGCCAAGTCGGAGTTAAACGAAATCCAAATTTTCAATTGCTAAAAAGTGTCACGCCCACTTTTACGATTCCACCCACTTTATGCGCAGTTCAAGATGTATAAGATCTGCATTCGTGTACCAAATTTCATCACAATATCTTGCACGGTTTACGAGCTATAGCGTTATAAAAGTTAAAATTTAGGGCTGTGCCACGCCCCTTTACGAGTCTTTGCAAACTTCAAACCTAGCCTAATCTTAATTTTGTTCTCATCTTCACCAAAAGACAAAGTTTCATCAAAATCGCAGCAACTTTTTTTCAAAATGGACTTGGGTATACTCGTATTTACATAGAGTATGGGCGGAAGGCGTGGCCGTGAAGCGATTTCGCCAATTTTTATATGCTAGCAGCTTGCAAGAAGGTTTGACCTGTGTACCAAATTTCATTGAGTTAGCTTGCTTAGTTTTCTCGTAAACCTGATTTCAACAGACAGACAGACACACAGACAGTCAGACAGACAGACAGACAGACAGACATAGCTATATCGACTCAGGTGGTGACGCTGATCAAGAATATATACACTTTTCCATACCTGCCACGCCCCCTTCTATGCGTTACAAACGGAATGACAAAGTGAATATACCCTCTGTGTAGGGTATAAAAAAAGTCTTGAGTATATAAATGTTTCACAAAAAAGTTTCAACATCATCGTTATTGGTTAAGGAGATATATAAATTTATGTACCTAAAAAAGAAGCCAGGTCCCATACAAAGTGCGGCACGCATGTACTTCAATTTATATATCTCCTAAACTAATGCAGATTAATTTTTAAAATGTTTAGCACATTATCGGTATATTTTAAGCTATGTTTTAGGGTTAAGATAAAAAAGCGTATGTTGAAATTGTTTAAATCCTGAAAAGAAATGCTCACTTCCGGTTTTCCACAAGAAACAAAAATTCAGATTTCAAACCTGATTTCGTAATTCAAAAGAGCAGTATATTTCCTATAGCATCCACAATGTTTAGTATTTAATTGAAAATTAAGAGTAAAATCTTTTACTCGAATTATTTGCTTAGAAATGTAGCTCTTACTCTGAAAAATATGAGTAAATGAATTTCGTATGAATAAAAATTTCAAAATGTCATTTGGAGTATTTACTCAGCTTCGTATTAATAAAAACAGAAAAAGCTACACTTACTCCAAAAATCTTGAGTCTGCTACTTTGTTGACTCCGAGTATTTACTCTGACTATTTGCTTAAAGTTATTTGTTCTTTTACCGCATTCAGTCGTTTAATTTTGATTTTACGAGCTATCAACGCAGAACGTAAATATAAGAACTATAGTTGAGATAGATAAGACTATAATCACAGATCATCATATGTTATTTGGCTAAAATCAGAAATTCGTTATGTCATTTTGGGTAAGGAAATTAGTGCACCATCAGCGTTAAGTCAACAAATTGCAGAAATTTAGAAGCAAACTTGGAACAAGTGTACTTTAGCTGAACTTCTCGATTTTTTTTAGGGGTGAAAGGGGGTTAAAAATAAATAAAAATTACAAAAAAAAGTGTCGCTCGGATCTAGTTTCGGAGATATAGCCATCGGAATTTCCGGGCATAGCTTTTGTAAAAACGGTTATAAGTTGGGAACTGCTGTATGAATTTAAGAAATATCGATGTCATAAGAAAGATATTTTGATGGCCAACGATAACGGTGCAGTAAGTTTTGAAATTAGATATTTAATTTTGAAGATATGACGATTTTTCTGAAATTTTAACAAAATTTTTTTTAGAAAAACGTTGTTTATTCCAAAAAATGTGTTAATAACCTATATTTTTATTAGCATGCCCAGAAAACTTGATTCTTTTGCTCTAAAATGATACACTATTTGCATAGTTACTTTTTATTTTACCTATTTTTATCGAAAAAAGAAATATAACTTTGGTGAATTTCATATTGAAATATATGGTAATTATTTACTTTAATTATTATTTAAGGCCATTGAATTATCTTTGTTATGACACCCATATTTAAGATATCCATATAGGGGTTCCCAACTTATAATCGCTTTTACAAAAACTATGTCCGGAACTTCTGCGTGCTATATCTCCGTAACCAGATCCAAGCGACACTTTTTTTAAACTTTTTAGGGCTAATAGTGCTAGAAATGGATTTTCATATCATACCACTTGTGCCGATTGTGGTGGCAAATAGCATGCGTGGAAAAAAGCAGTACAAGCCAAGAATACTTGGTGACGATAAAAACTTTAAACAATTGTATCGTTTTACACGTCGGAATGCGGACTATTTGGTGCAATATTTTTACCTGAAAATTTGGAACGGCGCGGTGGCGCAATCTCTAATATGCACGGTTAAGGAGCTATGGCGTTGTTAAAGTTAAAATTTAGGGCTGTGCTAATCTCTTTTAAGAGCCTTTGCAAATTTGAAACCTAGCCCAATCTTTATTTTGTTCACATGTTCACCAAATCACCAAGTTTCATCAAAATCGCAGCATCTTTTTTCAAAATGGACTTGGGTATATTTACATAGAGTGTGGGTGGTAGGCGTGACCGTTAACCGATTTCGCCCAATTTTATATACTAGCAGCTTGCAAGCAGGTGTGACCCGTGTACCAAATTTCATTCAAGTAGCCACGCCCATTTCTACGCGTTAAAAACGGAATGACAAAGTGAATATAACCTTAGTCGGGTATAATTAGATATAATTTTTATACAGGAAAAGGGGATCAAGCCTTTGAATAGAAAATGCTGTTTACAAGTTTTTTACAAAATAGCGGTTAGCGCTGTCGAAATATTTTATCTATTGGGGACGCCAAACCAATGTTGCGTTTCTAATCAGCTTGTGTCGATATATTAATTTAATAGCGCCCTCACATGTCACGATTTTTCGTCGTAGCGTCTGAGGGCAAATCGTATGACTGTATGCTTGCTTTCATTGCTCATTCGCATTTTGAGCGTTGAGAACGAAGCATCAAGTATATTTCTATATGTAATCGTTTGATATTAAACCCGTAGGGATTGACTTTGAACCCGGAGACCTGGGTTTCTTCATGAGATTTTCTATCAATGCCAATTTCCTCGACTAAGGCTCTTCAACATGGAAGGAATTTAACGAAATAAATAAACAATAATTTTCTTAGAAATGATAAGACTAAGGAACAATTTGTTCCACAGATCGTTTTCGAAGACCGTAAAAAATACACAACTGCTACTGAATTCTCCCTAAGAAAAATTATTTTTAATGTTCGTTCGTTCACATTATGTTTTGACTATACAGAAATTAATGTTCTAAATAAAAACGCGGTTTTTCTTAAGCGGCCCATCAACTGGCATCAAAAATGCGCAAAATTTTACCAGCAGCTGCGCAAAATATTAATTTAATTGTGGAAGGTTGTGCAAACAATGACTGGAATAGCAGCAGCAATAATTGTTTGATATGAAATCGTCGAAGACAATCAAGTAAAACAAACAAATAGGAATTGGCGTCAATGTCGTTTAATTTCGCAGCCAATGCATTTGTTTTAAGGTTCCTGTTTTTATATACTTCACTCTTGATTTTCCATAGTTCTGGCAAAGAATTATAAATTTTGATGAATTATGTCCAAAAAAATTCATTTTCACATTTTGCTATAATCCGCGCACAACCGACGGCTGTCTCAATGGAACTAGCTCACATTCAAAATGAAATTTCGCATTTTCCCATTCTACCTCGTTCTTACATTCAAAATTTAGAATTCTCAAAATCAATGTTTTTCGATACTTTGTCTAAAAATATTCGATATGTGAATTTCGAAAAAGTTTTTCCAGACTTATTTTTGAAAATACGATTTGTGAAAATCACAAAACTTAAAACTACATGAATTTTCGGACGTTTGTATTTCAAAATGTATACGTCAGGTCAAAAAACGGTTCGGGCATGAAAGTTAGCATTTTACGTCTTTTTTCTAATTGTTGAATTGAAAATTTTATTTTCTTAAGATATTAATTTTTCATTTTAAAAATTAAATTTTCGTCTAGCGGTACGTTTATTTTTTTTCAGAGAGAAAGTAAAATCTTAGCAATCGTTTTGTAATTTAGTTTAGAGTGGTCAGAGTCGTGGTTCTCTAGATATGAATTTTTCTATGTCGCCACGCGCAAGGTCCAAAAACTAACAAAATCATAGAAAAGAATCAAAGCAAAGCACGTGCATAGCCATCCCCTTTCGGTCCTGGATGCGCACTCTTAAGATTTTGCGCAAAATGCCAATGGTATTCGAAATTTTTCTAAATCACACATTCAAGAATGCGCATTCGAAAGAATTCTGCCACCACTGTGCTTAATAGAATTTGTTGCATTATTAAAAACAGCTTAAAATTTCTAAAATTTTGCAGGAGATTTCAGGAATTTTTCGAATTAAGTTTTGGAAATTTGATTCAGAATGTTTTTAAATAAATGCTGGGGTTTTTCGTCTCAACGAGTATATATACTACCAAATATCATGTCAATATACGCAACACTGAAGTTGTAGTAGAACAAAAAGGCGCACTTGCGGCGTAGCTGAACATTGGAATACTTTTTTTTGTTTGAAAATTTACAGATGATTGAAACGAAACATAAAAAGTATTGCAATGCTCGGCTACGACGTAATTGAGACTTTTGTTCTACTGCAACGTCAGTGTTGCGTGTATCGATATGACTTGGTGGTAGGTGATTTCCATGTAAAAACGCATTTTCGTGTATAAGATATTGGCTATGTAATTGAATAAGGGATTAATTCGTAAAAGGTATTTTATCGTCTTATGTATTCAGTTGTACCCTAAAAATGATAAATTCAAAAGCGCTATTACATTTAGACTTGGACTATTGCGAACGGTGCAAATTCGTCCCTTTTTTATCTTTTTCATTATATCTCAAAACCTATACTTCTTTGGTAGACACACACTATCAGATTATTTGTGGGGAATAAAATCATATCGATTGATAAAGTCAAAAAACTTATTTTTTCAACAAAATAAGTTACAAAAAAACTGTTTAAAAACAACCGTTTAATTAGTTAACGAATTAGGTCCTTATTCAATTACATATGTATATAGTCAGTAGCCTATATGCAGGAATGCATGAAAATATGGGAATTACTTTCGTAATTGATTTCTGAATAACTCTTACATTTCTTGTCAAAGTGGGTATATTTATTTTGTCATTCCGTTTCCGAAACAAGGTGGAATTGGAGAAGTGGGCGTGGCATATTTCGACTTATTCATACATTCTACTTTTTCAACGATTTTGAATTGTTTCAATATTTTTCAACAATTTCCATATTTATTCGAATTTTTCAACTTCTTCACATTTTTCAGAAGAAACTACCTCGTCTTGAAACCCTCAACTGGGCAACTAATAAGATAAAAAAAATCGACGCTTTATAAAGACGCATAAATTAACATTTTTTGTTGTTTGGGGCATTTCATGTGAATCCGACAATGAAAATAAAGTGAGGTCGTGAAATTTGTTTATGTCCCGGTAAGTTATAAATCTAGTAAACATAAATGTGGACACACAATTTGTTTTGATATGAGGCTTATTTGCCGAGTTATGGGGTTCTGAACAATTGAAGAAGCCTGAGAACCATCATTTTTGAACAGTGTTATTGGAATCAATGAATTTATAATAAAATATAAAAAATGTAGTTGCAACTATTTAGTGAAAAAGATGCTGTTCTTAAATTTATTAGTCAAATTTGAGTTTTAAATTTTTGTATATATAGAAAACCGGTAGTACGAATTTCAAATCAGATTTTCAATAACTTCGACACAATATTTTTTAAATATTTTAGCTTCAAAAAACAAGCCTGAAGTATATAGTTGTTTCACAAAAAATATATCGTGATCGGTATTAGTTAAGGAGATAGATAAATTCAAGTACTTAAGCAAGGGAAAGGTACCATGCAAAATGTTTCAAGTATGCACTTCAAATCATAAATCTCGTAAACTAATGTAGATCACATTTTAAAACTTTTAACACATTATTTGTATACTTTAAGCTACATTTTAAAATTAAAAATCGCTCATTGCCGGTTTTCCACAAGAAAAAAATCCAAATTTTAAGCCTAATTTCATGATTGAAAAGAGCAGTAAATTCTCTCTAGCAACCACAATGTTTAATATTCTATTGATAGTTTGTCAAATTCGAAAAACTGCTTCCGAAAACTCTATTCTTCACATCACAGCCATTTTCAGAAGTCCATAGTTTGCCAACTAAGCCTTACATAAGAAAATATTAGGTGCTTAAACCTTCTAGAAGTACAATTAATTAATATTAAATTTTTTTTTTTTCAGTGTCGGCCTTGCATGAAATGTCCCATATGCCAAAACATATAAATATTGCACGTTGAAAAATTCAATCAATGCTTGTTTTTATTCAAAAAAATGTCAGCCCCATGTGCACTAGTCTCGCCAAAACACCAGAATGGCTTGACCGATTTGAACAAATTTTTTTTGTTGTGTTTGTACCTCTTCAGCCAAGGCTTATGCAAAAAAAAAAGTTTGGAAAAATTTGAAATCGGAAAAGTGCAAAAAATCCAATACAGTGTTTTGAATGGGAATTTTGTATGGAGAAAGCACCGCATATTTCGCGATCGACTTGATTTCGGTGGGAAAGACGGGGAGAGCAGAACAATGGCTCCTGAGCTCACTTTTTTTTATTATATGAATGAATTTCATTAAAATCAATTTAAATAGAGAAAACCTCAAAATCAAATAAAAAAATTCAAAAATCTGCAAACATCCTGCTTAGAGATATTTATTTATTTAATTTTTCCTGCAGTCTTGTCATTTACATAGTCTTGATCATTTAGCTTTAGTCTTGCACAATTGGTCTTGGAAGTGAACATTTTGAAGGATCAAGATTTTTTTATTCCTTACTAAGCTACTTAATCGTTCAACATACATGGGTCCACGAATGCCAAGTTGAAAACAAGAAATTGCCGGCCTTCCCGAAACATCAAAAGTTTTTGCTTAATATGGTACAAAGTAAAAATTTTATTGAGAAATGCTTACGACATTTTTTGTATTAAAAAAACTTAAATTTTTTGTCGGTAACTAACTTGGTGACCTTTCCTTTGCTCGTTAAAAAAAATCTAAGTAAGTACATTTAACAAAAGTCCGCCAATCAACTTCTTTTCCCGATATTATTCAATTTCTTCAAAACCCATGGCTTGGACACGCAATGAAAGCGTTGCACCTCCCATATAAACAATTAAACTTAAATAATACCTCGAGAAAGGCATGGTGTGCCTGGCACTTTTTATGTGACATAATCGTATTCGTGGAGCTTCATATTATTACTAGTACAATTCATAAATGCTAAGAGCTTATGAGATATTTGGTTTACCATAGCCATCTTAATTACGTCATTACAGTAAGACATAGAAATTTTGGCTTTGCAGTTCTGTTGCTCAAAACAAAATCGTTTTGTGTTTCAATTTTATTAAACTTTTAGCTTTCCTAACACTCTCAAGGCACTTAATTCTGTTGCATGTTCCGCTAAAAGATCTAACAAAATATCAATTTTTACATTGCACATATTGTTCTCTTCCTCTGCTATCTTTAAGCGTCGGTTTATTCGATTAACATCATCCAGGTCACTTTTCCGGATAGAATAAATCCATATTCCGTCAGCAAAACGTAGCTCCTTGTTTCCCAGCGTGATCGAAATACTCTTAAAGTCATCTAAGTCTTCTGCAATAGCGGGACAGCCAATATTGCAACGAACGGACCGAGGTGGAACAGGTTTCGAATCATATTTCCTATTGAAGAGCGGCATTGATATTTTTGACTTCTAATGATCAAAATCACATTTAAATCTTATAATCTTGAAAAAATTGCTGCAAAATGCCACGCGTATTGTTGTCTCTTGTTTTTATTGTCGTAGAACTGAAAAATAAAAAAAAAATATTCTTATGCTTAGTATTGACATGACTATCGTCATGGCAATGGTGGTGCCCAAACAGTTATAGGGGTGTAAGCCACTGTAGAGCTAAGGCACATGAAAAATGGCGTCCAACTAACAAAGTAAATTTAGTCCTGTTTGAACCATGCATTAGTGCAATAAAGGATACAATCTGAGCACACGTTTCACGTAAAATAAATTCGATTAACATGACACAGCCGCCAGTTACAGAGCAATTGTGAGTTTAAGTTTAAATATCAATGCCTGGGCATTTGCTTCTTTAAAGTTATTATACTATATTTTTAGTACTTTGAGCGTTATCACAGAAAGCTGTGAAAAACTAATAAATCAAACTCAGACAGACTTAGAGTTTTTTAGGGTACGTCAAAAAATTACTTATTAACAAAAATACAAAAAATACGTATATTTCTGTTGCAAATTTAAAGCATGAACAAAACCATTTAAGAGCGCAAATTTTGGGCATTTTAGAAGACAATCATAGCCTCAATACAAAACTGGAAGTTCTTAAAAATTCGACGGCACCTCCTGCTGACTCGCGAGATGATGCGACGCGGGAAAAGATAACAAAAGAAGCTTTGAAAAATGTTCAGCAACAGATAGAGTACTTACAAGCGGTAAGAATGTTTTAATTTACACAAAGATTTCGCAATCCTAGTTGCATACAAAATTCATCTGGCAAAAACGTTAAGTCAAAGACTGTCAAATAATTCAGAGACTTAAATCACAAAATTTGTTTGAATTTAATTAGCCCGATGAATGAAAAAATCAATTGGTTATCTTAATAATTTCTGGTTAAACATAAAACTAATTGCCGGTGTTACGCACTAATAATACAAAAAAGTCGAAAATACATTTTAGATATCATGGCTGAACCGACCGCACTAATGTTGTAAGTGGGAAATTCAAAATACTGAAAATTAAAAGCAATATGATTCTAGGGTGAACCTATTTCCCGAAATTATGCACTTACAACATTTGTACAATATTTTTTGATATATTACTTCATTCATTAGGCCCATTGACAGTCTCTCATGGAGTAATGCCTTTTATTCGGGGATCAAGCTTATTTACGCACATTTCTGATATGCCTATTCAATTATTCTAATCTGATCTGATCCGAACACAATGTTGCCAGTATGCCTCTTAGTTGGTGGAGGAGGGACAGATGGTGGGACCAAATTGAGTATCCTTGAAAATATTTCTCAGCTCAGAACTAGCTGATTCTCGGAACCTTAAAGGTGTTTTTTTGCTGATTGCTGAATATTATATTAATCTACAGAAAGTTTTTTGATTTAAAAAACGCTCATGCCAATTTAATTGAAAAGTATTTCTTACATAGAAAAATATAATCAAAGTTAAAAAAAACTAATTTTTGGTAAAAGTTGTAATGATAAGATTTGATTTAGCTATGATGAGATGAAATTGAAACATCTTACTGATACATCGTATTTTATGGTAAGCCACTTGTTGCTCTCGACTTTAAGCGCATGTTATTCGGTTTGAAAAGTGGCACGGTCATAATGTAATCCACTTTTTTTCCAGCGTAAGGAAAATAAATTTGGCGTGGATTTTGCGACGAAAAATATATTATGTAAAGAAGTAATTTTAATTGGAAACACAGGTTTTTAACTGAATGTTATTAATATTATGATTACTATTTAATAATTATAATAATATCAATTTTTTTCATGGTGAAAAGAGCTTCACTCTGCACAATCTATCACATTGTCAGCGGAGCACCGGCTGACTATTGTTAGTAGGGATTCGCGTTCGTTTTCTCACCGACTGCAGTTGAAGAAGGTGTGCTCTGAATCATCTTCATCAGCGTTCCCATATATACAGAAACGGTGCTCTGTCCAGTACATATGTATACTCAAAAATTAGTTATGTATGTTCGATGTCATAGAAAACATTGCTCATATTTAACTGATTTTGTTTTTGAAATCCAGTCATTGAATGTAATTCTTTGATTTCAGGAACTAAAATTCCTTGATTTCGAATATTTGCAAGTCATACTATCAGCAAATTATTGCACTTCTTAGTATAAATTTGTAGTATTTATTAAGATAATGAACACGGCGAAAATAAAGAATCGTTCCCTTTCTAATTTTTCACCGCGATAATTCTTTTACTTATATATGTTACTATATCATACTGAATTCGTTGATGTAACTATTCCTGGTAAAATCAGAAAATTAATTTAAAAAATTAGTACGGTTGCAAATAGACTGCGTTTTGTTGTTTCAATGAATGAACTTGCTATATAAGACAAAATTTTCTGCAATATAAAAAAATGTTTGTAAAAAAATATCCTTCATTCTAATATTTTGTCAAAGTTTATCAGTTAAATTGAAGAAAAGATTTGTGTTTTTACCAATTGATTTATTAAAATTCAACTTATTCCACACTAAAAAAATATAGGGCAGCATCTTTAAAAATCTGAAAAATATAAAGTAAAACAAGTAAAGGTGTAATCTACAGCCAGGCCGAAACTCACATACCCTACAGTGCATTGATGGCACTTTGAAGCAAATGTTAAAAATGCGTTGAATAGGTTGAATAAATCGAAAAAAATGTAAAAAGGTTCAACAAGGTTGAAAAGTGTTGAAACAGTTGAAAAAAACTTAAAAAGTCTCAAAAACATGGAAACCATGGAAGAAACTTAATTGAAATTGAAAAAGTCAAAAAAAAAATGAAAAATGTTGAAAAATTGATGAAAAAGTCGAAGGAATAAAAAAAATGTCGAATAAAGTTGAATGAGGTTTCAAGAATGGAAAAAACACCTATGGAATATATTGGGAAAAAGTAGAAGGTTGAAAAAGTCAATAGAATATGAAAAATGTTGAAAAAATGGAACCGAAATGACAAACACTAAATATGCCACTCCCACTTCCTCGATTCCACCTACTTTGGGATGAAAAAATTATATTCGTGATTGACACACGCATACAAATTTTTAGCCACGCCCACTGGTGCTATTTTGCACGCTTTTAACTCAGACATACCTTATAGCAAGTAAGCCACTTGCATGAAACTACCAATTAATGCAATAGATCACTGAAAATAGCGCTTACCATTTTATGTTTATATGGGAGGTACCACGCCCATTGATGCAATTCCGTCGAAATCCATTTGATTTTCAAGCTTTTAGTAACAGACATCTATACACCAAATTTTGTGAAGATTACTCCCATTTTACACTATCTAAAACTTAAACGTTTATAAAAATTGTGGGCTGTGCCATGCCCGTCAACGGCTTTTTCCGTAAACTGACGTAGTTTGTATTGTATCATCCGTAAAGTTTTTTTTCAAAATCGTATGTGCCAATTTTGAGTTGCACAAAATCAAAATTTCCAGTTGTTGAAAAGTGCCACTACCACTTTCAGCACAATTCAAGATATACGTATATGACCTGTATCCGTGTACCAAATTTTATCAAAATATCTTGCACGGCGTGTGGAGTTATAAAGTAAAAATTTAGGGTTGAGCCACGCCTCTTTAAACGCCTTTGCAAATTTCAAACTTAGCCCAATCTTAATTTTGTTCATATGTTCACCAAATCACCAAGTTCCATCAAAATCGCAGCAACTTATTTCAATATGCGCAGAGGTATAAAGGGTGTTTTTTTTAGAGGTATAGAGCTTCGAATTGAAATAAAACACAAGAAAATCGTTTTAATGTCCATCAATTTGGCTTTATTGGAAGGATAATTTTATGCCATTAATGTTTAAATATGATTTCGGGCATGTGGCCGCCGCGGCTGGCTCGAATAAAGCCAAGTCTACAGGTCCAATTTTGAACCACTTTTTCGAGCATATGGGGCCGTATGTCGGCAATAACGCCACGAATGTTGGCTTCCAAGTCCCCTAACGTTTCTGGTTTGTTGGCGTAGACGAGCGACTTCACATATCCCCAAAGAAAATAATCCAATAGTGTCAAATCACACGATCTTGGTGGCCAATTGACAGGTCCATTCCGCGAAATTATGCGCTCATCGAATGTTTCCTTCAATAAATCGATTGTGACGTACGCTGTGTGGCATGTAGCGCCGTCTTGTTGGAACCACAACTCATCCACATTCATGCCATCCAATTCGGGAACAAAATAGTCGGTTATCATGGCTCTATACCGATCTCCATTAACGGTAACTGACTCTCCAGCATTATTTCGGAAGAAGTATGGCCCAATGACTCCACCAGCCCATAGAGCACACCAAACAGTCAGTTTTTGTGGATGTAATGGCGTCTCAAGGGTCTCATGTGGATTCTCTTCACTCCAAATGCGGCAATTTTGCTTGTTGACGTAGCCATTCAACCAAAAATGAGCCTCATCACTGAACAAAATTTTGCGATGAAAATCAGCATCGAGATCAATCTCATTTTCGGCCAATACACCAAAATCACGACGCATTGCATGGTCTCGCGGCTTTAATTCTTGCACAAGCTGGATCTTGTAAGGTCGCCAAGGTAAGCCAAGATCTTTGCGCAAAATCTTCCATAAAGTTGATGGACAAAGCTCCAATTGCTGTGCACGGTGGCGAATCGATTCATTCGGGTCCTCTTCAACATTTTGCTCTACAGCGGCAATTGTTTCTTCGGTGCGCACTGTTCGACGTCTCTGCGGATGCGTATTATCACATAGAGTAAACGTAGTGCGAAAACGATCCATGGTTAACCGAATTAATTGCTCTGATGGACGATTATGTCGACCATAAAATGGACGGAGCTTGTGGTAAACTTCGCGAACTGAACCATTATTTTCGAAATAAATTTGCACGATTTGCAAGCGTTGTTCTTTTGTCAACCTGTTCATGATGAAATGGCAAACATAAATGACATTAGAGTTGCCAGATTTGACCATAAAATGCCAGTTTTATCTCTATTCGAAAAACAAACCTCTAAAAAAAACACCCTTTATTTCATTGAATTAGCTTGCTTGGAAAAGTATATATATACTTGATCAGCGTCACCACCTGAGTCGATATAGCTATGTCCGTCTGTCTGTCTGTGTGTCTGTCTGTCTGTCTCTTGAAATCACGTTTACGGGAAAACTAAGCAAGCTAATTGAATGAAATTTGTCACACAGGTCAAACCTCTTGCAAGCTGCTAGCATATCAAAATGGGCGAAATCGAACTCTATGTAAATATATTCAAGTTCATTTTGAAAAAAAAGATGCTGCGATTTTGATGAAACTTGGTGATTTGGTGAAGATGAGCACAAAATTAAGATTCCTCCAGGTTTTAAATTTGCAAAAGCTCTTAAAGGGGCGTGGCACAGCCCAAAATTTTAACTTTTATAACTCCATAGCTCGTAAGCCGTGCAAGATATTGTGATGAAATTTACCTTATAAATCTTGAATTGCTTATAAAGTGGGCAGAATTGTAAAAGTGGGAATGGTACTTTTTAACAATTGAAAAGGGGGATTTCGTATAACTCCAAATTGGCACACACAATTTTCATAAAAATTTTAGGGATAATGCCACTGAAACTAGTCATCAATACAAGCTTTGTTAATATACTGGAAAATTTTGTTGGAGGGCGTGGCACAGCCTACAATATTTATGAACGTTATAAAAAGAGAACTCACAACGCAATCGTTATGAAATTTCAAAAATACTTTTAATGCTATAGATAGTGTACTATGAGAGTAATCTTCATAAAATTTTGTGTGGAGGTGTCGGTTGCTATAAGCTTTGAAATTAAATGAAATTTGACAAGATTGCATCCGTGAGCGTGGTACCTCCGTCATTAACATAAAGTTGTAAGTGCTATTTTAAGTGCACTATTGGAGCAATTGATCTGAAATTTGATGTAAGTGGTTTACTGGGTATTAGATACATATGAATCAAAAGCTGGCGAAATAGCAACAGTCGAATTAGTATTGTACAAAATTTTGTTTGTTGCACCAAAAGTGAGCGGAATTCGAGAAGTGGGCGTGACATATTTCGTGTTTTTCACTTCTATTCTATTTTTTCAACATTTCCCATATTCTTTTGACATTTTCAACCTTTCTCCTTCAATTTCACTTGACGCTTTCTTTATTCTTTCGACTTTTTCATCAATTTTTAGCATTTATCATATCTTTCGACTTATTCTCAATTTCTTTCAACTTTCTTCAATGGTTTTCATAATTTTTCAACATTTTCAGTTTTTTCCAACACTTTTGAACCACTTTACATTATTTTCGGCTTATTCAACCTCTTCAACATTTTATGACATTTATTTAAAAAGTGCAGTATAGGGTATGTGAGTTTCGGCCAGGCCGAAGATAACACCTTTATTAGTTTTAATTTAATACAAAAAGTATTAAAATATAATGCAGCATGGCTTAAAAATCAAATATAATACTTATTATATTAAAATTTAACATTAAATGTATTACAAAATTTTTTAATCTATTCAAAAGTATTTAATAAAATCAAAATTGTAACTTTCATGAGAGTCGATTAAGCGGTCTCTGAGCGCCACCCCAAATAGTAATTTTGTAGTATTAGCTATGCCCCCTAATGTTAAGTCAACGTTTACACGAGCAAACTCTTGACATAAAGATTTCCTGTTTGTTGGCAAGAAGGGAAAAATGAAAGGGTAGTCTGCAGAATTTGTAGTACCCGCAAATTCCCTTTCGTTCTATTCGATAGCTGATATTATGCTTTGAATTTACGTTTGTTCCAGCGGGTTGACGCAGTAATTGCTGTGGCATTTTCTTGCACAAAGAAATTCTAGTTTTCGTGTGTAAACGCAAAACAAATTCACAAAAGAGAATAGACAAGAATTTGTTGCACCGAATTTGCTCGTGTAAACGTTGACTATAGCTACGTGATGTGACTTCAGTGGGGAATGAGGGCCACCCTAAATAAAAGTCTTACACCCGACTGATCAATACTAACATACTGTAAATATTTCATCAAAATCGGTCTGATATTTTCCGCGTCCATAAAAGACAGACTGACAGACAGACAAAAGTTGAATTTTATATAATAGAAGATGACATACCCAAGTTAGATTTGATTTTCGAAAAATATTATCTAAAATAACATACACATTATGTTGGGACTTTTTGCTGAAAAATTAATGGCTTCGCGACTATCAGTGTGGCCTATGCGATTGCACAAAATTAATTAGACAAGAAAAAACAATTTTCTTAGGTAAAGCGAAATATGGAATTTTCCTTAAGATTCGAATAAAAAATGTTTTCTTTATTGACGTCGGGGTACTTCATGTAAACGTTGTGTTTTTGCGACTGTCAATTTACCATGGGCAATTATTTACAGTAGACTTCGAATATAACGTACTAATTCGTTATATCGAAGAGTTTTCTTTTTTGATGAAACTGGCTTTTATGTACCCATATGCACACTTACATATCTAGTCATAAAAGTTAAGTTAGATTTTGGAACGCTAAATCTACTTGCGATCAGCTTAACTGGTAAAAAAAAGTTATTCCAGTTCAGCAGTTATTGTTGAATTAAATAGCGTTCGTTATAGTGAACACTTTTAGTGTTCGTAATTTAGAGACATCATTGGAAAAATTCCAATTTGAAAAACTGTTCGATAAAATCGAAAATCGTTATATCGTTATACGTTATAATGGACGTTTACTGTAGTTAATTTGTATGAGAAAAAACAAAGTTGGAGTTTCTTGGTGGTAGTCAACCTCCTACGAATTCCGAATATTCTTCCTTAAATGGCATCTGCATTGTGTAAGGATTTTGTGCTGGAAATGATTTGTTCGCGTAAAGTTTTTAAAATAACTCCGTTAACTAACGTTACACTCTCAGATAATACAAATATGCAACGTTTTTGGTGGTTAATGTAAGGTTGAGTTGAAAATACTTCCACAAATCCTTATTACAAACGTTATGGAAAAATATGTCGCGTGACAAATGCCGCTTGCTAAATTAAATTTAAGCTTAAATTTAAAGATTAATATATATATTTCACCGCCAAATTATTCCATTTTAGTTTTAAATTAATCTCTATTAAATACGTTTCACAGATTTCTGCTGTTTTCGAGATGAAGTCGAAAACGATTTTCATTTTTTATCGCGTGCTAGAGATCCCATGTTTATTGCTAATATATTGGAAACCACAAGTCGACAGGACCCACCTTTTGCATTAAACATAGTGCTACTAAAAGCTATCGAAAATCAAAAAAGAATCAAAATTTTTTTTCAGTTTTCTTTATTTTTTTGCACTTCAAAGGCGTACGAATGTCGCGTGCTCTATCGTAAAAATGTCCATATGTATTCTATGTATGCTTGTTCTTAGGATGAACGGTTTGGTCTGGACAGTGATCAAAAGTCAATCAAACAATGAGTTTTATACATATGGGTCATTCCATCTATAATGGGGCTATCATTACCCTCATGTTTTTTAAATAGGCTGAAACTTTTTTCAGTGATTGGTCTATCATGTAGAAGATTGATAAAATTTTTTTGACCAATATTATTGATTATAAAAAAGTTTCGAATTGTGATAAAAAGAACTCGTAAGTAAAACAAAAAAAATTCATTGATGAATATAAACAAACCAACGCAATTCAAATTAGCTTTCACATTAGTTTTAGGTAGATGTGTACTAGTAGATGGCAAAAAAACTGCAAATCTGAATAAACGAAGGCCTGAACGGTTTCTATATGGTAAAAGATAAAAAAATTGGCCTTCCAAGAAAACATCAATTTCCCAAATACTTCATCATCTATTTCAGCCTTTTTAGTCTCAAAATTTTCAGAACATATAGGAGCACCAACTCTGAAAATTTTATTCATGTTTTTTCACCTTATTTGAACAGTTTTCAGCCTTTTTAGGCTCAAAATTTTGATTTCATTTTACAAGCATTTAATATGTGTGTATGCAGTGGCATATTTATGAAAGAAAAGTAACGGAATATTAAAATTTCTTGCTCTCATTCTCAATGTTTCAATTTGCATTGCAAATAACATAAACATATATCTTAGCTTTAGATGACTGTAAAAAGAAATAGAATGAAAAAAATGATTGAAATTTTCAGAGATTTGAAAATTTTAAGCCTTAAAAAGCTGAAATCGATGCTGGAGTATTTGCGAAATTGATGTTTTCTTGGAAAGCCAATTTTTTTATCATTTACCACATAGAAACCGTTCTGGCCTTCATTTATTCAGATTTGCAGTTTTTTTGTCATCTACTTGTACACAACTACTTAAAAATAATACAAAAGCTAATTTGGATTGTGATGGTTTGTTTATATTCATCAATGAATTTTTTTGTTTTACTTACGAGTTTTTTTTAACACAATTCGAAACTTTTTTTTTAAGCAATAATGCTGGTCAAAAAAATTTTATCAATCTTCTACATGATAGACCAATCACTGAAAAAAGTTTCAGCCTATTTAAAAAACATGAGGGTAATGATAGCCCCATTATAGATGGAATGACCCATATGTATAAAACTCATTGTTTGATTGACTTTTGATCACTGTCCAGACCAAACCGTTCATCCTAAGAACAAGCATACATAGAATACATATGGACATTTTTACGATAGAGCACGCGACATTCGTACGCCTTTGAAGTGCAAAAAAATAAAGAAAACTGAAAAAAAATTTTGATTCTTTTTTGATTTTCGATAGCTTTTAGTAGCACTATGTTTAATGCAAAAGGTGGGTCCTGTCGACTTGTGGTTTCCAATATATTAGCAATAAACATGGGATCTCTAGCACGCGATAAAAAATGAAAATCGTTTTCGACTTCATCTCGAATTTTTTTATATCTTCTACATGATAGACCAATCACTGAAAAAAGTTTCAGCCTATTTAAAAAACATGAGGGTAATGATAGGCCCATTATAGATGGAATGACCCATATGCATACGGTTATATGGAGCATTCCACGCCAAATCGGATCTCTGAAATTTTTAACAGTCATAATCCTTTAGAAATGGTTGACAATTTTCTTAAAAAGTGTTTTTAATTTTTTCGTCAAGCTACTCATTAATTTTTCGGGAACGCTTAAAGTTCGAAAATTTACTCATTTTCGATCAAAAAAGAATTAAAATTTACAGCTCTGGTAGCAACCCAAAAAGTTTTAATTTTTTTTCTGTTGTTGAGGACGTTCTCGGAAATGAGTAAATCTGTAGCAATAAGAAAAACTGAATAAGTCCTATGTATAAGCATAGAACTTAAGAAGATTTTCCTTCCTTTCAAAGGAGTTATAGAATTTTAACGCTCCCGAACAGCTTTAAAACACAAGGCTATTTTGAACCTGTCTAATGTACATACATAAGCACATGAATTAGACGATTGCGCGCCTTCAATATAAAATTCATATTTTCCCAAATTTTGTCGGTAATTTCGATTTAAAAGCAGATTTTTTCATAAGATTGAGCAATTAAATATATGAAAATCAAAAAATAAAAAATTATTTCTATCAAAGATACTTTGAGGAACATTTTTATAAATAAAAAAAGAATGTTCAAACAAATTTATTAAACGTAAATTATAATTTCTTTATTTGTGTTTTTGGAACAAAGCAAAATTTAATATGTACTTTGCAGAGGTTTATGTTCAGTACGTTTAGTGCAAAAACACAAAAAATTTACAAGCGCAAAATGCTTTAATCGTTAGAGAATAACTCCAACAATTGTAAAGGAACATAAAATGGCCAACCAGCTGCTTATACCAGTTTCAATGACCGCTACGTCATATCTTCAGTAAGCTTTGTGAGCCGATGTTAAAGAGTCTGCTTGATTATAATTTTTATTATATGAAACTAAAGTATTCTTCAATAAAAATAGTTTCAAATAGAAATGTAGATTTCGGCAAACATGAACTTAAAAAAAATTTATACGTGATAGGATAAATCTGAGAAGGATCTGATTTAAACAACATGTGGCAAAAAAATATTAAAAAATTTTGAATAATCTTTCAATTTCAAAGAATTATAAATCAATCAAATTGGTGTAAGAGATTGATGTTTTCTAATTTAGACGTACCTTTTGATTAAATTGATGAAAACTGAAGAACTGGCGTTTGTGAATCGAAGCGGCCATATTGGAGAATTTTTTTTAATCAAAAGATGTTCAGCTTTCAAATTACCCTTAGAATACCAAGTTGCTGGGAAATTAATTTTGTACAAAGATACTTAGTTCGTTCTCACAGTGCGCACCCGTTCCATCATCGAAGCGACATTGCTTACAGCCGGTAATTAACTTACTTAATAGAGCATTTATTTGGCTATTTATTATTTCATTTATTCACTGTACAAAGTAGATTACCCTTTTCAATATTTACAAGTGAGAAATAAAAATTATTAACTATACGATAGACAGTAGACATGCTAAAATTAACCTCGTGTTCTAGTGGCATGGACTATTTGAAATAATAAAGAATCAGGGGAAAATATAGAGAAAACAGTAAAGGATTTGAGCTATTAAGCAAGAAAAACAAAACCTCTACTTGCGCAAAGATCATGGATTTTTTCCCTATATGTAGGCTTGAGAAATAGCGTTAAAATGGAAAACGGAAGAATTTTCAAAAAACAAATTTTAAATGAGAAAAAATTCAACTTTCTTCGTTTTCTTACTCAAATTGAGGGTGTACTCGAAAAGGAGTAAGTTTCCCAATGATTGGAGTTTCTGAAAAATTTTAGAGCACGAGGTTGTTCCGAACATGTCTAACAGACAGTCTTCTTAATATAAGTAAATTATTTTAATTAAATTTAACTGAAGTTATTAAATTAACTTAAAAAATTAGTTAAGAAATATTGAAAACGCGAATATGTCTCATGAATGCGAAGAGAGATGAAAACAAAGGGTTGTAGAAGGTTAGAACTTTTAAAGATCACCAGATAAATAAAGAGGTTGATAAGTAATTGAGCTCAGGCGACGATGAAATAACTAAATAGGCATATAAGAAAAGTGAGCACATGAGTTAATATTTTATGACTCTACCTCCTGAACTATTTGGGTGTAGTTTTTTATTGGCATTCTTTGGTGTTGATGTCATGTTGAATCATGGATATATCTAAAGTTCTGCAAGATTTTGTCAATATATGTATTTAAAGCAAATATATTTTTGTTTTTAGGAAAACAAAGAACTCCGGCTGCTGAACCAAGCATCCCAGAAGACCGCACATAACCTTCAAAATGAAATACAAAACTATCGCAGACAAATATTCAAGCCGAATTCACTATCGGAGGTAATAACATAGCAGACTATGGTCAAAATCTTTGATTTTATTTCGCTTAACATTGCCTTTCACTCATCTACTGACCAAATTTTAAGACTTAAAAATATACCGTCAGGAAATTATAGAAAAAATTAGTTTAAACGTATTTTGTTGATATCGGTTCTTTAATTTTTTGGTTCGTCCGGAGAAAATTTTTAGTGCAACAACTTAATGACGCTGGTTCACAAAAAATCGTTTGCCTACTCAGACGACGCGCAGTGATCAAATTTTAACTTTTATGTGGACGAAAGCATTTCGAGCCTATTTTAGCACTAGATAACCCGGCTGACTTTGTTCTGCCCTCCCCTATTTTTTTATAACCTTAACCTATTATAAAAATCATTATTTTTTTGAAAAAAAAACTACGGTTTTCGTTTCCGACACGCGAATACGCGACACATAGCTGTCCGTGTGCGAAACACGGCAACTCCAAGTTAATTTCGCAAACTTCCAATGACTGACCTTGTGATTTGTTTATGGTCATTGCGAAAGCCAGACGCACAGGGAATTGCAGCCGTTTGAAATCGAACGGCAAGTGCGTTGGAATCATCGGGATGCTCAGAATCAAAACATCCTGTTTTTTATACTTGCCCTTGATAATCGTCGCTTCAATGACATTGTTCATAAGTTTTTTCACAGCCAGTCTCGTTCCATTGCATAGTCAAGGTTTATTGATGTTACGCAAAATGATGATGACTGAGCCTACTTTCAATTGCAAATTGTGAGGTGGTAGTCCTGGCAACTCCAGCGAATTCAAAAACTGTGGGATAGTTGACTACCTCATCCTGGTTGATAACTGTTCCAACAGATTTGAAGGAACTCAACTGTTCCGGAATGAAATGTTGAATGGTGATGTTCAGACCATCGACATATTTGTTTTTCACCGCCAATATGGTTCGTTCGCCAAGCCAATTATGATTTTTGAAGTTCTGTGCTACGTTCGGAGAAACACGCTGAATGAGCTCCTCCTTCGATTCGGTCAACTGACAGAAATCAGTGGGCAGTGCGATGAGTCCAGTCGATTACACATTACCAATGTCTAACAATTGCTACGAAAACAAATCTGCACTTCGATCTTAATGCAAAAACGCTCGCTTGTTAGTCGTCAATCGGAGTGTTTTCACTTGTCGGCATAAATTTTATGATTTTAAGCCTGCGTTTAGTTCGTCAGCTGCTGTTGATCGTGGAATAATTGGAAGAGTCTGACGAAAATCACCTGACAACAGAATCATGGCTCCACCAAAAATGCTTTGATTGTCACGAATATCTTTCAACGTTCTGTCCAGTGCCTCCACTGACCTCTTGTGGGTCATCGTGCAACTGCTTCGGTGTCGAAATGCATCGTGCATTGGACGATTGGGTGATATCATAACCAAAAGTGAAAACGCTTTGTTCGCCATCAATATACACATATCTTCTATCATGATACAAAACATCCTCAGATATGTCGTCTTTATATTTGACCCACAAATCGTTTGGATTCGAAGGGAAACATGTGTACATAATAATCGCAAGCAATGTGCGAACTTGATGCGGTGTGATGACGATATGTTGGAATCTTTGAGCGTATTATCCCAATGCGAATCGTTCTCGAGCAACTGTAAGAGTTGGCATGCCTCACGGTAAGTCGCACGCACGGTTCTCAATTGCTGAAATGAAGTCGGACCACGGACAGTCACTAACAACAATCGAAGATTCGACCCAGAGCATCTGAAGTAAAAACATTAGGATCTACAGATGTTCCTTGTTTCCGATGGTGAAACAATTTCGATGATGTGTTCCATGTTTAGTAGCGTGGCATATCAGCGTACAGCAAAGTGCGAGCGAAAGAATCTGCTTGACTCGTAAAGTAAAAGATGCGCCAAATCGCCTCCTTGCTGCTGACATAGCGACCCATCTGATACTGACTTACTTCGTCGCTTGCATTTATCAGCGAACAATTGCTTTGAATGTAAATGTGAAATTTGTTCAATCAACAAAATAAACTTTATATATTTTGAGTTATGCCAGTCTTGAAGTAAGTGATATGTGTAGCGTTATAAGTATTTTTGTTGTATGGATTGTGCCACTCCTAATTGTTACCTAATCTCGTCCACATTTCGTGAGGTTTCTTAACATAGACGATATATATCCCACACCAATTTCGTTTTAAGAAAATCATAATAATTAAAAAAAATTTTTTAGCCAAACGAATGTGCTATAAGCGCGTTCAATAATCTAACGAGAACGAGAAGGTCTGGCAAAAATATCGTTCTTGACGATAATGAAGTGTTTATCGTACTTGTAAACACTGCATCGTACGATTAAAAATACATTTTATTAACGCCGAGAAAGAGATATTGGCCCAATCTTCTCGTCCTCGGACACACGAGAATTTATTTTCTTATATCCCTTTGTTGGGACCGAGAACGAGAACAATATCGATTTTTATCGGTTATCGGTGAAGTACTAGACAGTTTCCTGAAGGATTTTATAGATAATGACCAAAATGCAAGTATGTAGCACTAATAGTAGGTATAGATGCTAGAGCTTAAAACAGACAATGCGATCGTTTTACCTATGTTTTCCCCAATATGCGTCGTGAGTTCAATCCTCAGAAAATGGTAATTAAAACTTTTTATTTAATTATATTTTTCTCTAAAAAGGAGATTGTGGATAGCTGGGGAAAGTTTTGTCGATAAATTTGAATAAATAACACTTTACACACATAAGTATTTACTCATACCAAACCCTGCAGGGAATTGATCTCACTATAAACTAACTTCTCATTGACTTGTTTATGAGCACAACTAGTTTATTTCAAAATTGTTTTGCTGTATATTTTAACAAGGGGATGTCCTACGAAGCAGTGAGTAGTCCCTATATCTGCATGTGTTTTCAACCAACTACCATCCAGTTACTCATAAGTTAGGTATTAGTGAGCCAAAAAGTACTTACTTTATGCCAAATATTTTGAAACTGGTTTTATTTACTCACATTATAGTGTGGTTATTCCAAGCTAGCAAATGATGAGCAAAATCTTTTCATTTATGCTATATAGTACTTATTGTTTTTTGGCAATATATACATTGTTTTATATTTCTATTACATTTGCGTTCTTTTAGCAATACAAACATTGTGAAAATAACGTTTTTATTTACTTTGAGGGCTTCTCCCAACTCTTTATCGGCATCTGTTGAAAATAAAATAAAAATATAATAATCATAAATGCACTTTTAAGTTTTTATTCTTATATACCTACCAATTTATGCCTCGTGTTTTTTGAAAAGTCCTTAAAGCGCTGCTTTCCATGCATGCCGTCAACATTTACATATATTTATAATTACGCTTTCAGTGAAAACGGCTGTCAAGGTTTTTGGGAGTTTTCCCATTAAAAGGTTTTTCATAACATTTACCTTAAAAGAGTGTTAAGTTGTATGCTGTGTTCAAATTGTAAATAACACTTTAAATAAATACTCCCATATGTAGCCCGATTTTCAAGGGAAATGTCTCCATTTAGTTTATTGATTGTATCAAAACTGTTTCATGGACCATTTTTTGGGTGGTGAATGCTTCCATTATATCTTTGTGCTTCAACAATATCTATGTATTTGAAAACAAAACTTATTAAAAATTTAGCTATTTAAATGTATCTGCGAAGGCATCACCTGTTAGTTTGTCAATCTATTTTCTTTGGAACTTGATGACATAAATCTCGGCAAGTATTTAATCTGCGAGTTCTTTAAACTTTTCTTCCATAAGATTTTTAGTTTGATGCAATTTTCACATTCATTTTGATTAATATTGTCTGCAATAACACATCAAGTTTTACGTTAGATACATAAAGGTTCTTTATATTTTTTGATGAATTATATTTTTTATTTAGAATGGTTCAAGAAGATAATTTAAAAATTGAGTTTTAATTTTTTCTTTCTACATATAAAACAAAATTTTTTAATTCTTAAAAATTAACAACAAAAACCTAAACATAATTATAAGTTGCGTTTGTGTATAGTGTTTCTTGTGTGTTGTCGTATATTTATGTTGGTATTAAGTCACCAGATATACGAGTATATTCTGGCCAGCACGGCGTGATAAAGTTTTAATATGCTTGGATACTTACAAGGAGATGCCAAATTTTTCGCAAAACGAATGCACTTGTTGGTTTCTGATAGAGGTGCCATGTTGTTGTATCTTATGCTAAGATTCTTATTTTATACACATACATATTTAATAAATTTATATTTTGTTGATCTTACTATGTGCATCCATGTAACAAGGGTACCAGTAGCAATTGACTGCCTTCTGAAAAAGCAATGAGCTTGCACTCAATATTTAAAATGGGATAGGTTTCCTCCTCACTTATATTATTGGGACAAACTAAACAAGTGCCTAAAATTGGTAAGGAATCAACTGGCTCCGTAAAGATACTTTGTAATTCCTTAAATTTTTTTCCTATTATTAAACCTGAATTTAACTTTGAAAAGCCAGTAATAATTATCGGAATGAAAGGCTGAATTGCAGAAAATTGATTTGGACAAGTCGTAATAAAAAATTACTGGTCAGTCGTACGGCTAATAGCTTCACCATTTTTTCATTAAAGAACACGTTTTTCCGCTCTGTAATCATATCTTCGTATTGAATTCTTTTATAAATTTGCTTGAGTATTTTTGATGGTTTTTTGACATATATTTTCAACGTTTGAAGATAGTTTTCATATGGATAGCCCGAAAAATTTGGTCCATATTCTATTACACATTCACTTATAAGGACTGTCCTAGAAAAAACTTACGTTTTTTATTTTTTGTATTATGCTCTACCTGATAATCTTATAGGTCTAAAAATACACAATATTTGTTCTATATAAAATGACATTTAATATGATGTATACCACTTGAAGATAGCACTTTTGACGACAAAGATGTCTAGCAAGCAAAAAAAAGTCTGCAAACTGATTTTGTCCACATACCTGCAAAATCCAAAATTAAAATATTCAGCTATAACAAAAATATTTGGTGCATCAGAAAAATCTGTCTTTACGGTTATTTCTAATTATTAGAAGGGTCTACCTGTTTCACGAAAAAAGGTTCAGGCAGAAAACCAGAATTTTCTAACCCAAAGGTAGCGACAAAGGTGAAGTGCCTGTTTAAGCTAAATTCCAACACCTTGGTGCGAGATATGGCGGCTAGACCAGATACATCAAAATCTACTGTACAAAAGATAAAGTAGAAAAGTAAGCTAAAGGCATACAGAGTTCAAAAAGTACCAGACCGTTCTGATGAAAAGGAGTTGATGGCTCAGATGCGAGCCCGAAAATTGTATGAAAGGTATCTGACTAAATTTGATTGCTGTGTTATGGACGACGAAACTTACTTCAAAGCAGATTTTTAGCAGCTACCTGGGCACGAATATCATACATCACCGAAGAAGGGGCATGTGTCTATTAAATACAAAGAAAAAAAATTTTGAAATTTCTGCAAGGCACAATCAATTCCAAAGTTTATATAGACGAGTGCTTCGAAAAACGTCTTCTACCATTTATTCGTGCACATGAGAGTACCGTGATGTTCTGGCCAGATTTAGCAACCTCTCATTACTCTTAAGCTACGATGGAATGGTATGCAAGTAAAAAAGATCAGTTTTGTTCAAAAAATAGCAAATCCGCCCAACTGCCCAGAGCTTCGCCCAATTGAAAGATATTGGGCTCTTATGAAAAGAGATCTTCGAAAGAGTGGTAAGACTGCAAAAAATTTACAAGACTTCAGTCATAAGTGAAAAAGATCGTACCGTATAGTCGATGAAACAACTGTGCAAAATTTAATGATGGGCCTAACGAAAAAAGTACGAAATTTTTATAGAAAACAAAAATAGTTACTTAGTTTTTAGTTATTTATATTCTGAATAGTAGCCATTATTAATTAAAACCAAAAAAATTACTGGGTATTTTTTTATAACTAAAAACAAAAGCGTAAGTTTTATCTGGGACAGTCCTTATGTATAAGCCCATGGATATTGTATGAGACACTATTTTCTCCGCAAAGTTTGGCAAAATTTTCCACGAAAAGTCTTAGCATGGATTGTGCGCTTTTTGCATTTTCGCGACATGTTCTTGGACAAGTCAAAAGTCTATAAGCACAAAAAAGTATTAAGAACCATAAAAAATGTCATCTTGACTCGACCTGTTAAAACTGAAACACCTGTGTAGAGCAGAAATTGCCGAAATTCAGTTGTCTTCCAATGCAGTATGTTGTCAAGTGATCTTGGCTTACGAGAAAATTTTTTTGGAATATGGTTTTTTAATATATTTAGGTTATTTGAAACCCCTAATACATTTTCTTTGCTTACTTTAAATATTGTTTCATTATGATTAATTTTCAAGAGGAATTTTCTCATAGCCCCAAGATAAATGAAATGCATTGGATCAAGGGGGAATAGTGTGACCATTTTTAAGTTTAAATTCTCAAAAGGAGACAATGCATCCTTTCTTTAAAGACTTTTTCTTCAAATAGTTTCACAGACTGTATAGAATATGTCAACACATTTTTGATTTTTTTCCCAACTTGAGTACATTTACTACAGCCATGTAAGGAAGTATATGAGTATGTCCTACAATACCAGATACAAAAGCTTTAACAGGTGCATCACAAATAAAAGCTCTAACATGGAATGCTATAGCTTTGCCATTAAGAAGAATTCCAATCGTAATAAGGACCTTTATTTCGTTTTCTAAATCGCTAAAAAAAACTCCGAAGCCGAAATAAACGCCTACGGGAAAAACTGAAATATTAGGATTGTTGACAATCCATAGTAACACTGGCCATAACTGCACTCTGGAACTCCTACACAGAGGCATATCGTCAATGTTTATGTCAACCAAAACTTCGTCATAGTTATCAACAACGGTTTCGATCCTCTGAACTTGTTTCTGAACGCCAAAATGAGAATAAAACCCAGGAGCCAAATTTTTATCATGCAACTCCTATGTTTTATTTCAAATGATTTGGCACACAAAGGCACTCCTAAAATATCGTCCTTTAAAATTTTTGGCAAATCTTCGAAGAAATCCTCGATGGTTTATTTTTGTGGTACCAATCGCCTTAATTCTCCTTAAGTGTTTTTTTATTAGGTTCTCTAAAACCGCCAACCTCACAACAACTTCTTCTCGAGCCTTGTCAATTCCACCAACAACTTCTTCGTTACCCTCAATTTTAGGAATTACACAGCCACGCAATGCGCTTCGCTCCATATTTTGCAATTTTGCAACATAAATGGCCTTTTTCTTTCTTTATTAATTTCCTTAAGTGTCTGCCACTGGTTCCCCTCATTTTGAATCACTAATTTGATTCTTTATTAAAAAGTTAAATATATACGATATAATTACAGCTATTACCGGATATTTATGATATATTTTAATTCCTCTTTTTATTTTCACTTTTCGCGTACCACGCCTGTAAAATATTTTATTTAAAATTTAGTTGATTTTGTTTTTATTTAACTTAAGTCAAATAGCAATTTTTGTTTATATCAAAAAACAAAAATGTGTGAAGTGTCAACTGCCACATATGATCTGACCCCAGCATTCCCCCCAAATATTCTGCGTGAAGTTATTCAGTATACCTCAAACAAACTCGTCCCACGGGCAAAGGAGGCTAGCTTTAGTGTAAGTTCTAATAAAACTGAACTAGGTATATTTACTATAAGTCATAAAATTCCAATTATGCGATGAAAGGCTTGTGTTAAAAGGCAGTGCAATGAATCCTGGTCTGGTATTGGATAGGAAACTTAGTTGGAAAATTAACGTTGAAGAGAGAGCTAGGAAAGCCACTGTTCACTAGACTTTTATAAGAAACTTGTTGGTAGTAGATGAAGGCTATCACTTTTTTTTATTTACTGCCTTTACACAGTGGTCATTCAACTGATCCTGGCCACTACAAGCTAATGTAAAAGTTTCAAAAAGCAGCTTCCCTACGCATCGGCGATGCCCTCAGGACTACACTGACTGACGCTTTGGAGTTTTTTTTCATCTGGTTCCCCTTGTTCTATTAAGTAAGCGGTTGGGAGCTTGTTCCGCCATTAGACTCGGAAACTTTTTGCTGTTCTGTAGCAAGGGGTCATTCCATCTATAATGGGCCTATCATTATCCTCATGTTTTTTAAATAGGCTGAAACTTTTTTCAGTGATTGGTCTATCATGTAGAAGATATAAAAAAATTCGATAAAATTTTTTTGACCAATATTATTGCAACGGACAAGGATTCCTACGGCAAGGAAGGTTTTGGCATGCCACTTGCTACCTGAAAAATGCTTTTGAAAGAAAATATAATAATAAGAGCTGACAAAAGATGTATTTAAGGGTCAACTTGCAATATATCAAGGCAAATCTGACCAAATGTGTTGCTTAGTGCTCTTTAGAATTGATATCCCGCACAAGACATAGTGTATTGTCAGTTGCTGCAGTCATAACTGGTCACTGCTTCATCGTCAGACATGCGGAGAGATTAGGTGTACAGTCAGTCAGAAGGAAAACATTGAACATTTTCTTTGTTCCTTTCCCGCACTTGCTATAAATCGACACAAAATACTTGGTTCGTATTTATTTGACGATCTGGAAGACCTTATACATATGCACGTGCTGGTACCTGGTCATAACCCTAATGATCATAATCCCCAAAACGATTTTGGTCATTATATTGGGTTTTTTTCGGACTATCTCCATTTTTTGGGGGCCATGACCACATGAAAGTAATTCCTCAAAAACAGGAGGACATAAGGCCAAATAGTTTTGTACACAATTAAAGTGGACATGACACCCAAAATTTACTGTAAAGAAATTAAAATTAAGTAAACAATGAGCTGGGGCCAAAGGCCGCTCACTTGCCCTAACTTTAATCTAGAATCACAATGAGTTGTGAAAATTTGGTTTACCTTACTATATATAGACTGAACCGCGGCCAAAGGCCACCGCGAAATTGATATAGGACGTCTTGGAGAATGTAAGCCCTGAGTCGGGTCCGTAGGCTGCCCACATACCTTAACTTTTATGTACAATTACTATGGCTAGCGAAGCCGTTGTTGGACATATTTGAGGATGTAAGCCCTGAGCCGTGGCTAAAGACCGCCCACTCTCTCTATGTATGTATATGTGTGTATGCACAGTAAATAAAATCTTAAAAAATATAAAACTCTTCTTGTATTTTCTAGCAAAGCGAAAGTGGTCATAATTCCCATGGGTGCTATTCCCATAGTTGTTAGTGGTCATAGTCCCCAAAACTATTTTACGGACTATGACCGTTTTTTAGGTGGACATAACGCCCAAAGTTTTTTGGGCGTTATGATATGGAACTGGACGTGATAGTAGACCTCAGCTACTTTATTTTACTAAGAAATCTGGTTGGTACAATAAGAGGGTATAGATAAATACCTTGTGGAATCCCATTGGATCAAAACTCCTAACTAACTTAAGCTAACGCCGTCTTCACTTTGGCAGAGAACTGAAAATTAGTATTAGCGAAGAATTTGGACAACTGAAAGTCAAACCTTTCTTTACTGAAAATTTTTCCTAATAGAACTATAGAAAAACGCAAAGTTCCATAGTCTTCTAAATTTTTCACAATTATCAACAGTCCTGTTAATTTTCCACTTAAAATGGAGTCTGTTCCATTTTTAGCAGCAGGTAGTACAGAGTTATTAATCCCAACTTTAAATTATTTTATGCTTCTACAGCTCGCAAGTGCACATGATGAAAGAAGGCGTTATCAATTGTAGACTTAAGATCATAATTTATCATCTACAATTTCATAGAACCAGCAGTCACTCCAATTTATTTCATTTAGTTCATTGTATTTATATTTTTGTATATTTGTCAATAGACTTAAAATCAGGACATGAAAAATATTCCGGATCTACAATTTGACTGATTTTTATATCAAAACTACCAAAGTTCGTGGTTAAAAAAATGTCATTTGATCAAACTTCAAAAGTAATGATGTATCAGAAACAGGTTAAATAAATCGAGTAGAAATTATGTACTACAATATATAATAAAATAAATTATTTCACATGTTTTGGGTTTATGAAAAAATAAGTGGAAAAAGTTTCCATAAACTTTGTTGTAACTTGTTCGAGTACCTACACAAAAAACGTATTTACTAAACTTGAGTGTCAAATGGAGAATACATTTTTTGAGAACCCATTTTGTTCATATATTTGTCATGTAAAGCTTATATGCATTCTTTTAGCTCCACTTTTATTAGTTCTCTATTCTAACGATAAATTTCACCATTTGGCTATTTTTTCCAGGTTAAACAGAAATATATGACAACAGTAAAGGTCCTAGAAAATACAATTAAGTGCCAAAAAACCGAAATTGTCAAACAAGGCCAAGTCGTTGAAAATCTTTTTGAGCAGAAGAAAATATTAAGTGAAAACATACAACAGCTACAGGAAGCGTTAAAAGGTAATATTTTTTTCGACCTTAAGTTTCCAGGAAATGCTAACTATCTTTATATTGCTGGGAATATACAATGATAGACTGATATCATTGGAGCTTATTTAAAATTCTCTCAAACTATCATTCGCCCAAACTGAAACAAGCTCTTTAGAAAAAAGAACAAAGTCAGATGGTGGTGGATGCAGCACCAGATGGTGCTGATTATCTTATGCGAGATAATCTGCGACATCATAGGCATCATAGGTAAGAAACCCAGAGATTGAGGGATTAAGTTTGTATCAAGGAATACTTCCAGTAAAATATTAGATGTACCGAGTAAAATGAACGTACTTAGCTGATCGAAAGTGAACGAAACATTTTGACGAGGCTTGTTGTTCTGTAAGAACCGAACTTGAAAACATCACTACTCATCACAACAGCTGCTTCGTCAAAACAGACGTAACGAGTGCAAACGTCCGTTTGATTGTTGAAAAATATGCGATGGTTGAAAAATATGCGAACAATGTAGTAGAGAAGAAATCCTTTAGAAAACTAAACTGCAATAAAATTTTTGTTAAAATGATAAAAGTTGACGGGATCTAGAATAGGTACAGCAAGGCCTTGGAAGTTAATCACTGCATTACTTGAAAAAACTTAGGTAAATAGGAAATCTTTCCACGCTTATACCACAGCTTTTGGTTAACCGACCTTGAAGCTGATGTTTTAGTGCACTCTGCTCGATGAGTTCTGTGATTTGATGTATCATTTACTGATGCCGTCAACTTTTATTATTTCAATAAACATTTGCTCCTCTTTCTATCGCAGTGTAGTTTTCTAAAGGATTCACTTCTACCACGTGTGAGTGAACTGCACACATGATTTTTATTTTTCCTTTGCATTTGCGCACACGTAACAAACATGTGTTGGTTGTGAGGAGTACTGATTCATGCCCTTTTCATATCGGTAAGCCACTTGGACTAACTTCTTCTGTTCAAAAGTAGTAAACTATAATGGTGCAGCAGGAGGCAATGAACCTCCAATCAAGTCTGGGAGCAATTAGTAAAAATTATAAATTTAGTTTGAATGCAAATAGGACCCAAACGCATATAAATGCTGACAAGCAACGAAATGTTTTTAATAGAGACCAGATTTCAGATAAAGCTATGTTTCCAATAATGGGAAAAGTCAACGTACCTGTAAATTACAACAGCGACACAAAATTTATAAAATTTTATATGTGTCCCGATTTGGAACAAACGGCCTACTTTGGTATAGATTTCTGGCTCGAAATTCAACTGGCCCCAGAAATACTCGGCGTGGCGGAACTAAATGCGGAAAAATTGAGAGAACATTTTAAAAGCAATAAAAATGAAACCGCAGAAAATCTGGAACATTACATATTAAGCGAAGAACAGCAAGTTCGCCTAAAAGAGGTAGTAAGTGAATTTCGTACTTTTGAAAACCATGGGTTAGGAAAAACTGAGATGGAAAAGCACACAGTTCAGCTTATTGAAGGTGCGACTCCTGTTAAGGATCGTCATTACCCTATGTCGCCAGCAGTACAGCAGCTGGTCTATGAAGAACTTGATAAGATGCTAGAGCTTGGGGTTATTGAGGAAAGCGAAAGTCCGTGGAGCAATCGGGTGACCATGGTGCGAAAACCGGATAAGAACCGCTTCTGTGTCGATGCCCGAAAGCCCAACGAACGCACTGTGAAAGACGCATACCCTCTCCAAAATATCGTCGTGACGGATACTTTGTCACGAGCAGTGGAAGAGCTGATGGCGAATGTTGGTTAAATATCGAAACAACGGAATTTGAATCGGAAGAATATTTGAATTTGTGCAAAACCATTGAAGAAAATCAGGGAAAACTGCCTGACCTTAAAGTGGAAAACAACATTATATTCAAGCTTATGAAATTCGACCGAGACGAAGTAGAGGAACTGAATGGGAAATTGTGGGTTCCCGAAGGCTTGACTTCAACGCTGATTTCCAAAGCACATGAGCCCGAAACATCAGCTCATGGCGGCGTAGAAAAAACTTTGCATCGGCTTCGCCAATGGTATTACTGGTCAAACATGACAGTTCAAGTACGCAATTATATACGAAGCTGCGATGTCTACAAAGAGTCGAAGTCGACTAATCAGGAACTGAGGCCGAACATAGGACAGGAAGTAATTACTGAAAGACCGTTCCGAAAAATTTATATTGATTTTCTAGGGAAGTACCCCAGGTCGAAAGGCGGAAATGCTTACATATTCATTTTATTGGTTCACTTCACTGAGTTCACGTTTTTAAAAGCAATGCGTGAAGCTACCACAGTGAACATCGTAAAATTTTTAATAGCGGAAATATTCCACAAATTCGGAGTACCAGAGGTGATTCATTCGGACAATGGCAAGCAATTTATGTCGAAAAATTTTAGCGAAATGATTGAAAAATATAAAATAACGCACATGAAGACTGCATACTACGCACCACAATGAAATGCTGCAGAGCGTGTGAACCAATATGTGCTAAATGCAATAAGAGCGTATATGAAAAATGACCACATGCAACTGCAATCCACTTGGCCCTGCCAAAGATTTTCACTTCCTCTGGAAGTGAAGTTTTTTGTTATAACCTTGACCCAACGCGGCGGGTAAAAACGCCCCTGATCCGCATGCTAGCCGAAGCGGGCCGCGTTGGGTACGATTACTTAGGGTCACATAACAAAGTATAACTGGCAGGATCAGCTTTAAAAAATATTGGACAAATACTATCGGGACCTAAAGACATTGATTTAATAGTTTTAATAGAATCCACTACCTCACGCAAACTAGCGCAATAAACGCAAAGCCATTATCATAATCTGCATGCTTTAATATAATAAAGGGTAATTTGCTATTGGAGTGAGGAGGTGCAATGTATTGCACCATTTCTGCTGGTTTAAATGAACAGCTAAGGTCAGACTTGCTCTTAGTAATGCCCATTTCTTTAAGAATATTCCAAAGCAGTTTGGAATCCAAGTTTGGGCTCAGTTTTTCGCACAAAAAACTACGCTTTGCTGTACGAATTAGAGCAATACCCCTATTTTTAGATGTAAGATACTGTTTCCTATTATATTCGGATCGATTTCTTTTGAATTGTCGGAAAAATCACTCTATTTCACATATATGAAGTTTTATTGTATTGGTATGCCAAGGACCAATTTTTGCCTTAACACGCTTCGCCACAGATGTCACATATTCATCATTTAATTGCTTGACAAAGTAATTTAGGTTAACACTTTTTCATCAATTTCTACTAGGTTATAAATCGTAGACCATCCTAGATCAGAGCAAGCATTACAAAAAAAACTTAGATTTTTATTTATTTTAATATTTTTCAAATATTTTTACATTTTTATATTTTCTTAAAATATTTTTCATTTTTTGTATAGAATTAACAATGAGTGAAATACAATTTTTTTGCCTATATTGCAAATAGCAATAAGAAATCAAGGAATAAGAAATGAAATGGAATTGCAAACGAAATTGAAAATAATTTTATACAATTCCATTTCAATTGCGCTATTTCTGTTTCGATCAGCTTCTGACGTAATTTTCAATTACTTATTTACACGGGTAAAATGACGATTTCCCGGGGAAAAGAAAATTGCCGTAACTCCAGATGAGTAAGCCAGCAACATATACATGGCGTGAGAATGAGTCTTTCTCTTCATGTACATATATATAATTTTGACTATGAATCAGTGCGAGACTCATAAATAGTGAATCATGATTTGGGTATAAGCTATTTTAAGCTACTCATTGCAGAACTCTGTGCCCTACTTAATAAATGGAAAAAGCATATGTCAGTTGAAAGCAAAGTTGTGGGAAATGGATAGCCTACTTCTTTCTCTCTCAAAAATTTTATCATTCTGGGTAAGAAAACAACAAAAGAAAACGAGAAAATTTTAATATTCCGTTACTTTTCTTCCATAAATATTCCACTGTATACACACACTTTAAACACTAGTAAAATGAAATAGGGTGAAAAAAAATTAATGAAATTTTCAGAGATGGTACTCCTGTATATTCTGAAAATTCTGAGCCTAAAAAGCCTGCAATCGGTGATGGTGTATTTGGGAAATTGATGTTTTCTTGAAAAAGTAAATTTTTTTACCTTTTAGCACATAGAATCATTTGGGCTTTCATTTATTCAGATTTGCAGTTTTTTTGTCATTTACTACTACACAACTACCTTAAAATAACATAAAAGTTAGTTTAAATTATGTTGGTTTGTTTATATTCATCAATGAATGTTGTTGTTTTACTTACGAGCTTTTTTGAACACAATTGAAAACTTTTTTTTTAAACAATAATATTGGTAAACAAAATTTTATTGCATTTTTTATATCTTCCAATCGACCAATCACTTAAAAAAGTTTCAGCCTATTTAAAAAACATGAGGGAATGACCCATATCCTTTATTCAACCCAGGCCCCACCTACAAGGGACTTATAGTTAGCTTTTAACAAAATAAAAATATTGGAATCTGATATGTTATTTATATTTTAGAAAAGGATCATCAAATTCGAAACACATCAAATAATCCTACCGTTGAAAAATTACAAGTGCAGCTTACAGAACAAATAACTCTACGAACCGAATTGGAGAACTCTTTAAATTTATCAAAACGTGTTATCGAGGAGCGTTTTGAACGTGAAAAAAATGCATTGCAAAAGGTTCAGGAGGCGTTAGCCATTGCTGAAACTGCAGTTGCTGATAAGGAAGAAGCTCAAAAGAGAGAACAAGTGGTTAAAGAAGAGTGTGATAATTTAGCATCAACAATTGGGCAAGTAATGGATGAAGCGGCGCGTAAAGTCGAACAAGACATGGATGCTTTAAAAAAAAAGTTTTCTGAAAAAGAAAAGTTTTTAATAGAAAAACAGACAAAGGTGAAACAAATGCACGATATAATTTGGCTCAAGTTTACTTTAGCTCATATTCGCCTATTTTATACCACACTTCGCTTATCTGCTTTTGAATTCGAAGAATAAATATGAAATCAATCTAGTTTCTGAGGTATAGCCATCGGAAGTTGCTGATATAGATTTTTTACAAATCAATATAAGTTGGGAACCTCTATAATTTATTGAGTTAAAATAATTTTAAGTAAATCTTTCAAATTTATTTTATAGTTTCGGAGATACAACGATTTTTGTGAAATTTTGACCAATTCCTTTTAAAAAGCCGATTTTTCTCAAAAAATGTGTCATTAATCTATAACTTTTTAAGTTGATATAAAAGCTTAATGATTTCCATTTAAGACGATGTATAGCTGGTTCTAAGTTTTTGAATACTTTTGTTTTACTGGGAAAATCAGTGTATTTTATAAGTCCTTTTGAAAGCTATGTATTTACGGACAGACAACTACTATAATAACAGCAATAAGGTATACTCTTTCCATTCTGAATCAAATTACCCAAAACTTAATTCGAAAAATTCGTGAAATATTCTGAAAAGAAATAAAAAAATTAGGTTTTTTTGAAAGGGAAACCGCATTTTCATTTACAATATCAATTTCTATAGGATCAAAACATACTGTGAACGAACGAGCATTAAACATAATTTTTCCTCAGAGAGAATTTAGTAGCAGTTGGGTATTCTTATGGTCTTCGGCAACGAACACTTAAATAAAGTGTTCCTCAGTCTTACCTTTTGAGAGAATATTATTGTAATCTTAAATGAATTTGATAACTCTTTCTGCAACATCATTCACAACTACTCTTCTTCTTAAATTTTTCAATTCCACTTTTGTAATCGGGACAATCCCTCCATAATGAAAGGCCTTTGTCGAGATAATCGGTATTGATAGAATGTGTCTTATCCGTGGGTTTTTGTATCCTTCCTCTTCTTCACTTTTGTCTGCTTTAAGCATAACTCGAGCCTTGCCTTTGACAGTCATCACATAAGGATAGAACAACAGTTTCGGGAGCTAAGTACCGGAGACAGTTGGAAACTTTTTTAGCAACAGCCTTACCGAATTCTGGATCAATATCCTGAAATTTTATCAGTTGGCACATGAATAGGAAATCATGATAAGGAGCTTGAATTACTTCTGATGACAGAAACCAGACTCGAGCGTACACTCGACCAATGCATATTCATTTTAAAGAGTTGTTCTTCTTATGAGTTAACTGACATTCACCTTGAAACAGGTTTGTACACCTAGTATGCATAAATTGTGTTTGTCATCCACCTACACATCTGGACTTACAGCTCCTGATAGCTCATTAACTTTAAAAATTCTCGGTTATCATCTTCATCAGCAAAGCATCTGAATAAATAAGCTGTGTCATAGAGATCGTCAATAATTTCCACAAAAATATCACTTTCTTCTTTTTCCTTGCCCGAAGTTTTAGTTAAATTTTTCTGAAAGCCGTTCATATCATCATATAATTTGAGAAACTTATCAACGCACAGTACTTCTAGTAGGAATTTGTGCTATTTGACAAAAAATGGATACTACCTAAATCGCTTTCGTTTTTTGTAAGAGTTACAACTACTACATTATACATAGAAAAAATAATACGCTTAAGTCTTGCCGGTTCGCAGGCTCGACGATTGATTAGAAATGTATCCAACAAGAGAAGCATCAAAACCTTTCCTCAACTTGTGTGACGCAATATCTGAAGAAATTCACTGCATTTTATTATACAAGTCTGTGAAGATCACGTCACAAAAGTCACAATCCACCAGCATTAAAAACCGTTCTGAAACGATAGTTGAAAAATCATGCATCAAATTCGCGTTTGCGAATGGTTCAAGTTTGCGAGTACCCAATTCGAGGCAAGAAGTTTTATTGCATTATTGTTCCGGACTACTCATGCACTTAAAATGAGAACTCACATTGATGTATGCACGATTGTCTAAAAAGAGGATTCCTTGAACTAACACAATAACATTGACATTACCTACAAACAGCACTTTGTTAATTTTTCAAGGATATCAATGTACAATAAAACGTGTCTTCATTTGACGGCGCGGCGTTCACATAATGCAAAGTTCACTGCATCGTGAGTGCACTGTAATATTAATGGTAGTATAAATACTAATAGTTGTATAAGTCTAATAATAATAGGATAAGTTTGTATAATAATATTAAAAATGACATAGCATGATTCAGATGGCAAAAATTTGGTGATTTTTCGTATGGATGAGGGTCGCCTCGCCGTTGTTCAATAGAGCTATAACTCTGCATAGATCGTTTGTTTGTTGATTGGAACAAGAAAGGGAGGTGGGAGCTAAGCCTTTAGAAAACTTAAAAATAATGATGATATAATAGAAATAATATTAATAAATAATTTTTTACACTTGACAAAATTTTAGGGCGCGTGAGACATTCTGTGCAAACATTGCACTGCAATCAATCAGTCAATCAATTCAACCAATCAATCAAATCCAAAAGGTTTGAAGCATTAAAGTTGATCGTGTGTTTCTTCTGCGGTCTTAGATTTCCAAGTGTATTCTCATCACGATCCCTACAGTTAATAATCCGTTGGACGCCGGCTCTTCTCTCTTCAATATCATCGGAGCATATGAAGGTCTGAATTATCATTTCACTGAAGGCAAACCATGCAAACCGCTGGATAGTTGGCCAGACGATATAGACCACAGTTTTATTTTGCAACTGTAATTGTCACAACTGAAACAAAATATGACGTGGGCCTTCCAACCAAGAGGGCTTTAGTTTGATGTTGAACCAGCAGGGGTAGTGTACACCAACGCTATATTCTATTATCAGCCTTACCATGTTCAGAGACCCATATGCGACAAAGTCTGGTTGCTGTTGTTAGCCATCTTGAATGGTTTACTGGACCAATTTTAAGAAGGGCCAAGTCACGCGGAGTCTCTCCTCCTCTTATTGTTTACGTTATCCAATAGCCATACGATGGATCAGTAGATAAACTTTTTATTACATTTTCATTAGGTGGAATGAGAGGCTCCCTGTCCGAAATTCTGAGGAATGATGGATCAACTTCAAGATCTGTGGCTGTGTCCAGTAATTTGCCGATAATTCCGGCTCACTTGCTGTTAGACAAAGAGGTGAAGCATACACTCCAGCTAAATCAGCTTACGACCGCGCTTGACTTCTACCCAATGCATGCCACCACCCACCTAACCAGTGTTTGTAATGGTTGAATCACCTCCAATAGCTTGCAGACTTTGATCAATGCCCTTCTTTATAAATTCCACTAGATTCTCAGCAATATTAGCTGGCTTTTGTTTTTGTGCTGCATTCTGTGAAATGAAATGATAAACATATCTTCCATCTGGCTCACTGAATACAGAATAATGTTGTTCTCTTATTATTCCGGGAAAATGCTGATTTGAATTATTTGGTTTCAGCATAACTTGAGTGAAATCTTAACGACCATCAAAGAAGATACTCTTGGTCTAGGGATTTCATGAGTTGTTCCTATGTTCTTTTTACTTCATTGTGATCGACCACAAGTTCCTTGTCAGTTTAAGTGATTAAGCCGGTATCAATAAAAGCAGATGTTGTGATAACATTAAGTATTTCGAATGTATTTTATTTTAAAATGCTTTTAGAAGTGGATGGAGTATCATCATTTTAATTTCCGAGGTCACATAATTCAGTTGATGGAATAGAAAAATCTATTTTAGCTCTCTGTTTATATTCAACCTTCTTTTCAGCCTTCTTTTCTCATATTCTTGTCGTTTCTGTTTTTTGGGTCGTCTTGTATGTTCAGCAACATCAGGCAAGTCAATCCTATGTAACCCAATAGAACCAATCTTTTCTCTGGAGTTTAATGAAAGCAAGTTCCCTAACGGGAATCTTCATATTTTTGGAGCAGGTACAGGTAAAGGGAGCTTCCCTTATACAAACCCTATCTAGTATAGTGCAGCCGAATTCAGAGCAAAGAATAATTTCACATTTGCAATTAAGGATGTCTCATTGACATCTACTTTGCCTCTACCTAGAGATATATTTTTGGCTTGTTTCCAGTTAAGTTGGATTTTTTTTACGATTGTTATGCGTGAATTTATAATGGGGCAGCAATTAAAATAATTATTTGCGTGATTCCACTGTTCAAGCACTTTAAAATAAATGACATTTGCATGAGTTGATGCTGGGTAATTTCTATTATTATCACTTTGTTCTTTTAGGAGGAGCACATACCTTAAAGCAGGAGTACCCAAATTTTTTAAGCGGACAGCCCAATTATCAATACACAATTTTACTGCGGGCCAAAATCATAAAAAAATCTATTGATTTTTTGTATTAAATTTGGTTATTGTTTCTTATTCCATCATTGATAAAACTGTCCCTCCAATCATGTTGCGAACTATCGCTGCTCTTTTTTTTTTGGGGTTTATTTTTTTATTGTTTTAATTATGTTTTATTTTTGATTATATACCAAAATTATAAAGCCCATTCGACTATTTTCCAAGCAAAACTAAATTAAATCCATTAAACCAAAATATATTTGCAATTGTCAAGGCCTACACTGGTCATAAATTCGAATTTTCTTTTTAAAATCATTCAACGATTTGCCAAGCAAAACAAAATCAAATCAAAATATATCCAAAATATATTTGCAATTGAAAATACTACAACAGCTTTTTGAAACTACACGTTTTTGAAATTTGGATTTTTAAAAAATCAACCCGTCCTAACACTGCAGAAACGATGAAATTAGGTGGAGCTCAAGGTCATAAAATTATACTACCTTATTTTGGTTAGGGTAGCTGTTGTGTCTTAATGATATTCGAAATTGAACTGATTTTGTTTGAAATTTAAGTTCCACACAAACAGCCACTTTGCAACTAAAATTGCTATATCTTTGTGGCCATAAAAGCTATAGCTTCTGTTTCTACTATTTTAGAATCTGCACTAAATAGTCAATTTTTTAAGAAGATTTTTGCATCACACCAGTTTTAAGTGTGAAAAAAGTTCAAAAAATAACAAAAATTTAAGTTCCACATATACATAATTTCTAAAGAAAAAATGGTCGAAAAAATCTTAATTTGTGGCTGTGATATCAAGTGGCTGACCAAAGGTCGCGTTGGAAAAAAAGTAGTTTCATTCATTCATCAGCACACTGAATATATCCGAAAACATAAACCAAACTTCAAGAAACAATTTCACTGTCGGCCAGTGTTAGTGATCACCATACTGAACTGTACAGCATACCAAAATTTCAAGAAAATCGGGACTGCGACCATCTAAAGCAAAATTATTAAAGGTAATTTTAAATTTTAATTATGGTTGAAATAGGCTTGAATACTTATTTATCAAAATGAAAACATGTCATGTTACCGCCGAAGACTACACCATATAAAAAGTTTCTTAAAAGTCGTCAAAGTGATTTTATATTTTTCGGAATAAAGGGTTATGTGAAAAAATTTTCTACAGATGAAACATCATATCTAAGGGAAGGAATTAGGCTTTTTGAATATATCTCTAAGTCTATAGGTAAAACCTCTAAGTTGTGAACGTGAATATGGTGGTAGCTCATTAAATTATCTTTCTTATGACACCCATACCTTGAATATCAATCCAGGGGTTCCCAACTTAAATAGATTTTTACAAAAGGCATATCCGCAACTTCCGATGGCTGTGTCTCCGAGCCTAGATCCGCCCGACACTTTTTGTTTTTTTAGCTTTTAACCTCCTAAAACCCTTAAAAAAACAATGGGAGCTTAAGTAAACCTATCACATAATTTTCGCCACATGGTATTAAGTTCTGGCGTTTTTAAGCTCAACGAAGACTTGCTTAATCACAAAAAATTCAATGAAATTGTTGAAAATCGCTGTAACCGCTTCGAGCTGAAATATAAAGAATTGGTGAAGGAGAACGAGAAACTTTCCAAGGACTTACAATGTGCATTACAAACAATCGTAAGTTCTCTGTTGCATAATAAATTGATCTTTTCACTTAATAATGTGACATATTTTTATATATAGAGTGAAATAGAACTTAAATTTGAAGCTCACGAAAACTTACTCAAGGAAAACAAACATATGCAAAAGTAAGACTATGATATAAAACTTTTCTAACAGATATTTTGAAAAAATACCATACCAATTCGCATCTAGTTTTTATTTAGACTTTGATTTTGAATTAAACATGAGTGGTCTTATTCATTGTCCACACTTGTTCACAGCAAATATCCTAAAATAGGTTGAATTATTTATTTTCTATTACTGGTTTGACTCGGATATTTCATGTTAGGCTATGAAGTTCGTAAAAATAGTATCTTTGATTACAAAGCATACAAAAAATACAGAAATTGTTTTATAAATGTATTATGTAAACATACATATATGCTTATGTGTGTTTAGTATATGCATATGTAATATATCCTTTTAAAGTCCATGAGGCAAAAATATGTAAAAATTATTTTCACTAGTCCTTAGGCACAAAAGATTTATTTTTTTAATTTTTTCTGTTACGAAAACATGTATGGGCGTTTCCATGGTGTCGAACGGGACCGTCACACACATTTAAAGTAAAAAAAAGTCAAAATAATCAGATTTTTATTTTGACAATAGGCTAAACTTATAGCTCTTAATTAGCTCTATAATTGGTGCTAAGGTTGATTTTGTGCAATTTTTCCTTTTCAAGATAATTGCAAAAAACTAAGGCGTTCGCACGGGACAAAAACAGAAGTAGTTTTCGTGGCCAACAATTCAAACGCCGATTTCATTGAATACTGAGAAAATATTTCAATCAGACTTATTTTAGAATGTTGGGCATTAATGTCACTTAAAAATGGTTTTGATTTCACCCAAATACGATTAATACTTTTTTAAATTTGATTTTAATCACGGTCGCACGGAACTTTTTTTCCATCGTGATATTTATGTTGATTCTTTTGCTTTTTGACGAGTTTATATAGTATATAAATAAGCTTAGTAAAAATGTTTTCATTTTCACATAATAACAAGAAAAACAAAAACTATGTAGTAAGAATAAAGTATTGTGTAGTATGAAATATTTTATTTTTTTCGCCGCCGTTCTTGCTCATCTAGATTTAAATAATTTCAAAGTACACGGTGGGCTTTAAGCATGTTTAAATATCAAGTTGAGTTACTATAAAAACTTGAATGTGGGAATTTTATCCATGTTTTTTCACCCTATTTGATTTTGCAAGAATTTAAAGATAAGATTTCCGATTTGCAATGTAAATTGAAACATTGAGAATGAGTTAAGTTATAGAAGACTAAATGAAAATATTAAAAATACTAACTGGAGTGAAATGCTTCTAGAGACAGATGTGGACCAACTTTACGATAGAATAAACACAACATTTCAAAATATTTACGAAAGGTCGAGTACAATTAAAAAAAATCAAAAGCATCGAAAAATCAATGAATGGATGAATGAAAACATACAACTGTATTGCAGAGAGCGAGATATACTGTATAAAAGATACTGTGCAAAACCCTCAGATAAACAAAGAGAAATGGAATACAAGCGATTCAGAAATTTTGTAAACAAAAAAATTGAGAAAGCTAAAAATGAATTTTATCAAAAGAAATTTTTTGAACACAGATACGACATGAAGAAAACTTGGCAAATTGTTAATGAAATCCTTGGAAAGAAGACTAATAGCTTAGATGAGACAATAAAAAAGAACTTCAAAAATGAAAACAAAAAACAGCTTGCAAATAAATTTGCAACTACTTTTCATGAAAGTACAAACAATACGATTCACGATTGTACTATTAAAACCTTGGAATCAAGTCCAAAACGCACTCAAAATTCTATTTATATTACTGAAACTGATGAAAATGAAGTTATGTCAATTATACGAGGTCTAGATGAGAAAAAAGGTCCTGGTTATGACGGAATTCGACCAAAAGATTTGAAACTCAATGCGAGGATGATTACACCGGTCATAACAAAATTAGTTAACTTAAGCCTTTCGCAGTCAAAGGTGGCAAGCAAATTAAAAATATCGGTTATTCGCCCAATATACAAAGCAGGTGTCAAATCAGATCCTAAAAACTACAGACCAATTGCTATACTACCAGTGATAGAAAAAATTTTGGAAGAAATTGTTGTCAGGAGGTTAAAGAGCTATATAAAAAAATATAATATTATTGAGCCAAACCAATTCGGATTCCAACAAGAAAAAAATATAAACAAACTATTAGGCAACTTTGCGAATAGACTCAACAAAAACTTGGGTAAGCGAAACCATAGCCTAGCCCTGTTTGTAGATTTTAGCAAAGCTTTTGACACTTTGTCGCATGAACAATTGCTTCAGTCACTGGAAAATATCGGAATACGTGGAAATTGCATAGAATGGTTTAAAAGCTACCTGGAACTAAGATCATACCGAGTACGCATCGGTGAATTTTATAGTAAAGAAACTATTCTTACCCACGGGGTTCCACAAGGCTCAAAACTTGGCCCGATTTTGTATATTATATACGCAAATAGCATGCTAACAAGTTTAAAAAACTGCGAGACCTATGCTTATGCTGATGACACCGCTGTTGTTGTATCACATTGTGAGCTTAACAAAGCCATAGAAATAATGCAGCGAAAATTCAATATAATTGCAAAGTGGTCACATGATAATGGTCTATCCATAAATGCATCCAAGACAAAAATCATGCATATACGTCCACCACACATACCTCGTGGAGATGTAAAAATAACTTTTCATGATTATAATTGTCTCCATAACGATAATAATCGTACCATCTGCAATACCTGCAACATTGTTATAGAAATTGTAGACACATTTAAATATCTGGGAGTGACTGTTGACAGCAATTTGAAATGGCATGCCCAAATCAACGGACTCCAAAAAAAGTTGCGAAGCGCATCCTTTATGTTACGGCACTTGAGCTACTGCAGTAACTACTCCGTACTTAAGCAGGCTTACCTTGCACTAGCTGAATCATATCTTCGACATGGAATAACGGCTTGGGGGACGTCAGCACATTGCAGACAATTGCAAGATTGCCAAAATTACATATTGAAAATTTTAGCAAAAAAGAAGAACATTACATGCAACAGCCATTCCCTAAGTAAAGAACTTGATGTATTAAATGTAAAGAATATATTCAGAACCACTTTACTGATTGAATTTTATGATGAATCGAAATATAGAAACACAATTGATCATGGACATAGCACAAGAATACGACTCGAAGGAAGATTTAAAGTACCAAGCTACATGAATAATTATACCAAAAATACATTGGAAGTGTCTATTCCATCACTGCTAAATACACTTCCGGTAGAACTAGTGAACCTGCCGAATACTACAAGACGGAAACAATCAATAAAAAATCATTTATTATCGAAACAATAAAAGCCAAATGGCAAATGCTTGAATACCTGCTAACCGAAAAACTAAACTTCTAATTTCTCTATTTTTTTTTCCTTTTTAATACAAATACACAAATCAAAACATTATTTTAAATGTATTTACATATGTGCAACTATTTTTAAAATAAGCCCTAAGGGCTTCGCGAGATCATCGAAACTGTAAAAATGTAAAAATATTATATAAGTATACAATAAAAATTTAATTGAATTGTAAAACAACAAAAAAAAAAAAAAAAAAAAAAAAAAAAAAAAAAAGAGCGAGAGAATAAAATTTGAATTGATTTCAGCCTTTTTAGGCTCAAAATTTTCAGAGCACCTCTGAAAATTTCATTCATTCTTTTTCACCATACAATTTTTGTTTGTTTTTTAGTGGAATCTAGTCAAAGATTCAGCTTATGTGTCAGTGCACATCGTGCTACTTCACATGCTTTGTTTGGCAGTTACGTCAGTTCAAAGTGAAAATTCGTCGGAAAAAAGTGAAATTAATTATTTTCGAAATACGTGTTTTTTCGGTAATTGAAAAATAATATTATTTCTTGTTTGATTGATGCCATAAATATACTGGTGAATAGCTAAATGTATTATCTATTCAATATTGTTTGAATTTAGAAGAAAAAATAATTGTTATATTCAAATTACATCAATTTTCTGGCAACCGTAAATAGGCGGGCTCATGCAGTGGGGTGATCTTTTCTCGTAGCACCTCTTAAGTATTTTATATGATTAGATTAGTCTTATTTGGCATTTATTTTCTTTTTTATCTCTTAGTTAGTCATGTCGAACCGAAAGAAGTTTTTCAGCTTTTCTGTAAATCCTAATTTCACTTTTTCTGAAGATAAGTTGGTCCTTGGTGAGCGTTTGAATTGCATTAAACTTTCTGATGCAATCAGCACAAGCCAAACCATCAGCAATATAACTGACTTGAAAAAAACCATCAAATCAGAAGGTGTTGGTCCAATTGATTCAACTTTGGCTGCTAATAGCGCCAACTACATTATATACTTCGACAATTTTTATACCTGGCTTGGTTTGTTGGCGTATCTCAAGACCCGTGGAATCTAGAGCTTGGGAACAGTGCGTGCCAATCGTGTGCCGAACATGAAGCGGTAGAGTGATGTAGATGTGATCAGAATGAAGGTTGAGCGAGGTTATTCTGAGGAATTCGTTGGAAGGTTACATGGAATAGAAATAAGTAGTGTTTTACGGCATGGTATCGAAACTGTTCATTTTTTATCGACCTACGTGGGAGCCAAACCGTTTTTGTCTCGAGATATGGACCAACAACCTCGAAAATCTAAGCGATGGGACCGGAAAAATTTGCAACATGTCGAAATCGACTGTCCTTACATCGTCAAGGAATACACCAAACACATGGGAGGTGTCGACTTGATGGATGGACTACTTGGGTGATACCACATTTGCATGAAAACTAGAAAGTGTACAAATCGAATCTTCTACCACCTGCTGGATGTCGGGACCGTCAATGCATATATTTTATACCATCGTTTGAATACAAAAAAATAGAACTACCTAATTTTCGAACTGAAGTATTGAATCGTGCATGCTGTTTGCATCTTCCTCTGCAGAGAAACGGTTAGTGGGCAGACCATCCATGTTGCCGACATCAGGCACTAAACCAAAAAAGACTATCCTTCCAACTGCCGATGTTTGATAAGATGGGGTGGAGCATTGGTGCTCATTCCACGATAGATCGGGCAAAAGTGAATGCAAGTTACCTGGATGCAAGTCAGAAACACAAGCGTATTACACAAAGTGCAATCTGAACTTATGCAATTCAGCAATCAAGAATTGTTTTTTCATATTCCATCAACGCAAATAACTATAAATTTATTTTTTTTTTACTTATATCTCTTTAATAATAATATTTCTTCATGAATTTAAAAATAAAATTACTTAAAAAGTAAATAATTTTGCAGTTACGGCACTGAAAAGGAAGCCTAGTAAAAAATAAAATAATATTTTTTGTATCCAAAGCTGCATATGCCAGCCATTAGGCGGTCTGCAGATTTTTAGCTATAAAAAGTGCTACTTTCACCGAAATGAAAATCCGACTTCATATTCATGATTTACTCACCGGAATTAACTTCCCCACAAATTATGAGCAAAAACACAAATCTATGCATTAGAGGGTTAAGAGTGAAACAAATCATGAAAAACACGACGTCATACGACCGCTTGAATTTGTAGAAAATTTCCTTTGCGGTAGCAGCGCTCAACTCGCTTGCTTTGTTTTTTTCTTTGCTTTGTCAACGTTTACAATAGGAAATTCGGTCAGACAAATTCTTGTCTATTCTCTTTTGTGAATTTGTTTTGCGTTTACACACGAAAACTAGAATTTCTTTGGGCAAGAAAATGTCAAAGCAATTACTGCGTCAACTCGCCACAGCAAACGTAAATTCAAAGCATAATATCAGCTAACGAATAGAACGAAAGGGATTTCGCGGGTATGACAAATTCTGTACACCACCATTTCGTTTTTCCCTTCTTGAATACAAACAGGAAAACTTTCTCAAGAGTTTCCTCGTGTAAAAATTGACTTAGCAGACTGCAATGTGGGAAATGACTTGATGGTCGTTTCAAGTGCGTTTCCGCAGACCTCTATTACCCATGGTACAATTATCATGGTAGGCAAGTGACCATATTCTTCTTTATTTTTATGCCTATCTTTTCTGTCAAAACAACTTGTTTTGTTTTTGCTTATTGATTTTTTCATAAAAGAACACGAGCTTGTCAGAATTTTTCTTTTGTTTTAGTTCTGTTTGTTTTTGACATATATGATAGGCACTTTCACGGTTACATTGGGTTTGACAAGATAGGGTTAGCATGTACAATTGTACCATGGGTTATAAAAACCATTTTCTTTTTTTTATGTTTATGCTTTAAGTATTTAAACACAAGTTAATAAAATATAGTACTCGCAACTTCAACATAGTGTTTCACTGAAACTCCGAGGCATATATATACATACTGGGTATCCCGGGAGACGTTGTCCTTTTATGTACAGTAGACGTCCAATATAACGTACTAATTAATACACGAGATTCGTTATATCGAAGAGTTTTTTACTGAAGAAACTGGCTTTGATTTACTCATATACACTCATACATATCTAGTCATAAAAGTTAAGTAAGATTTTGGAACGCTAAATCTACTTGCGATCAGCTTTACTGGTAAAAAAAAGTTATTCCAGTTCAACAGTTATTGTTCAATTAAACAGCGTTCGTTATTTGGAGTAGTGAACACTTTTAGTATTCGTAATTTAGGAGACATAAATTGAAAAATTCCAATTTGAAAAACTGTATGTTAAAAGGGAAATTCGTTATATCGTTATACGCTATATTGGACGTCTGCTGTATCTATATACTAAGTCCCATTGTCTGCGTCCAGTAGTTGATGAGATATGATGAATTCAATTTTAGAGGGAGTGTCATTGCCCATATTCCTAAACCAAACTTAACCGAAATTTCCTATCTTTTAATAAAATAGCTTGCGTATAGTGTTCTCAGACCTACTGAATATACACACAAAATTTCATAAGTATCAGTTAAGTTGTTATGGAGGAGTTTTGTTACAAACACTATGACAAAAGAATTTTATATATTAGATATATATGTCCAAATCCAAGTCACATTTTAGAAAAACGTTGTCATTTCTAATAACTAAAAATCGAACCAAAATTCAAAAAATAGAATCAAAACAAAAAATACTTCATTTACTTCCGATACGAGCTAGTGTTAAAGCGAGGCTGCTTGGCACGAGGCGAGATGCCGGTGTGATCTCACCTCGCCTCGCCTCGGTCGAGCGAGGCAAATTTATTTTTCCACCTCGTCTCGTTCGCGCCTTGTTGAACGAGGTTGCCTCGCAGCCTCGGTGAAGCACTATTTGTATTCCATATCGTGACCTTTTTTTTGTTATTTTACTGAAATGTACTGATTTTTGACGGTCCACAGTTGGCAGCATTATTTATTAACATTTAAAATTTTAAAAAGATCAGGCAACTCCTGTGGAACTGTGGTAATTTTAATTTAATTTTCTTTCATAACTTTACAGATTGGCTGAAGAACGTGAAAAAGAAATACAACATTACATACAGACCTATAAGCAGTCAAAAGAAAAGTATGCAACTGATTTTTTATTTTTAACAATTGTTTATCACGAGTAATTGTTACTGTAGATATAAGCTAGCTATGGAGGATGTAACAAAAAAATTTGAAAAGGAAATTTATCGACTTCAAAATGAAAATGCGAGCCTAAAAGCAGAAAATCATGTAATAAAAACTGAACAAACAACATACTCTTCTGTCGAATAATGTTTGAATATTTTTTACATTTAAATATATTATATAAATTAATTTGTGTTTACAGTTTTGTAAATTTTTTAGTTATATTAGTTAACAATATACATGTGTCTTAAATGTTTTGATACAAAAACGAGTTTATGCTGCTAAAACTTCTCTTCCAGGAAACAAACTGGGAAACCAATAACTCGTCTCGCTGCCTTGTTTATCTACCCAACACAAACTTTCGCCAACAACTTTTTCCAACGATTGCTCAGCACGAAATTCAGTCCACCTGAAAAATGATGTTAAAGTTTTTTGAATTGATGGGTGGCAAAATGATTTTCGTACTACTAAATTAAAATATTCTATTAATCAATAATTTTTCTATTCAAATTTTTGGTGGAAGGATTTTTTTTTGTAACGCATGGCGGATAAACTAGTTTTTTCTAGGCCAAATTAGTTCATCCAAAGCGTGTTAGGATAAATCAGTTTAGCGTAGGAAGATCATAGTATGTTAGGTTAGGTGGGCGGGCTTACATCCCCCAATATGTCCAACATTTGCTTCACCGGCCGCGAATCACTAAAGTAGTGCCAACATAGGTGTGTTAGCGAAGCCTGTGTTAAGCAAAGAATATAGTATTGAGGAAATTGAAGGATGTAAGCCCAGAGCCGCTCATTTACCCTTGCATACTAGAATGTCAAGAAAATCGGAAATGAGGTCGTTAAAATATATAATTACCTCAGTTTATCGTAGGATAAACTGGTTTATCTTCGTACGTCAGATGTGCTCCTTCGGAAGCATTTAATTCGAAATTTTATTTAATTTAAAAAAAAACAACTTTTACTCCGCATCTGCTGGGATTTGAACCTGGACATTCCGTGTTATTATATGCGCAGTTTAACATCAGCCAAGCCTATTGATATTTGGCTGGCTAAAAGTACTAGTACTTATATGAATTATGAAGTGGCAACTTTAGGAATCGAAATCTCAACTTTTCAATTAGATAGAAAACTAATGTACATACAGTAGTTCACGGATAAATGCTTCCCGCTTAAGTGCATTTCATGCATAAGTGATTTCAAAATAAAACGGTTACTTGGGCTTGTGTACAAATTTTTCTTTTATGTACCCCGCTTAAATGCAGTTCACTCATAAGTGGGCCATAAATTTGGCAAGAAGGTGGAACAGTCGCTTAAACAAAAATTAAGCATTTGTTCAGAATTTGAAACAATCATTGACAACGACATTTGTAAGAAATACGGGTGGTCGCGCACAACTTTAAACCTAATTATTTAAAATGAAAAAGATCTTTTGAAGAAAAGCAAAACAAATAGCTTGAGTGATCGCAGCAGCAATTATCCCAAAATACGAGAGGCGGTGACACTTTGGTTTAACCAAATGCGGTATTCGGGTGCATAGTGTCAAGCATCATGAAAATGGAAAAGGCAAATCAATTCGGTATTAAAATGAAGCAAAACTTTGCGGCAAATATTGGTTGGTTATGGTGCTGCCAAAAACGAGATGGCATAACACTAAAAGGACCTACTCTGCATACATTGAAGGTGCCGAAAATTATGACCAAAAGATTGCTCACAGCAACTCTCACCAGAAAGGGCCAGCACATGAAGGGACTTTCCCGCTTAAATAATCAGAACAAATATTTCACAAGTGTAAAATACATGTAAAATTCCCCTTTTAAGAGATCAGACGAAGAAGAGGAAGAAGCGATTAATAGGGTTCCAACTTTTAGCGAGCTACTTCAAAACATTCAAGCCCTTCGCACATATGTATGCTTGCTGTGACGTCAGACTGGAGGAGTTACTGTCAAGTACAGATCAAGCAAACAATAAAGCGCTCATTGGCGCGAGTATCTTTTATTTCGTTTGGTCAGTGTACTTTTATTTCTACATTCTTGGAATCGGCTTTTGGTTTATTGCGTTTTTAAAGGTTGATTATTTATATGTTATGATTAGTAAGTAAGTGCACAAAAATTAAGGATAAACGATACATCATTTTAAAGCAAAAAAAACAAGGCTTTTTAGACTTAAAATAAAATATAGATTATTACCACATTTTTTTAAAAAAAATATCAGTTTTTTTTTAAATATTTCCAAATATTTTTGAAAAATCATCAAATCTCCAAAACTAAAGGTCAAATTTCAAAGATATTTTCACCAATATTGGTAGCTTATTAAATTATCTTTTCCAACTTATGTTAATTTTTACAAAAGCTTCAACTTTTGACATTTCTAAATCCGAAACTACTAGATATAACCGAAATTTGTTAAGAAGAAATGTTTGGCTTCATAAAAATTTGGGACTGAAGTAAATTTAGCCATTTTCACAGTACATATGTTTCTTACCAACAGACAAATGCGAGTGAAAGAAAGCATGAAAACGACGACGATTAAAACTGAAAGATATTTCAATTAAGCGGAGATACTTAAAATGTTCAGCTATGGACGTGGTCATCAAGGGTAAAATCGATGCTATGCTGTGTAAGTCACTTTTCCAAGGGGTCAAGTTTAATCGCGACCGATCCCAATAAATACATTTGAATAAATTTTTATTTTAGTATAGAAATTTTCGGATAATATAATTTAAATGGCCGAGTGGCACGGGAAAAGCCATGCATCAGCAAGAAGAGCAGAAAAGTTAGTTTGAATTTCGCAAGAGAGCACATTTCAAAAGATTTCTAATTTTCGAGCACAGCAAACACACTTTTTTAAAAGCGTTAATATTTCTACAAATAATTCAATATCCTATATCATTTTTACCATGTCTTACAAATAACTGTGTTTACCGTGCTCATTCCTAACGGTAAATTCACGTTACTTTGATCGATCATTGTTTTGCCTGACTTTCAGTCTGATCACATTTGTAAGGATTTTCGACATTATGGCTAGATTTTGGAAATGTTTTGTTATGTTAAAGTTTTGTAAATTTATTTTAGTTTCATGCTCTTCTGCATCAACAATAAATTGAAGACAATTTTTAAAAAAAAAATGTAATATTTGAAATCGTATGGCAACTTCTTGCGAACGACTTTCGATGTGAGCCACTGTAAGTCGGTTGGCTCAATGCAAAATTTCAATCAGAGCTCTAGTGACCATAGTTTTTAAAATCTCTGCATTTTATGAAAAACTGAGGCCCCACGCATTTTATGCTTTATCAATGGTTTTTGTGAATTAGTTAAGGGGTCTTCTGCATACGCTACTTGTTCCCTAGAAACAATAGAATGCATTTTTTTTAACAATGTATTTCTTGGATTCCTTATCTTTGGTTAGTCCTGAGATATTTAAGTGTGAATTTATTTTCGTAAATTGTTAAAAAAAGATTGTGTTCAGGTTAGTTTCATGTTCATTTTGTACGAGAGCTTCTTAAGGGATGGATATAGGGGGTAAGAATGTTGAAGTGTAAAATGTAGAGGGTGAAAAATTAGTGGAAGTCGGTCCTACCCCTTTACGGGTACAATGGGGCCGCAAGGAGCCTTGGGCACCAGTTTAATGAAAATCTTCACTTTGTACCGGAGTCCTCTAAGGGTGGGGATATTGGGTAATATTAATGACGGTCAGTAGACATGTGAAAATCACCTCAGAGCTGCTACCACAGCTGCAAATCTTTAATTTTTCGGATTTCGAGTAAAGAAATGAAGAAAATTGAATTTTTTTCTTATTTTTAATATTATTTTTTTTTAAGTTTTATCTATTTTCCTGTTGTTAATATAAGAGAGTATCGAAAAAAAATTTGACCGCTAATCTTTTAAGCCTACTTTCTATATAAGGTAAAAATCCATGATCTCTGCGCAAGTAGAGCTCTGGTTTTTCTTGCATAACCAAACGCAAGAAGTAATAATTTTTGGACCAAAAATACATTTTTTTCTTATTTATTTTCAAACGATATTCACGTTGTGGCGTTGGCTGTTTTGAACTTAAGTGTACTTGCTGTTTCCGCGGCTGTGCACGATTTTATTTCTTTACCTTATTTCCATATAAAAAAATAAAGAAAAATAAATATTTTTTAAGTTTGATTTTATTATTCTGGTTTGGTTGTATCACACTTTACAACTGAATTCTTGGTTTCTATGATTTGGTCTTTAATGCATAAGATATATGATACAATGAAGTCACAATGATAGGTAAGTAACAATTTTTATACTATATGTAAAAAATGGCAAGTGGGTCATTCCATCTATAATGGGCCTATCATTACCCTCATGTTTTTTAAATAGGCTGAAAATTTTCTCAGTGATTGGTCTATCATGTAGAAGATATAAAAAAATTCGATAAAATTTTTTTGACCAGTATTATTGCTTAAAAAAAAAGTTTTAAATTGTGTTAAAAAAAACTCGTAAGTAAAACAAAAAAATTTATTGCTGAATATAAACAAACCAACACAATCCAAATTAGCTTTTATATTATTTTTAGGTAGTTGTGTACTAGTAGATGACAAAAAAACTGCAAATCTGATTAAATGAAGGCCTGAACGGTTTCTATGTGGTAAAAAAAAAAAAAATTGACTTTTTTAAAAAATGTCAATTTCCCAAATACTCCATCACCGATTTCAGCTTTTATAGACTCAAAATTTTTAGAATATATAGGAGTATCAACCCTGAAAATTTTATCCAGGTTTTTTCACCCTATTTGATTTTACAAGCATTTAAAGTTAAGATTTATTATTTGCAATGTAAATTGAAAAATTGAGAATGAAAGCGAGAAAATAAAATTTGAATTGATTTCAGCTTTTTTAAGGTCAAAATTTTCAGAACATTCAGGAGTATCATCTCTGAAAATTTCATTCATTTTTGTTCACCTTATTTCATTTTACAGGCATCTAAAGTGAGTGTATACAGTGGAATATTTATGAAAGAAATATAACGGAATATTCAAATTATCTCGCTCTACTTCTCAATGTTTCAATTTACATTGCAAATCCTAAATCTTAACTTTTATTTATTGAAACAACTCGCTTGGAAACTAACAATAAGTATACATATCTTAACAAACTAATGGAGAGATGGTACTTCTATATGTTCTGAAAATTTTGTGCCTAAAAAAGCTGAAATCGATGATGGAGTATTTGGGAAATTGATATTTTCTTGGAAAGTCAATTTTTTTATCGTTTACCACATAGAAACCGTTCAAGCCTTAATTTATTCAGATTTGCATTTTTTTTATCATCTACTAGAACACAACTACCTAAAAATTAAGTTAAAAGCTAATTTGGATTGTGCTGGTTTGTTTGTATTCATCAATGAATTTTTTTAATTTACTTACGAGTTTTTTTAACACAATTTGAAACTTTTTTTTTGAGCAATAATATTGTTTAAAAAAATGTAATCTAATTTTTTTATATCTTCTACATGATAGACCAATCACTGAGAAAATTTTCAGCCTATTTAGAAAACATGAGGGTAATATAGGCCCATTATAGATGGAATGACCCAAATATATAAATTTTTTTTTCTTAACTTACTATTTATTTATTGAAACAACTCGCTTGGAAACTAACAATAAGTATACATATCTTAAGAAACTAATAGAGAGTTGTACTTTTCTAAGTCATTGCTAAGAAATGTTGTTTTTTTTATTTTTGAAATCAAACTCTGTCTTGAGTTGTTAAAGGAGTGCCAGTTTCGTGCACATAATGGCTACTGGGGTGGTAAGTCTTGTCTCTTCAGCCGAGATGTATTAGATGTTGGGAGTAAGTTCCTAGCTAGTGTGTTTGGAGGTTACTGTAGTTTTAGTTAATATGATCGCTTTTTGATTTCTAGTAGCTGCTTAATAAAAGGTATAGCAAGGTCTTGGTGTATGTTTATTTTCTTCACATACCAAGGTGCGACAGAAATAGTACGAAGTATTTTGACAATAGTTCTATATTTGATAAGCTTGCGTTACCCCACAGTTATATCTCGTATAACCATATAGGTATCATAATAGCTTTATGCAAATGTACTTTTGTATTGGTTTAGTTTTGAATGTTTATGTAGAAGCCAATTAATGCTTGATGCTTTCAACTTCAATTGTATTTTTTCCTTTAAATATGAGCTTTCCAAGTAAGCCGCCTATCAAGGTGCATACCTAAGTATTTGACTTCAGCACTCTGAGGTATTGCGGTTTTATTTAGTTGAACTGTGGGGCAAGTCTTTTTATCCAGTGTAAAAGTTACATGTGTATTCTTTTGCTCGTTTACATTCATTCGCAAGTTTAAAAGGCATGTTTCAACTAGGCGCATATGTTCATCGCGCGTATGTGACGTACTATTAGGGTCTGCGTGACAAGACGAAATTGCAGTGTCGTCAGCAATAGTAGATGTAAGCATAGAGTTGTTTGTTGGAAAGTCATAAGTGTATAAAAAGGAAAGAATTGGGCCAAGAACACTACCTTGTGCCACGCCTGCAAAAGTTTTCACATCATCTGAAATGTATTTTTTGCATTTTACACGGAACTTTCCCCCTAGTAAAGCGTGTGTATTTTTAGGGAGCAATTTTTTTATTTTGTATAAAAGTCCTTCGTGCCACACCTTATCAAAAGCTTGCGCTACATCAAGGAACACTGCAGAGCTTCGTATGTCTTTCTAATTTGTGCGACTATCCTGTGGACTTGCTCTATAGCAAGGGTGGCCAAACGGTAGACCGCGGTATAAAGGCAACCAGTGCATCGCTGACATAGTTGATGCCAAATGAAAATTTGTTCGAGATTTCAATATTAATGATAGCTTGTTCTACCAAAAATCAAACAAATTTTGGGAAAAAATGTTTTTCCTGCTTTATTGTCTATTTTAATAGACATATCATTAATTCATGTAAGTTCATTTTGCTAGGGTTTTCGGTGAAAGTGAGGACCAATTTTTTTTTGTTTTTAATAAATGCAAATAATTGGAGTTAGTAAATACTAAGTCTCCCTAAAAAATAATTGGAAATAGTATATATCTGATTTTGCGGGATGTTTAAAAAAGTTTCATTTCAACTTTTTCCCGCTCCGTTTTTTGGCGAAAAATATATGGTCACCTTACCTTATCATGATGAATGGGAAGAGTATTTTTTTTTGTTATAAAGAATGATAAATATATTTGAAAAAATTGTCTTTCAAGCATAGCAATTCATAAGAGGACCAATGTTGAAAGAGATTTCAGATTAGTCCGAATACAATATGAAAAAAAAAATATCCTCTTAGAAATGAGACGCAGAAAGGAAAAGTCGGACAATTAATGACACAATTATCATTTTTTGTGAGATCGAGTACGAAGTCGAAGGCAGCTACTATAACTTCATTCATGGCTGCAGAAACTTTATTATAACATAAAACGCTCTTTGAAGACGGCGAAATATGGAAAGAGAGTTTTATAAAGGCTGAAGAATCGTTGTTTCGAAGTTTTAAAGATAAATCTGAAATAATTTCTTTCATTAAAGAATTGTAATCATATATGTTCATTTTAAATTTGAACTTATTTCAAAGTTTAAATTACTATTTTAAGGTTAGATCGCCGGCAAAAATTTCAAAGGCAGGTAACCCACATTGGTGAAAACTTTGGCCACCATGCTCTATAGGGCCGTGATTTCTGCGGAACCCAAATTGGTGTTGAGGTATTATGCTCTTTTCGGTTACGTAGGGCATAATTTTCGAAAGTAGCAGCTTTTCGAGGAGGTCTATGGCAGGCAGCAAGGTTATTGGCCGATATGATGGAACTTGTGTGGGATCTTTCCCAGGCTTAGGAACTATCGTAATTTGAGACATCTTACACACTTCTGGGTAATGACCCAATCGAGTAAAACCATCAAAAAACATGGTTAAATGTCTCTTTGTATGAAAGACTGAGCGTCTTAAGTTGTGAATCGCAACAGAGTTTGTCTCACATTTTGAGTTTCTTGCGGTATTTCGAAGTTATTGCCCGGGAGATTTGGCTAAAAAACATGTTTTAGATCATGAGCAAATGCTTAGCATTTTCCTTCGTTACTTCTGGCCTAGTGATCATTGTTTAGCCTTGTGGAGGAGTCTAAGTCAGTGGGTTTTTTCATGCACCTGATGGCCTTTCATAAAGAGTAGTTGGAGGGCTTTAAAGGACTCAGCTTTTTAATACATGTGTTTATACTTCTTTCAGACTCTTTTCATAGGGCCTTCTTCACTCCATTTTGGCTAGTGTTAGTTTATGTTTAAGTGTGGGTGACCTAACATCTTGTCATTGTCGAATGAGTCGTCTTTTTTCCATCACTAAACGTTCTATGTGAGAAGAGTTGAAGCGTTGCCTTATGGACTGTTACTGAATGCAGAGGAGCAGCTGATACTAGCATGCTGTTAAATGTATGTATTGCCAATTCCAGCTTCTCGGAATCTATCAGGCTTAGATTATTAGAAAGATGGCAACTGACATATTTTTCGTTTTATTTGTCCATTAGAACTATGCAGATGCATAATGACAGGGGAACGGTCAGAGCTCAAGTCAAAAAATGAATCTGCTGAAATTTTCCTCTTATTAATTTCATTTGTAATTGCAAAGTCCATAAGATCTGGAGTTTTTTGAGGGTCCGAAGGCCAATAACTGCTTATACTAGTTTCAAGCGCTCGTCAAGAAATGTGTAATATCAAAAGAGTTGCAGGAGCACTTGCATATGAAGGGGAAAGAATGTAGAGTTTTGTCGTACTGTGCTTATGTTTTTTGCTATGATTGTTAACTGGTCAATGCGAGAAATAAAATATAGTGTGTTTGCAGACTCTTAAACATCGGTTAACAAAGCTTACTGATGATATGACGTAGCGGTCATTGAAACTAGTATTAGCAGATGGTTGCCCATTTTTTGTTCCTTTAAAATTGTTGGAGTTATCTTCTAACAATTAATCTATTTTTCGATTGTAATTTTTTTCTTGTTTTTGCACTTAAAGTACTGAACATAAAGTACATATGAAATGGTGTGACATCAAACTTCTCCGATCCTGCGTTACCGATTTCGTTAGAGCTGATGGTTCTGACCGTTCAAACTGTTAACAATTCGGTTCGTGATGGAAAAGAACACAAATCGAGAATCAAATGACAGCCGACGCCACTGGGTCTTTGAAACTAGTCCAGATTTTACTTGCTACACAAAAAAAAATATTAATTATACTCATAGTATATATCAGAGAGCTGCATTGAGTAGGGTTTTGAGACATTTCCAAAAATATAAGACGTGAGTGTGCACATTGCATGCAATAATGAGTGTTAATTCACTAATAGTGAATGCGTAGATAGCCTCCTGCACATGACTGGTAAACGTGTAAGTAGCTCTGGTCTCATGAATGTGAATGCATGTGAAGCTCACACTCGCATGAATTTAGCATTCATGAAGCAGTGAATAGCTTGAGCCTCTTGTGTTGAGCTGTAGTAAAGAAAAACTGTTTTTTTTCCTTTCAAACGATGGGGAAAGGTCGAAAAAAATTTTAGACATAGCTTAGGGTGGCTCCGGACCCTGGAAATGACCAGTTTTGGTCTTTAATGCTTGAGAAATTTGTGAAAGAAATATGATGCAACTAGCTGATGCCCGCGACTTTGTACGCGTAGCCTGTTTTTATTTTTTCTGCGAAGGCAAACAATTTAAATTTTTTAGTAGATATACTTTAATTTTTAATCATTCTACACAAATCCCGCGTTGTTGTTTGCAATGTAAATTGACAAATTGAGAATGAGAGCGAGAGAGTAAAATTTGAATATTCCCTCTTTTCCATAAATATTCCATGGGAAAGACAAAATCAAAACACACACAAACACATTAACTTCCCACTAAACTAAACGCATGCGTGCTTGTTTCTTTGTGTGAAATTTTGAGAAATTTTAAAAATTTATTATATCGATATTTATTAGGAATATCGTGGAAATTGAGACCAAGCTAAGAAATATTTTTCTTTATTATTCAATTTTATTTGCAATCTATCGAAAAAGATAATAAGCAAATGAGTTAACAATGGTAAATAACTGGAAGTGTTTTACTTCATTAAATAAAACTACTTAAGTTAAAAAAAGTTAGTTAATAGCAAAATATAAAAGGTTTTAATAATCTACGAAATGGTAAGTCTAAATCATGTGTCTGTTTGAGCCTCCTTGTATACAAAAGAGGACCTAAGGCACTGTCCTGTGGAACTCCGGCATTTACTTCGCAAATTTTCGAGATGTCGGAGTTATGTTTTACGTAAATTCTCAGTTTCTTAAGTATTAATTGAGAAGTAAATACATATGTAGTGTCCCACATCAGCACAATCCACTTGCACAAAATTTTCTAAAATTTAATTATTTCTAAAAAAATTTAGATTTTCCAATTTTGTCAATTTAATTAATTTTTTTTCAAACCCTCGAAAAAAGTTCAAATATTTTAAAAATAAATAAAAACTAGTAAAGGTGATATTTTCGGCCAGGCCGAAACTCACGTACCTTACACTGCATTGAAAGTACTTTTTAAATAAATGTTAATAAAAGGTTGAATAATTCGAAAATAATGTAAAAAGTTTCAAAAATGTGGAAAAGTGTTGGAAAAAACTGAAAATGTTGAAAAATTATGAAAACCATTGAAGAAAGTTGAAAGGAATTGAATAAGTCGAATTATATGAAAAATGCTCAAAAATTGATGAAAAAGTCGAAAGAATAAAGAAAATGTCGAATGAAAGTGAAGGGGAAAGGTAAAAGGTTGAAAATGTCAAAAGAATATGGGAAATGTTGAAAAAAAAAATAGAATAATAATGAAAAATACGAAATATGCCACGCCCACTTCTCCAATTCCGCTCACTTTTGATTCAATAAACAAACCAAATTTTAGCACAATGCTAATTCGACTATTGCTATTTCGCCAGCTTTTGATTCATATATACCTAATACCCAGTTAACCACTTACATCAAATTTCAGATCAATTGCTCCAATAGTTCACTTAAAATAGCACTTACAACTTTATGTTAATGAGGGAGGTGCCACGCCCACTGATGCAATCTTGGCATGTTTCCTTTAATTTCAAAGCTTATAGGAACCGATACCTTCACACAAAATTTTATGAAGATTTCTTTCATAGCACACTATCTATAGCATCAAACGTATTTTGCTTATATGGGAGGTGCCACACCCATCAGCACTATTGCGCCAAAATTTTACGCGAAGACACCTTTTAGCAAGTATATCTGCCATATTAAATTTCATAACGATTGCGTTGCTAGTTCTGTTTTTATAACGTTTATTGTAGGCTGTGCCACGCCCTTCAACAAAATATTCCAGTATATTGACAAAGCTTTTCTTGATGACTACTTTTAGTGGTATCATCCCTAAAATTTTTATGAAAATCGTATGTGCGAATTTGGAGTTATACGAAATTCAAATTTTCAATTGTTAAAAAGTGTCACGCCCACTTTTACAATTCCGCCCACTTTATGCGCAATTCTAGATTCGTGTACCAAATTTCATCACAATATCTTAAACGGTTTACGAGCTATGGCGTTATAAAATTTTAATTTTAGGGCTGTGCCACGTCCCTTTAAGAGCCTTTTCAAACTTAGAACCTAGCCCCATCTTAATTTTGTTCTCATCTTCACCAAATCACCAAGTTTCATCAAAATCGCAGCAACTTTTTTTCAAACTGGACTTGGGTATATTTACATAGAGTATGGGCGGAAGGCGTGGCCGTTAACCGATTTCACCCATTTTTATACATATGCTAGCAACTTGCAAGAAGGTGTGACCTGAGTGCCAAATTTCATTGAATTAGCTTGCATAGTTTTCCCGTAAACTTGATTTCAACAGACAGACAGACAGACAGACGGACACAGCTATATCGACTCAGGTAGTGACGCTGATCAAGAATATATATACTTTTCCATACCAGCCACGCCCCCTTCTATGCGTTACAAACGGAATGACAAAGTGAATATACCCTCTGTGTAGGGTATAATAAGATTTCACCCTACTGGCGATCCTATCATTTTCGAGCCAAAGCTTATCTAAAAAAAAATAGTCGCTGCCCACAATAGAAATCACAAATATTACACCGATTTCAAGTACAGCTAACACCATCATCGTAACGACATCTTTAGTAAAAGCAAATTCTGCCACATATGCCCATGAGCACATATATTAAAATATTTCACATTAGACTTCCATTTTTTCAGGAATTTTTAAATTTTTAGATAAAAGATTCTTTATATGTATTACGATAAGTAATAAGAAAACAGATATTTTTTTGTGTAAGCTAGTGTAATATAATGCTATGTAAGGAACAATTCGCACTATGTGTGATCAACCAAAATTTGATAATCAATCAAAGCCTTTCTGTTTATTATTCATACAATTATTTTAAAAATTTTCTCAATAGAATACGCATAAATGTTTAAACTGTATTTTTGAAACACCCACTGTTGGTAGACAAAGTTTATATTTTAGTAAGGGTGTTCATGAGTAGTCTTGTTTTTTTGTTAAATGTGCTGTCAAATGTTTTATATATGTATATATGTTTTTTTATACATATATTTGATTTTGTAACAGACAATTTGTGCCATAATTTAAACGGCGATATACTAACATATTTAAAGTAACATCATATAGTCGTTTTATATTAGTAACTAAAATTTGTACTAAACATCAAAAAAAACAAAATTTTATGTGGATGGTCCATTCTGTTTGTATGCCGACGATATGTTAATAAACGCATTGAATGCTGGCAAATGATTTTGGTAGGTTCTGGAGAAATGTTTGGTAGGAAATAAAATTTCTCAGTGGCAACGCTGTACACGATGCAATGAATCCAAAAAATATAAATTAAGGAATGCACAAATATTTTTTGTGGTATCAATGAGTTTAAGTGATAGAAAAAAACAGGAACAGTCCTTTGAAAAAGTGTTCCGTTTACGAACTTACGTCTTTATTTTTTGATGTTTTTCGAGGACACCAACGGTTTTTCCTGACATTCAAATTTCTTATAAAAAAATATACTAAGAGAACATTTGGCCACCGATTACACCAAAAATTTTACGCTGAGATCGATTTGCCAGCTTGATAATGGCCCAAACATTGATCTCCACTTATCAAATCTTGGCTCGATACACAATCCACCAAGGTTCTGAAGTGGCCACCTCACCAGGCATAATCAAACAAGTCGTACCAGCACGAAAATCTGCGAGTGAAGCAGCTTGTGGCAAGTTAATTAAGAGAAGTGGCATAAAATTACTCCAGACCAATGTACACGCCTGGTAGGCAGCATGCCAAACCGATTCTCAACATTTATGAAACTAAAAGGTTTTTCTTCTCATTATTAAGTTAAACTAATAAAAAAATAGGACTCACGTCAAAATTTCAACAATTTCAATTACTTTATTTCAGATGACTTAATTATATCAGCACAGCATATATGACCTTTATTGACGTTTTTGCATTTTTCGGGATAAGACCAAAACATTTATTTTGATTTTTTTTGCTGTAAATTGATGCTTAAATAGCAGGTTTACAAAAACTAATAATATAAGAATCAGAAAAAAAAAATTAATAAATAAATTTTAACAAAAATGGTACGTACCATACAAATGACTTAATCATGTGAGCACAAGTGTACATACATAGATTTGAAACTAAGACTCATTCATATTCTAGTTGATATTTCAGTAATCTACATGAGCCATAGAATTTTATTAATTAATTTAAATTTATACGAACCCTAAGCTTTCCATCAACATTGTTTGCGTGACATATCCTTGTTCAGTGCTCGAAGCTAATGTTAATATTGTTGTTTCCTCAAGACTTAATTCACCTGGTATTGATTGAACCATGTATTTGCTTTTGCCCACTTTATGTACCACGAATCTGTAACATAATTAAAAATAAATATAACGTTGCATTCGAACTTTTAGTTGACTTTTCCAATATTAATACATATACTGTTTTTTCAAACTACAGTTCCCCGATATACAAATAATTTAAGCGTTAGGTCAGTTAATTGAATTACAAATTATATAAAATGTATTTCCAATACATATTTTGTTTCTTCATTGAAAAATATTATCAGAGAATATAACTTTACGGAAGACAATTGATATTGGCATAAGCTACATGAAAGCTACTAAATAAAAATGCTAGTCAAGATTACTCCACATATTTATAAAAAACTCTGCGACGTTAATATCAAACATTGTCATGTCATAAGAGCAAAACCCATAAAAAGCATGCAGGAAAAATTGTCTTATGTGGACTTCCATGTTGGCATTTCTTTCAAAGAAACAGCTGAACAGATTACACGGTCCGACAAAGGTTTGCACCATGAGAAATTTTAATATATTCAGAAAATAGACACACAAAAAAATATAAGTGTCTCGTGGTTTTCTCCAGCACGTCAGATTCTTAATTAGGTCAGAACTTCAGTTGAGGTTGGCGCTCTATCAAATCCTAAAGACACTGTAAAGGAGGCTCTAAAACTTCTACAACAAATATTAAGATTCGATTAAAGAACTCTTCAAACCGTAGGATTTTACTTTGCATTAATTTTTCTCAAAATTCTTAATAGTGCTAGTACAAGGAAATATTAATTGAACCAGCTGAAATAAAAACACTCAATATACGGGCTGTCACAGAAAAATCTTACTTTTTGCTTTCCAGTTAGAAAAAAGTACCCAATTAACTTTTTGCTCTTTTTTTATTATTATCGTTATTTTCTATAAAAACTTTTTACTTTTTTAAGGCCCTTTGTTAAATTTTGCATAGTTGTTTCATCGACAGTACGGTACGATCTTTCCACTTTAGTCTTTTTGCAGTCTTACCACTCTTTCAAAGTTATCTTTTCATTAGAGCCCAATATCTTTCAATTGGGCGAAGGCACCTGCATGCTGTGGGGCTCGGACTACACAAACATAAAAATACAGACCACCATTAAGCTACAGTTAGTTTTCAATCTAAGCTTGAGTTGACCTTTTGACAAGCTAATGTTATAAAAAGCGCAACTGTTAGTAAGAGTTGTCATGCGATTAAAAGGAGCTGTAGCCATATAATTAGTTCCACCAATCGGTTGATAAAATAATTGATAAGAGTTACGAGTGCTTCTTCAATTAGTATTAAAATGTATGTAATCAAGAAGCTCTGGTGCAGCAAGAGACCCAGTTACAAGTTGATGCAGATAAAGTATATCCGCAATATTTCTACGGGACCTCAAAGACTGCAAATGTAATAACTTCAAACGATCCTCATAAGGAGGAAGGTCAAAAGATTCAGTCCAATTTACGCCATTCAGAGCAAAACGAATAAAGTTTTTTTGAATTCTCTCAATTCTATTTATGTGAATATTATAAAATGGTGACCATACTTGGCTGGCGTACTCTAAGTGAGGACGCACTACAGGTAGTCCCCGACTTACGACCGAGATAGGTTCCTAGTCATCGGTCGTAAGTCGATTAAGTCGTAAGTCGAGTTTCATAAAAAATAACTAAAGAAAAATATTACATACATACTGTACTACTAGTTCCAGCCATTTTTGGGATGATATAAAATTATTCACTTAAACAAACGTATTATTTGTACTGAAATAAATCGAATCCTTGTACATACTACTGTTTTTTTTAAATTTTTTCTCATATACATATTTTAGGGACTCCCCGAAACTATTTTAAGCATTTCCTATGAAAAAAATTGAAAAAAAATTGGTCGTAAGTGCGAATAGTCGTAAGTCGAACGGTCGTAAGTCGGGGACTACCTGTATTGTATTATATAAAGTCACCGTTACTAAAGGGCTATTAAATTCTTTTGCCCACCTCTTAATAAAGCCCAGCAGAGATGAGAACTTTTTACAAATTTGATTAATATGCTCATTAAAAGTTAATTTAACATCAAAATGTATACCTAGGTCTTTGACTATATCGACACGACATATTTTCTTATCTTTTAATTGATAATCAAACTTTACCATATTTTTCTTCCTGGTGAAAATCATAGATTGGCATTTATCAGGATTAAGATGTAAGTTATTTTTAGAACACCAAATCTCGAAGGATTTCAAGTCAGACTGGAGTGGAATAGTGTCGTCAACCCCCTTTACGTTCCTGTAAATTTTCATGTCATCTGCATATACTAACAGATGGGAGTTTTTAATAACATGTGTCACGTCATTAATTGCTAAAATGAACTGGAGCTGCCCCAGGTGGCTTCCTTGCGGAACACCTGATGCCGCGCTAAATGGGGAGGAAAACACCCACAGAAATCTTATTTGATATGAGCGATCAGATAAATAAGATTCAATCCAGCTGACGAAACTTAAAGGAAATGCAAGCTTCTTTAACTTAAACAAAATCAAATTATGTGGTTCATATGACTGCACCACAGCACACCTTAACCTATTGTATATTATATGTTCAAAAATTTTCAGTATTGATGATAACTTAGCAACGGGCCTGTAGTTTGAAACATTATTTTTACAACCTTTCTTGAAAATTTAAGAAAATAGTTTTCTCTGACTGATCTATTAAATAAAAAACTGAGGGGCTGACTCAGCACTAAAACTGTCGCAGGAATACCATCAGGCCCGGAGCTGAAGTCATCATCAATAGAAGAAATATATTTCTCAATGAGGTCAGGTGTGAAGGATATCTCATTAACCGAAACTAAAAGGTCGTTATCCATATATTCAAAATAGTTGATCTCAGGGCTGAATAATTCCGTAGAAAATACCTCCTTAAACAAATTAGCAAACAACCCGGCTTTAATTTGGTGGTCGCTAGTGAGCCCATCAACTGATTTAAACTCAGATGGAAACCTGTCAGATTTTTTTTTAGAATTTATTAAACCCCAAAAATTTTTGGGATCATGAAGAATATTCAGCTTAATTTTATTCAAATATTCAGAAAAAACTAAAGCTGGCATATCTTTAAATTCAATAAACAGTCGCTGATAAGCACCTAGGTCATTTCGGTCCAGGCTACAAACGTATTTGTTCCATGCCTTATTACGGGAATTACGAATTTTCTTCAAATTCTTTGTATACCAAGGATACGATGAATTATTAACGTACCTCCGCGTATATGGCACCGACAATGCTATGGCCGAAAACAGTTCACCATAGAAAAATTTAGTGCAGTCATCGAATGTATTATTGTTAAAATGAATAAATAATTCGTCTAGTTTATTTCTTAAATTCTCATTCACATGCATTAGTTGAACTTTCAATGTCAGATTGATACACAATACTTAAAGGTGGATGATAGGAATCAACCATAGAAAGAGCATGGATAGCATTTCTTACAACATTACCACTATTTGCAGCCAAGACGTAGTCACGTTGTCGTCCGTGACGATTAGTTATACAACTTACTTGTTGTAAATTTGAAAGTATTTCGTCAACAAAAATTTGTTGTTGTCGAGTTTTTGACAAGATGCATAATAGTAAGTACCATCGTCCGATGGAGTCCATTTAAGGTCAGGCAGACTAAAGTCACGTAACAACAAAATGTCGTCATTAGCGTCGAGTTTATTAATTATGTATTATGCGGCCATCGAAAGACATTCGTAAAAATCTGCACTCATATTTGGAGGAACATAAGCCTTAAGAATATACAAATTGGAGTTACAATGTGTAACTTTAACGCATACAAGTTCAATATTAAAAGCACAGGCAATTTCAACAAATGAAATGGTTAAATGATTTTTAATGCCTACTAAGATGCCTCCACCAACAGAAGAAATATCTTCCAAGTGTCTGTCTTTTCTAAAAACGTTGAAACTATTGTCAAAAAGAAAATTTGTATTTAACCATGTTTCGGTAAAAACGATAATATCCTCAGAAAAATTCTGAGTAGATAAAAAGATGTCACGCGTCTTGGAACGCAAACCCCTTACATTTTGATAGTAAAGGGATAGCCGCTTCAGTTTTTTGAATTGGAACGGACAGTTTTATTAGTTTTTTTCAACTTAAATTCTGAAATAAAGATATCCACCCATGCATAAGAATTAAGGATGGCAGAAACATGAGAAGATGCCACTGATATTTTAAAAAATGCATAAGTTGGTTTATTACCGAGTTTCCTGCAAGAAATGAAGGTGTCGGCAGGAATAATTTGATTTTGTCGAATAAAATTTTTAACGCTGTCAGTGGTGGTGTTGGAATGAAGTCGTGAAATGAAAATCGATTTTAACCTCGGCAATGCCTGCAGGGAAACCGGAGGCACAGAGCCACCAATCGCATCATGCACCCGCCGATTGGCAATGGCCGAAATAGGTAGAGGATTATTTATAGTGGAGGAAGGATATGGAAGATTGTTAGCGGGAAAATTGGGAGTGGGTGAAGAGGTATTTAAAGAGCAATCCACGGGAGTTAATTTATATTGATTAAAAATATTTTTGGAACAGTGCAAAAAGGATTAATATGAAGCAAAAATTCACCCGTTAAGCAGCAACAAAAACAACACAACAGAGTTTAAGCCTAGCTTAGTATACGTACAAAGCATAAAGTAGAATCAAAAACAAAGCTGTTGCACTGCTTACACTGTTTTGCTTTCAGAAAATATAAAATATTTGCATATATGGATATTTAAATGTTACATTTAATTTATTATTTTTTGTTTGTTGACAGTATAAAAAATTTTTTAATTTATTTCGAAAGTTAACGTTATAAAGCATCATATAATAAAATCCGACATTGATCGGATCAGTGGAGATATTAGACTTCAAGTATGAGTATTTTCGACAAAATCCAGCGAATTGTCGAAAGTTCAAATGTAGATATTTTCAAAAAAAAATCTTTCAGCTAAATCCAAATATACGTGTCAAGTAATTTTACGTATAAAAACTGTAAAAAAAATGTCGGGGGATTTATACGAGGGCGTGAGACCACATTATTGACCATTTTTTTGTCTTTTTAAGGCGCGCTACCAAAACAAATGTGAAAAAGACAAATGGGACATGAGTTCGAGCCCGGCGTACAAATCGTAAGTTAAAATGAAATTTTATAATAAAATTAAATTAATAAAGTTCCATAATTTACATACATTGTAAGAGACTTTAAAGTCTCTAAGCAAGACACGCAATTCTCTTTTAAATGTTTGTGAGGTGTCTTTTAACCACCTCTAAAACGAACATGCATATATTAATGCTTCGGTAACTCTGCCACTGTCTCTGATAAAATATATTGAGAGTAAATTTGGAACGCACTGGACACAAAAAATGTTGCCATCAAACTCTTTAACATCATTAAGATAAAATTTCGCATTGCCTACAACAACAATCTCTAAATGTCAAACCATCAGAATTACTTGATGTCCCCCTATTATTGAATCCATGCTTCTTCTGGCGTTTTTATTTATTTAAAAAAATAAAACTTTTATTTTAATTGATTAAATATATATTTTTTATTTGTGAATTTTGGCAAAAACATAAATATTATTTCTTTAATACAGTTTTTAATAATTATTGAACTTCATAATTTTTAAACGAATCACATACGGCTACTAATATTATTGATCTTTTTTAAATTGAAGTTAAAATTGATCCAAATTTAAAAACTTTCTTGTTGTCCGCATCCAAATGTCCGCACATACAAATCATTATGCTTTTGATGTGCTGCATAACATTTGTGAGCATTTGTAAAATGTAACAGTTCAGATTCAGTCAGACGACTAAAGCCTGTATGAACCTAGTGAATTACATTTTACGATTTCTTACAATTACCATTGTAGTACTGTAAAATGCTTCTACCAATTTTTGAAAAAAACTTGGCTCTGAAGTGCTTGGCTGTTGCTCAACTTCTGGAGTATGATTTATTTAAAAGACTTATTACAGTTGCAGGAGCTGTAGTCAAGTCGAAAATATTGAATGGTAAAAAAGTTTTAATTGGTTGAAAAAGATGAAAAGCTTAAATGAGGTGGAATAAGTCCAAACAAGTTGGAAATATCTAAAAATTTTTTAGAAAATATGTGTTAACCATTATTTATAAAACAATATGTCAGCAAGTACATGTCTCGAAATGCATCTGCAGATAACCGACTTGAAAGTCCAACTCGGCAGAAAGTCAAAGCAGTGCTCGAATCGCTCAAAGTTCCTGAAACATCAACACCATTCTTTGTCCTTCATTTTAAGATTCAGAAAGCACATTCTGTGGAACCAAAACTCATTCCTGAGCAGATTTACAGGACACTTGCTAGCCTAAACGTAGACTTCGAACTCACAAAAAAGGTTTCACTTTATACAATTAAAAATATTTCAAAGCAAAAACTACTTTTTTGTAAACACAAAATGAAATGCTTACTCGAACGGATTTTACGACGTTTTTACCGTTCAACAGTTTTTACGCTGGCGGTATTTCCCTCAACCGTCGGTATTGTGAGTTAGGCTTAATTGCCTTCAAAAAATCAGGACTGGAATCGTCACAATTTTCTTTGTGGTTTGTCAGAACATTAAATAATTTATAATTGATTTATTTTTATTTTATTTAGCTTACTGTTCAATATAATGTGTGTTAACACAAAAAAATAACACTTAAGAGAGATAAATTAAACAGAAAAAAAGGCTAAATAAATAAATCAGTAAGAATTTGTAAGCTTAATAAATTTTCATTTTTGCATAGATCTGTTGAGAACCCAAGTAAAAAGTGAAACAAACCAAAGCAACAATTGTTTTTCCAGTGCTTTTACCTTTGTTTTTGTAAATCATTTGATATTACACTTTTATTGCAGACGATTTGGTGCAAGCTCTGTTAACGAGTCAAAACGAAATAGCAAGCGCAAATCATTTAATAAATAATTGTTATTTTTTTAGCTTACTGTTCAATGTAATGGCCTCCTTGTGGGAACTTCGTAGTGGCTGTGGTTTACACCCAAAATCGCGGGTAGGGGAAATTTTATTTCCTCGGTGTGGAGTTGCATTGCTATCGGGTGGCATTTCGCAAAGGATGCCAGAGGTTTTAGATAGGACTCGACGCCGACAAGGAGTTAAGTCATCACCATTCGCATGGCTTAGAAATTGTGACTTCGGGAGCATTATGCTGATCGAAGGGGCGCCGTCAAATTAAGCCGTATCGGCAGGGGTTGAGACGTTAAACACGATGACCATTTGTTTAATGTAATGTGTGTCACTAGTATGACTAGCTTTTGTCCATTTTTTTCTGTTTAATTTTTCTTTCTTACTTTTTTTGGTGTTGTAACACATTATATTGAGCAGTAAGCTTAATCAAATAAAAAAAGACTCAATTTTTTATTTGTAATGTTACAATTTTAAAATACAGCAATAACTATTTCGGTATAATTACTACAATCTGCCCGACGATAAAATCTCTTGAATTTGTTTGTATCAAAATAATTTTAAAAAAAATTTCGAAGCAACAAAAACGTCTGACTCTTGCACTAATCTGTTTTTTGTTGTTTAGACACATTTCTTAAAATAAAAGGCAGACGCGATGAAATTGTTTATGGTATCTTTTTTTAGTTTAAAAGGGCTATCAAAAATTAAGCAGAAAAATCGCAATTGCAGAGATTGTTCATATTATGTATTTATACTACTTAGAACCTCATGATTTTCAACCTTTGCCGCACGATAAAAAGTGTTTAGCACAGGTTTCCTAATTATTAACAAAAACAAATTCTTTTTCCTTCATATGTTACGTATGTCTTTAAAAATCAAAATCCTATTTATACTTAATATGGCAGATAAATAAACAACAAAATGTTACCCATTTCCAAAAATGCTCAGTTTTTTCGCAGCCATTAATATATCTTCATTTGTAATGTCTTGATGTACAACGTTTGTCCCACGAGCGGCAATAAGACGCCTGCGTAGTTCGTTGAGTTCCATTAGACCACCTGAAAACAGATACTTTATATTATTGAAAGAACAGGTTTACTTTACCTGACATGTTCCATTTTTTTAGGGGCAAAAGGGGATCAATAAAGATTATGCAAAAAAAGTGTCGCTCGGATCCAGTTTCGGAGATATAGCCATCGGAAGTTCCGGATATAGCTTTTGTAAAAATGATCATAAGTTGGGACCCCTGCATGGACATCAAAAATTTGGGTGTCATAAAAAATATAATTGAATGGCCTTCAATGATGGTGAGTAAAGTATTGAAATTTAACCTATAATTTTGGAGTTATGACGACTTTTCTGAAATTTTGATCAATTTTTTTTTACCTTTAATTTTTTTAGCATAATAAGAGAGCTCAGTTTGTTCCCTTTAAAATGGTATATAGTTCATTCTAAATTTTTTATTATTTACCTCCTTTTTTACCGGAAAACAAAAAATATCATTCAATGAATTCTTAATAAAAATCCAACAACAAAAACCACAAAAACAACGACAACTATTATTATTATAAGGCGATTATCATTGTAAAACTTAAAAATTTTTATTAAAAATCGCGCGAATTATATATGTGGGTTGCCGTAATAAAATAAAAACACATAAGCTTTAGCTTGTGATCTAACTTTATTGCTGTGAATCTTAAGACTAACTTAAATTATTTTCCTATTATATTTTATGTCTGTTTCTATTTCACATTCAGTTGGCCTTCAAATGAAAAATGTGCAACTTAAGCAGATTTTGCATATGGAGTTTCAACCGAATGTGAAACTTCTTTGCAATACTACAACGGAAGCTTTGCAGACGCTTACGTTGCAGTATGCAACAGATTACTTTATTATACCCCTACAAGGAATGGGGACGTAACTCGCGCGCAGTTTTTCATAAAAAATTTAAAATTTTATAATGATTAATTTGTTCCATGAATTAAAAGTTATTTTAAATTAAAGGTTGTAGTGAAATAAGATAGCGCCGCAGGCAAAAAATTTTTATAAGAAAACGCGCGCGAAGTTTTTAAGTTTTACAATGATAATCGCCTTATAATAATAGATGTTGTTGTTGTTTTTGTTCATGCAAGGGTTCCCAACTTATGATAATTTTTACAAAAGCTATATCCGGAACTACCGATGGCTATATCTCCGAAACTAGATCTGAGCGGCACGAATGTCAGCTAAAGAAAACTTAAGCCTTATTGAATTAAAGTGTTTCAATAACTTTCTAATTTCTATATTAATAGAGTTGAGGAACCGACTGTGACTTGTCAGAAAAGTTTCAGCTTTTACTCTCTCGAATATCGCGATTTGACCACAGAATCCGGATGATACAGACCCATAGTTGTCTGAGCACTTATCAATAAAAAAAAGTATGATTCAATGAAAAAATGGCTCACCTCCCAAATGGCAAAATATTATTATTTCTAGCTCAGCAACTATTTAACGCACATGTACCTCTATAAAAAAGACAAGGACCATAACTAAATTAAACTCATCGCGCCACCTACCGGTAAGAGCAGAACAAGGTCATTTATATTGGTAAAAATTACGTAAGCACAAAATTTTAAAGTATTTCATATTTATTTTCTTCAAACTCATAAATTTTTATTATATAACAGAAGATACACTTTCAAGTTAATTTGGCAGCTGTCAACAACGAGAAAGAAATTTGATATAATTCCACAGATTATATGTTAAATCAAATTTTAAAATAAAAAAATCCAAAACATTTATGTGTTTCAGACCGTGACACTGATTTTCATTGGAAAAACCCATATTTTACAATAAAAATACGTTTTCAGATATAAATTATAAAAAATTGGTGATTAAAATCGAAAATCTGGCTAAGGCGAGTGATTTGGGTAAAACACTACAGTTATGTCCCACTGTGAGGCGCCACGGAAATTGTAATTCTAAAGGTAATATCACTAGCTAAATGAGATATCGATTTTTTTTAAACATTTGCGATTTATTATGTGGTCTATGACAACCCATCAACACACGTGGTAAGCCAAACGAGATATCGATTTTTATAAACTACACCATGGGTATATTTACTTTGTCATTCCGTTTGTAACGCATAGAAGGGAGCATGGCAGGTATGGAAAACTACATATATTCTTGATCAGCGTCATCACCTGAAGATATAGCTATGTCAATCTGTCTGTCTGTCTGTCTGTCTGTCTATCTGTGTGTCTGTCTGTCTGTCTGTTGATATCACGTTTACGGGAAAACTAAGCAAGCTAATTCAATGAAATTTGGCACACAGGTTACACCTTCCTGCAAGCTGCTAGCATATAAAAATGGGTAAAAATCGGTTCACGGCCACACCTTCCACTCTTGCTCTATGTAAATATACCCATGCACATATTAAAAAAAGTTTCTGCGATTTTGATGAAACTTAGTGATTTGGTGAAGATAAGAACAAAATTAAGATTAGACTAGGTTTAAAATTTGCAAAGGCTCTTAAATGGGCGTGGCACAGCTCTAAATTTTAACTTTAATAACGCCATAACTCGTTAACCGTGCGAGATATTGTGATGAAATTAAGTACACGGATACAGATTATAAATATCTTGAATTGTACTTAAAGTGGGAGGAATTGGAAAAGCGAGCTTGGCACTTTTCAACAATTGAAAATTTTTATTTCGTACGACTCACAATTTTTACATACGATTTTCATGAAAATTTTATGTAATTATATTTCAATGTATTTTGAACATTTATGTATTTAGAAAGTATGTAAGTTTCGGCTGGGCCGAAGATAAAACCTTAACTAGTTTTATTTAAATTTTGATGTGTTCTATCAAAAACCTTTGCGGCGACATAGATTTTGTAACTTTAATAATACAATAAAATTTTTGAGGATCGATATCTCAAAAGCCAAACGATGCATCGATTTATTTTAAGTTTTCGATTTATTTTGAATCGTAATCTCCACAAAATATAAGATAAATTTTTTATATTATTTAAGAAGTTTTTTCCAAGGAAACCAATTTAATGGAAGCGGAATGTAATCAAATCAGGAATTCCCAACATATTTTCATTTTTATGAAAGCTACGATTAGCAATGGCAATCACAATTTGGCACAAATGACACATAATTCCAAATGGAAAGTAGGACTTTTGATATGTTGAATAAGTAATAGGGGCTTAAGTTTACTTTAGCCTCCATTCGCCAGTAATTACTAACCCAAACTTTTCTTGTGCTTTTTAATTCTAAAATAAATATGAAATCAAACTTTTTGTTTTTTACAATGTGTTAGCGGATTGCAATAGCCTTATATAGCTAGTCAAAGCTTTTTGAAAGGATTTTAGTTAATGTTGAAAACTGGATTGGAACTCCTTGTTTTAAATTGCCAATCCATTTTAAAAAATATTGAATTAAAAAATGGCGCAAGTTAAAGATGTTATCAAATTTTCCAACAAAGTGGGCATGGTTTTCGGACTATTATATATCGAGGTATTCGTATCTAAGGTTACTTTTCCTTGTCCTTCTTTTTCTTATAAAAAATTGAAAATTGACATAAAAAAATTAAAAAATACCAATTTTCTACTTTCTAGTGGCAAAATCCCCCCACATTATTTTACCGCCGATCCCGTGGTACAATATTTTTAATGAATTTTTATTTGCTTAAAAGAATACTGTAAACCGAATATCATTATCTTAATTGAAGACCAAGATATCTGCATTTATCTAAATTATCAGACCTGACATTCTATAAATCGGAGACGACAAATATACATCTTAAGGTGATTCAAATTTTTTTGTTCTAAACAGCTACTATCGATAGAACTCGAATTTCTTCTTCATTTTTTTTCTCATAAAAAAATTTGAAAATGACCGGAAAAAATTAAAAATTACCGAATTTCTACTTTGAAGTTGCAAAATCGACCCACATTATTTTAACCCCGATCCCGTGGTACATAATTTTTAATGAAATGTTATTTGCTCAAAAGAATACCGTGAACCGCAAATGATTAATATATTTCAATACCAAGATCTATTTTTCTAAATTAACAGATCTTTTGGGAGTGTTAGATATACTTTAGAATTTAAAGGTGCTCTCGTATCAATATGAAGGAGGTCCGATATAGTAATAGTTGCTGTTATAATAGTTGTTCCTTTTTTTGTTGTTTAAGATATTGTCGTTGCAGTTGTCCATTAATAATTTTTATAAGCAGTTTTCAAACATCATTTTTGAGCTTTTTTGTGATACTAAAAAAATTATGAGTTGATAAAACATTCATCATGACAAAAGTCATGTCTCGAAAACAATTTAATTTAATTTAATAATTTAAATATATATATGCCGATTCTTTCCCTTTTGATTTACCTTTTATATGATGCCAAAATTTTGGAAATCTATTCTGTGGTTCCCAACTTATAAAGCATTTTATAGAAGCTATATCCGCAAATTCTGATCACTATATCTCCGAAACTAGATCCGACCGACACTTTTTTGTGAATTTATTTTTTATTCATATAGATCTACTTACCCTAAAAGTTTTAAAAAATTTGGAGGATTCGTGGTCAAGTAAACCTGTTCCCTCATATTATACTGATTTTTATATAAGTTACATTCGAGCGAATCATTTTTACATGCTTTTTTTTTTTGTTACTTGAGAAACTCTCCTTGTAGCAAACATGCTATTTATCACGAAATTATGTTACCTGTTTTATGATTCGCTGCTAAGCAAACTTCTACAACTTGCACTCCTAACTCATAGTAAAAATCTCCTATCCCCAGAACACTCCAAAATCCTTTTCCGGTCGCTAATGGGTCGACTCCAATAGCTGCGCACATCTCCTGGAATTGTTTACGGAATTGTGAATTTTTACGTATATCCTGTTTGTGTTTGATTGCAAAGTCTTCCAATTTTGCACGAAACATAACCATTTGATTAGACATCTGCTCCAGCTGACTTTCTTGCAAATCAACTCCTTTGTCCTTGTATTTTTCTGCCGTCAACTGCTGTTGTTGTATTGCACCAAGTCCAGCCCTCCTACGCATTTTTTAACACTTATCTATGAGAAAATATGAAACATGAACAGATTTTTGTAAGTTCTTTGAACGAAAATATTAATAATGGGAACTATCGAATAAAAACTATCTAGTTAATCGATAGTCCATTTGTTTTCATTCATTCGATAGCAGTTCATGATTCTCACTTCACTCAATACAGCGCAACTATCGAATAAATTTGAAATGAGTGAAATTAATTTTAGAAATCCAAAATTTCGATCGAAAAAAAGTAGTGTAGTGTGAAGTTTGAAAAAAGCTTCCAACTGGACTGAAAATTTTGCATCATTTTTTTGCAATTTTGTCCCAGCGTATAAAAAATAAAATTCTAATTAAAACTACGTAACGTAATGAAAATCAGTTTGTTCCAAAAAGTGGAAAATTTAATTTGTCCGTCCGAGTTTGTTTACATTTTTTTTCATTTTACATTTTTACATATTTACATTTGGTTTACAGCCAAAATTTTTTCACAATATTGATTAGAAATGGTGTCCCGCTAATATTTTTCATAATTTTTACTTTATTTCAAATAAATTTGGAACACAAAAAAAAATGACTTTTGTGATTTGTCAAATTGAAACAAAAGTAAAAAAACTAAAGATGAGAATAGTTCCAATGAGTGCGTTATACAACAATGTTGCCGTATGATGCGTATTAAGAAATGATGCGTTAAATGGTATACGAACGGGTGTCGTTAAATCGTCAACGATTACCCGCTGTCAAAATTATATCACAGTCAATTTTTTTATTTATGTTTGAAATTTATTTATTTATTTATTTTATTCTATTCAGTTAAGTGTACATAAGATCTAAGTCTTTTAGGTACATCTTCTATAATTTGTATATTAAAGTTACATATTTTGATTTATTTGTACTTAATGTCATATTTAAACAATTTGAAATAGAAGTAATAAAAATAATAACATAATAGGTTCTTAAGTTCTTCTAAAAAGGTTTTGCACAGCCATTCTGAAACGCCCTGCATTACGTTGAGATTTTATTGTACTTGGAAGTGAGTTCCACAGTTTGACAACACTAACAAAAAACATTCTGGAAGAGGCTATATACTTGTAAAGAGGTACTATTAGATTTAAAGTCCTTGTTGATTGCGCAAAGTTTAAATTTCTGAAGAGATAGTTCGGTTTTTTTGTATGAATAAGCTTGTGAAGGAAAACTAAATTCCGCATATTTAAATAGTTTATAAGATCATAGTTAAGAATTTTTATGGATATATGGTCAAACCTTCTTTTAGAGAAAACATATCGCGCTACACTATTTATTGCTAACTGCATTGTGATTTTCGATGCACTGTCTAGATTACCGTACACCGTGCGATATCAGAGGAACAATGAGCGTTTTCGCAAGATTAAGTTTGGTTTCCTGAGGAACAAGTGAAGCACTGCGCCAAAGCTTTCTTAGAACATAGTAGATTTTACTAATGATGTAATTTACATGGCTTAGACAGTTAAAGTCGGAATTAATTTTAAAACCCAGACTGGTAACAGTGCTTTCAAGTATAATTTTTGTATTTCCGAGGTATAGCGATGGAAATTGATCTTTTTCCGACAAGCTTTGTGCAATACTAGTAGATTCAGTTTTTCCTGCATTTAGATGCAATTGTTTTGAGTTGCCCATAATGCGATTGATTGCAAATCTTCATTGATTCGAGCAAATAAATCTTCAATAAGATCAACTGGACGCGAGAGGTAAACTTGAGCATCATCTGCACTTAGATGGATCGAAACATTTTTGCAGCATGAAACCATATCATTAATAAAGATACTAAACAATATAGGGCCAAGTATCGACCCCTGAGGTACCCCAGAGAATAAAATTTCAATGAAAACAAAATTACCCCTGAATATTCCGTCAATCATCGTCCGACGCAGTTATGTTTACCAGAACGATTTTCCGGCGATGCTGTTTTGACAGCGATTTCCCGACCCTGTTCGTATTCTGTTTAACGCATAATTGAAACGTAGGCTTTAATTCCAAAATGCCGAGAAAACCCACGATGTAAGAAACTTTATGCAAAGAATTATATATATTATATAAATATAATTCTTTGCATATACTCGAACTTACTCGTTTCGTCTCGTCACGTCTATTTTGGTTTAGGCATATGGCGATGGCTGGAGCTCGTTTCACAGTCAAATATTTGTGTGTTTAAGACACAATTTTCCTGAAACGACATGAAGCGCGTGGTTGATGAGTTTGCAGCAGGAAAAATAAGAAATCGCCATAGCCGAATTAACAAACATCAAAACGTCATCAGGGCTGACACTTTACATTTATGCCCAAAGTCGGTATAGCAGTTTGAGAGACTTTCCTACTAGGGTTAACATAAGTCCAAAGGTCGCTTAAACGATTTTGCTAGCGGTGTTTTTGTAGCTTTTACTCAGAGAGACGAGACAGCGAAATAGTAGTGGTGGGATTAAAATTGGGTTTAGGATGTAATAAGTTCATTTGTATTTGTATGCTAGGTATTTTATATTTTCTGAATATGTATGTTATGTAAAGGATGAAGGCGTTTAACTATTTGAGCTGGCAAAATTCTGGCTTAGCAACTCGAATCACTTGGCGCGATCTTTTAAAAGTAATTTACGGGTCAAAGCTGTAGCACGCAAAAATAAGTGTTCCGTTTTTTTTGGTTGAAATTTAAGTAAAGTTGTTAAATTTAAAAAAATAAATAAAAGTGATTTGTGTTAGCAAGGAGAAAACTCCATCAGTGTGTCGAAGCTAAGGAAGAATCAATTAAGGTAATTTTTTTTTAGTTCCGCCGAATTTTTATAGTTAAAGGATTTAAATTCAAAGGAATTCCAAGCCGAAGTTTTGTCGCCAACCATTTGTGCCATCCAGCTTATTTTTTGTAAAATCTGGACAAAAGGAATAGATCATGTGAGTTTCAAATAGTGAATTTTATTTTAATGTGCGCGGTTAGCTAAGTGAAATTTACTGTGTCCTTATTAGTGTGGCTGACTACCATATCCCAAAGGAAAGCGAACAACACCGCTGGACCATTTGTGGGACAGTTCCAGAACCAGCAAAAACAAGATAAGTCAGCCACAATTCTTTTCTATCCATATATAAACATGAACCTGTCCGTAAGTTTTGCCAAAGAAAAAATTTAATTCGTGACGCCAGTGAACGCGGTGAGCATTCTGTGTCTAATTATAAAAAAAAAATTAAAAGTAGTGTAAGCCCTATTACCTCGGTTCAAGCACTGTGCACCTTGTGAAAAACCGAAGATAAAAAGTTTAAGAACATAGGCGCGGAAAAAGCAAAATATGGAGTTGCTCAGAGGTTTGATCGAACCTGCACGGTGGCGCTAACCTGCCAAATATTTTGATTTATTATTTTTATTTCTTAGCTTAAATTAATTTAATTTTAAATATTTTTGATGTGAAATGGTAATAATCTGATTTTTTTCGAAAAGGGTATTCTAGGGGAACTTCGGCTACGCGATTAAGCGTTAAAATTTTTCTTTTAATGGTGTTCCTTCAATCGTGGTCTGAAGAACTCTGGTAGGTTACGATAGGGAATACTTAGGCGCTCAAGCTTTCGCGAAATTTAGAAATAAAATTAAGTTAACAAATTTCTCCGAAATACTTGTAAAATGCATGGTATGCATGGGACTAAGTCCAATTTCCTTTGAGATTTTAAAACCTTTTTAATTTTTTTTGTATTCATATATATATTTAAGAATAATTTTTTTTCATTCTTTTTATGTAGTAATTGTTTTGTTTGCTAAGCCAAAAGCTTAAGTTTCATTTTTTTTCTATAAATTTTTAATAACGTTTTTAAAATCGCGATTTTTTTTGATTTTTTTTTTGTTTAACGTATGAGTAATTTTAACAAATTTCGGTATAGTTCTATAAATTTGTTTTTATTGAGAATTTTTTTTTTTGGCATTCGCTAATAATTTTAATTTGTTGTAAATTTTAGTATTTAAGTTTATATATTTCTAATTTATATATATTATACATACTTTTTGTTCAATTTTTTTTTTCAAATTTCGATCTCTACCATTTTATTTTATTGTTAATATCAATGGGTGGATGGGTGGGCGCGCAGGCGGATAACATCGCTCTTAATAATGGGTAATGGGTCTTTTGTTCTTTTTAGTTCGCAGCAATTTTTTTGGTTTTGATGATTTTTGAAGTTTTTCGTTTAAAATGAAATGGAAATGAAATTTTACTGTCACACCCTCGACCCAACGCGGCGGGTTAAAAACCCCCCTGAACCGCAAGTTAGCCGGAGCGGGCCGCGTTGGGTTTTTTAACTGAGACGTGGATTTTTGATAATGAATTGTCATTGTATTCTTTAAATGGTTATAAGTTATTTGCCAATTGCAATAACAACTATGCATCTGGAGGTGTAGCAATTTTTGTAAGTAATGAAATGAGTTGTGATTTCGAATCCTTGTCATTGGGTAGTGCTGATGTGATTAAACTTAAGTGTATGATTGACACTAAAATCTACACATTTTATTGAATGTATAGATTCCATAGTTCTACAAATGAAGGTTTTTTAAATGAGCTGTATACTTTATTATCGAATGATAAGTCTGAAAATGTAGTATTACTTGGCGATTTAAATTTAAATCTATTAATTGATTCTGACTTTACTGACAAATATTTGATGCTTCTTTCTTCGTTCGGTTTCGAATCATGCATTAATCTACCAACAAGAACTACGGAAACTACTGCTTCCTGTATTGATCATGTTTTTGTGCGGCTAGGCCGTTCTAACGATATTACCCTATTTAGCTCAGTAGCGAAATTTGATATAACTGATCATTGTATGATTTTCCTATGTTTTCAGGATTTTAAAAATTTGAAATCCAAACAAGTGCCTTGTGTTTCTTATCACAACAAAATTGATTTAGCAAAATTGAATAATCGTCTCTTATATGAATTTTGGGACAGTGTCTATGAGGAACGTGATCCGTCAGTAGCTTTCACTAATTTCAACAATATTCTAATAAGCCATGTCAATGTTTGTTCTATTGAGTTTAGGAGTAAACGTAAAAAATGTAAGAGGCTGAAGCCTTGGATTTCATATGATTTAATGAAAAAAATACAAAAAAAGAAAAAGCTATATAAGAAAAGTGTGAAACATCCCGATAACGCTGATCTCAAAATTCAATACAAGTTCCTTTGTAAGCAAATATTTAGAGAATCGGAAGCTTGTAAAAATAACTTCTACGCTAATGAATTGGTTATGGCTCAGGGCAATATTAAAAAAGAGTGGCAAATTGTTAATAATTTATTAAATAAAAAACGTCTAAATGATCAGTCTGCTGAAATAATTATAGATGGAACAGTTATCTCCGACTCGAGTGTGAAAGCAGATGCGTTCAATGATTATTTTGTAAAAATAGGCCATGATGTTGTCACGGATATCGACCATCATAATTCTTCTTGTAACTGCTTAGCTGAGGAGCCATTTTTAACTGAGTTGTTTGAGTTGTTCAAAATTATTGGAAGTTTAAAAAATTCCAACTCCTCTACTGAAAATAGTTTCTCAGCTAATCTTGTGAAAAAAATTGTTTGCAATATTGTTGACGTTCTATGTGATCTATTTAATAAAAGTATTATCACTGGCATTTTTCCTGATGAATTGAAAAAAGCTGAGGTCATTCCCCTTTTTAAAAAAGGTGATGTAACTCTTCTTAATAACTACAGGCCCATCTCTTTGCTTTCAGTATTTTCTAAAATTTTTGAAAAGGCTATTAAATACAGAATGCTGAAGTTTTTAAATAAATACAATTTTTTTAGTGACTGCAAATTTGGTTTTCGAAAAGGATTGTCTACAGAAGATGCTCTTCTAAATTTTTGTAATGACATTTACTCTGGTCTAAATCTGCAAAAGTCGACTGCATCTTTGTTTATTGATATAACCAAAGCATTTGATACCGTTGATCATAAATTGCTTTTGGAAAAGCTTTATAAATGTGGCTTCAGGGGATCTATTTATTCCTGGTTTGTGTCTTACTTGTCCGACAGAACTCAAAGAGTAAAGTTGGATAACAAGGAGGAGCGTTATTTTTGCAATCAAATATTTCATTTTGCCAGCTGTGATAAATATTTAATAGACAAGAACTCTTGTAGATCTGCCGGAGATTTACAAACTTATTTTGCAGAAAAGAGTTGTTCCAATAAATGTTTCTCAATTGAGTGGGTAAAGTCGTACAAGTATCTTGGTTTGTTGCTTGACTGGAAGATGTGCTGGACTCTTCATACAAATGCTTTAAAAAGTTACTTGATGGCTGCTACAAGGAAAATTTATCATTTAAAAAAATTTTGTAATAGGAAATTGCTTACATGTGTTTATCACGCCATCTTCCACTCTAAACTTCAGTATGGTCTTGTCTGTTGGGGTGGGACTAACCCTTGTAAAATTAACCCCTTATTTAATGCACAAAAACATGCAATTAGAATTATATGTAGTCAAAGTCGGATAGCTAGTAGTCTTCCGCTATTCCGTAATTTGAATATACTCCCTCTGAAATATTCATATTTTTTTAAAGTTTTAAAATTATTTTTCATTCGAGGTGGCTACTTAGTTAACTATTCTATTTATAATTTAAGAATAAATTCTTTAAACCTTGCTCCGACACTAAATCACACTTCTCAAAATTTTTTTAATTATTATTTGTCTGTTGCACCCAGATTATTCAATTGTCTTCCCGTTGAAATTAGAAATCTGCGTAATGTGAAAGTTTTCTTAAAAATGGTTAAACTGTGGCTCTTTAATATTGAATATGTCGAAATTGATCGGCTTCTTCGTGTTCAAGTATAGCTCTTCCATTGGTTTTTTTTTTTTTTTTTTTTTTTTGGCAGTCTTAAATTAATGTTTCTTTTGATTTTCTTAATTTTTAATTTCATCAGTTATTTATTGTTGCTTATTTTTTTCAATTATTTTTTTTCAATTATTTAATAGTTTTTATTTTTATTTACTATATGTTAAGCCCCACGCTTTTTTATTCAATTATCACTTTATTTTAATGTTAAGTACTACATTCATCTCTTGTTCCTTTTAACAACAGAATGTTGTAATCTATCAATGTAACTCTTTTTATTTACTTAATTTTGTTAATATTTATGTATTATAATTATACTTGAATTGTTATATTGGTGAATAAATAAATAATAATAATAATGTCTGATGCCAAACAGCAAAAGGCGGCCGGCAAACCTCTGTCTTTTAGTGAGGTTGTTAAAGGTTGCAAGGGGAGAGTTTTGGCAGTCCTTGACAGGGCGGCGGAGGACAAGGCAATTCCTCGCGAACAGTGGAAGTGGGTGGATGTTGCCTTAGCAAACACCCTCTTCTAGATTTTGGAGGAGTTCCCTGGTCCTGTGCCGTCATGTGAAGAGGCAGGTTGATTCCAAGGGCTTCTCAAATTCATCTCCTGTGAGGATGAGCGGTCTGCCATGTTGTATAAGGTAGCCGTGAGTAGACTAGGGGAGGTTTATCCAGGTGCGAGACTAGAGGATGTTGAGAAGAATGCAATTCCTACCAGGCCTCGGGCTCACGTGTGGATACCCAGTACCCCGTCCGGAGAGGACGTAGTTCTGCGGATGCTCCGACTGTGCAACCCCAATCTTCCAACTTACAACTGGAAGATTGGGAAGTTGGAAACTCCAGTCGGACCATCCAAGCAGGCTATGGTCCTTCTCAACAAAGTGTCTGTGGAGCCACTGGCGGCAGCTAGGGGGGTCATCAGGTATGGCTTCAACAAGGTGACGCTGAGGGCTTACCGCAAGGATGAAGAGCTTGCCTCCAAAGGGGCCACCTCTAGCTCTGAAACCATCGACACAGCACCAACAGTGACAGTGGAGATGGATGTTGAGGAGGAGGTGGAACCAGAAGGGGAGAGCTGAGCTCCAAGCGGTGGACCTGCGGTGTCTCTGGAAGGAAATTCCATGGACTCTGATAGGTTATCGGAGGTAGGAAACCTCTTTGATGAAGCTCTGCTTCTAGAAGAGGTTGATGAAGACGAAGCGGATAAAACCGTTGTGGAGGGGGGAGATGATTTGGAATCCGATGAAGGTACTCCAAATTAACCTCCACCACTCTAAAGCGGCATCGGCTGGCTTACTGATCCGCTTAAGTAAAAGCGGAGATGATGTAGTCCTCATACAGGAACCCTGGGTTCATGCTGGGAGAATCTGTGGGCTGAGGATGTTAGAATATAAGCTACTGGTGGCGAATGTGGAAGGTAACCCCAGGGTGTGCATTTTGGCAAATACCAATCTAAACTTGTTTTTGCTTTCTAATTACAGTGACCGAGATACGGTCGTTGCTAGCCTGGAAATCGAAGGTGGTTGCTTCTGGTTAGCTTCGTCATACATGGCTCACGACATGGCAGGTGGCCTACCACCGTCTTCATCAAAGGCTACTGTAGAGCAGGCCTTTGTAAATAAAACTAGGCTAGACATAGGCAGTGACGCAAATGCGCAGCACACTGTCTGGGGTAGCACAGATGTAAATGAACGAGGTGAGTCAATTTTTAACCTATTTTAAGTACTAACCTCCTTATTTGTATCAAAGGTTCTGAGCCAACCTTTATAATACTTCGTCTTTGATTTTATCGCTGACTGGAGAGTTTCAACTGATCACTCTTTTTCAGATCATCGATATATAGAATTTGTTCTCACTGTTAGCTCCTCAGATCCTATAGTTCACCGGAACGTAAAAAGATCAAACTGGGGTTTATATAACAGGAAACTTGCAGCATATCTGCCTATCTCAACCCTCGTAGAGCTGCCTACTGTCTAGGACATTGATAAGTTGGTTCAAAACTTAACGGGTGGGTTAAATAAATCTCTGGAGATATCTTGTTCACTTAGTAAGCCCAGAGGAAAGAAAAAACCCCCATGGTGGTCAATAGAGATCCAAGTCCTTAGGCATAGTTGCAGGACTTTATTTAATAAAGCTAGAAAATCAGGTTTAGAAAACGACTGGAACGAATACAAATCTAGTCTTAAAATATACAAGAGTTCGCTAAAAAAGGCAAAACGCAACTCGTGGTGAAATTTCTGTGGAAACATAGAAGAGACTTCAGAAGCATCTAGACTAAGGAAGATTCTTTCTACCACGCCCAGTACGCCAGGTCTTTTAAGCAAGCTTGATGGCTCCTGGGCAACGTCTAGCAAAGAGGCCTTAGACCTCTTACTCGACACACATTTCCCTAGTAACTCGAGAGAAAGTAAATGTTCGAACCCAGAGGTCTTCAAACCTTCTTGGTGACATTGTTTCAGAAACCAAAATTCGTTGGGCGATAAGTAGCTTCAAACCCTACAAATCACCAGGACCTGACGTTGTAACACCAGTTGAACTGCTATTTTCAAAGGCTGTCTTAACCTCTCCTATATTCCTCTAGCTTAGAGGTTGACCAAAGTCATCTTTATTCCTAAAGCTGGGAAGAGCTCTTACATAAATCCAAAGGATGTATATTCGAAGCAGTATCAAACCTGATCTGCTGTCCAATTCTCAGCATTCCTACACGAAAGGCAGATCTACAGAAACTGCACTCCACACACTAGTGGGTAGTATTGAGAAATCCTTTGCACACAAGGAATTCGCCCTGACAGCGTTTCTAGATATTGAAGGAGCATTCAATAATGTCAATGATATGATGATATCAGAACTGCTGAAACTGTGCATTAGCAGTTCTCTAGTTGATCTGATCAAAACGTTATTGACAAACAGAACCATTACCTCCAATCTTGGCAAATCCAAGACAAATATGTTTGTTTGCAGAGGAACGCCGCAGGGGGTGTACTATCTCCTCTACTGTGGCATCTGGCAATAAACAATATGCTTGTCACTAAAAAGGCACGGCTGTAGAGCTGTTGCCTATGCGGATGATGTAGCACTAATTACATGTGGCAAATTCCCAAATACACTGTGCGAAATTCTTCAGGATGCCTTAACCATACTGATCTCATAGGCGGATGAGGCAGGTTTAGGTGTAAATCCGAACAAAACGGAACTAGTACTCTTTACTAGGAATCACAAACTTCCAAATATAGAACCACCTTCACTAAAGGGCACTAGACTTGTCTTCAAAGATAGCACAAGGTACCTTGGTTTGGTATTGGACAGTAAATTAAGTTGGAAAATTAATGTTAAAGAAAGAGTGGCGCTTTAGAGGTCCTCTTTCATCTCGTTTCTCTTGACCTGTTAGGTAAACAGATGGCAGCTTGTTCTGCCATTAGACTCAGGGAAACTATATGCTGGTCCGAGGGTAGAATAGGGCAGTCAACTATTCTTCATAGCTTGAGGTCTGTACCCTGTAAGTTGGACAATGTTGTCAGGAATCTCATTCAACAGGGATTACGTAACTCATATTCCATCTAAGGATGACTGGAAGGGAGGATTCCCGGGGAGAAGGTCCATATTAATTTCCAGATCATTGCAGCGTTTTTGAGGCGGAGGTTATAGCAATATAGGGAGTAATATCCTGTCTAAGGAGGAATGTTGTATCCAAAAAGGATATAAACATTTTCTCAGATAGTCAGGCAGCTATCAAATCTCTAGAATCAGTCTTCCTAAGCTCACTAGTGGCCCAACAATGTCGCTCGTCTCTAAACGAGATGGCTCAACATTTTAACATTCACCTCATCTGGGTGCCTGGGCATGGGAACATTGACGGCAATTGCAAAGCGGATGAACTTGCTGGGCAGGGGACTACTGCACAAAATCCTCAGGACAAGGAAGGTGTTGGCATGCCACTTGCTACCTGAAAGTTTCTGCTTAAAGTAGAAATGGTTAAAAATGCTAATAAAAGATGGACTGAACGGTCAACTAGTAATATAACTAGGCAAATCTGGCCGAAACGGGATCCTAAGCGTTCGTCAGAACTAATTTTTTGCACTAGACATAGTGTCTCGTCAGTTGTCGCAGTCATAACTGGCCACTGCCTCATCGGAAGACATGCGGAGAGCTTGGGTGTTAGGTCCTTTGACTTCTGTAGAAGTTGTGGAGGAAGAGGAAAATATTAAACATCTTCTCTGCTCCTGTCCCGCACTTGCTAGAAAACACCACAAAGCACTTGGGTCGTTTTTATTTGATGACCTGGATGACCTTAGACATGTCAGTATAGGTCAGCTATTTAGTTTCATAACGAATTCTGACTGGTTCAACGAGAGGGTATAGTCAAACACCCTGTGGTATCACAATGGATCACATTTGGTCTAAGTGAGTCAGTTTTTCGTAACTGACTGCCACTCCTACCTAGCCTAAGCTTGCTTATGCAAATTTAAGATAAACAAAACATAACTACCTATGAAATATAGTATTAAAAAATGTTTCATAACAATGAAACTTTTTTTTTGTTCAATATTATACATTTATAAATTACTTTTTGATTATTTTCTATAATAACTAATTTTTCAGCCATATTAAATTCTTGATAGGGTTTATTTAAGCAACAAAATATAATTTTTTTCAGTATAATGTTTATTTGGTTAGACTATAGAATCACAATAAACACAAAATTAAAAAAATTAATTTGTATGTATTACTTTATTTCTTAGAACTTTTTCCCTAGGTTATATTGGACTTGTAGATGAAACGGATCTTGAATGTAGAAAAAGTAAAGAACTAGAAAATTTGGTTATTTTTCTTTAGTTTGCAACATACTTAAAGATTTATTATTTGCCAATAAATTATGTCATTAAGGGCAGCGATGGGCAAAACACGAAAATAGAGCTATTTGTGGTACTTTACAACGCACATCGGTTTTCTAAAGAAAAATAACCAAAACGAAAAACTCACACACTCCTCGCACTGCTACGCAAATTTTTATTGGTGATTTTTTCGCGCATTCGCGGTAGGGTTTTTTCTGATGTAATTGTTGCTTTTGTTGTAAGTGGCACTTTCTTTCAAAATTTTATCCATCTATCATTTAGGGAAAACGAGCGAGAGAAGCTGTCGTCAATGTGCGTATTGTTGTTTTCCTGTTTGCTCGCTTCGGTTTTTTTTCTGAATGATACAACAATAACAATTATTTCGCTAATGAAAAACGACGTGTTTGTTGTAAAGTGCAACAAGTGGCTCACTTTTCGTGTTTTGCCCATCGCTGATTTAGCTAATGCCAAAATTTACATCTACTCCACATAACTGCGGGATAATAAGAACTCGAAATACCATGGAAAATACGCGCTTAGTTACGGCTGCTAAAGTTATTATCCGGATACATGTTGATCATGGCATGAACATCACTTATAATATTTTCATCCGGCTCAGCATTACTCTAAAATAAAACAAACAAATAAAAAAGCAACAAGTTCACTTTTTCAGTTTCGAGTTTTAAATCTTTAGGGTAATCATTGCAGAAATAGTCGCGAATAATTAGTTTTCGTTGGTCTGATCGATCATGTGAGAAATTTTCGCTTGCACATGGAAAGTAGCTATTGTATGCCACGGAGGATAAACCCTGGAAAACATATTGCAATTAAAAATAAAAATTTTAAATATCCATGAATTAAGTTTTAGAAGTCACCTGTATTAATTGAGGTTTCGCTTGCTTGAGCGATTGTACAGCGAATCTAAAGCCTCGTCGATTTCATCAGTTGTAAAGTCACCAGAAGATTTTATTCGTATACGCAGAGTAGATATGTTTTCCTCTGGTATATCTGAGGCTTCAACTTTTTTTCAAGTGCTATTACTAGTTGTAGCGCCAAAGCAATGCGAAACATTCACACTCCCTTTGCTCTTCCAGTTTCTGTTAAGAAGCTGCCACTCTGTCGAATACATATAGCTTTTGACGTAAAATGTGTGGAATTATATTCTCGTTGAGCAAATTAACTACCCTGAACGAAATATATCAATATTCCGTTTTATTCGTTTTATTATTTTTCATATTGTGAGCGCAAATGACAGATCATCCATTTATGAACTAAAAAGTGTTTCTGAATAAAGCAGACTACGATGAGAAAAAGTTGAGAGTCTATTTGCTTATAATCATAAATAGACAGTATCAAAATATGTATATAAAATTTCTATAAGGACTACGTAAATTGAAATGAGACCATTATTAAAATTCCTCACATCGCAAGCGAAACTGCTTTTAAAATAAAACTCTGATTTCTTACCAAATCTAATTCAATAGTATCGATATGGTTGAAATCTTAATTGAAAATCGGTGAAAAAGGAAACACTTAAATCATTTAAACGTTATGAGAAAAATGTTCTTAATTATAAGAACAAACCATATGTGTATGAATATACCATTTTAATGCTCAGACATATTTTTTCTCGATTTTCCTCATTAACTTTTGGCAAGTATATATACGCATTATGATGGTCGTGGTTATATCTATCGTCTGACTGCAGATAATTTTTCATCAAAAGCTTATTAAGGTAGTGATAGATAGAAGTTATTAATATTGAACACATGTTTGCATTATTGCAATTAATCCATTTAAGGACTAAGTGTTACGTTATGTATTAATATTTTTTTAATTTCCCAAGTATTTTCCCCAAATCGCCCAATAATACCCACAGTCGGGAGTAAATTTCTATATAATTTAATTTCTAACACACGGCCGAATTTTGACAATCAATACGTGATTATTTCTTTCCGTGTTCTTTGACGCAAATTAACTAAACCTAACAAGTAACAGCTGACTTTGACATTATTGCCTTTAACTTGGTCGGAAAATACAGCCTTAGGTCTGTATCATCCGGATTCTGTAGTAAAAATGAAAAGTGTCAAATCGAGAATTTCGAGAGAGTAAAAGCTGAAATTCTCTGACTAGTCGAATCACCACAATTATCGGATGACACATAAAAATAGGTAAAAATGAAAACTGTCAAAAAAGTTGCGCGTATTTTAGTAAACAAATAATGGCAGGGTTTAGGAGTTAGAACCTGTGTCGTAATTGCATGACCATTTGGTTAATTCTTTCTGAATGCAAGCTAAGTGAATCCTTTTTGAGAATATTATTGATAAATAGGATATAACTCATGACCGACTTTAAAGTTTTGTACCTGATCTTGAGCATAAGTTTACTTTAGAAGCGAATATGGAATCAGAAGTCGGTGACGCGCTCTACTTTCGGAGATATAGACATTGGAAGTCGGCGATAAAGCTTTTCAAAAAATCATTACACGTTGCAAGTCCCCGTATCGATTTTCAAAATTTAGATGTCATACAAAAGGTTATTTAACGTGTAGCATTTTTCGAATAATAACAAATATTCTATTAAAATTACTAGATCTTGTTCATTATTTTCTTTTAAAAATTAAAATGTGTACAAGGCCTTCAAGAAGTAGTGAATTTTAAAAAACTATATATGTAATACCCGATGACTACATATCCGAAAGTAGATTTCAGCCACAATATTTCTTTGCAGATTTTTTGAAATGAATAAAGTGCATTTTAAGACTATTGCTTTGTATTAAGATATGAGATTTGACGAAAGGTTTAAATTTACCAAAATGACATTTCAAATTTCTTATTTTAAAACTGTGCGCATCGAAAAACAATATTTCTAAAAGAATTATATGGTTGATCATTTAGGAGACATTAAACTTTATGATTCCGTTTCAATCAAAAATCGCTCATCTCTTTAATTGAATAAATGAGCATTTACCAAAAAAATTTTACTTCCAGATATTTGTTATGTTGCTGCTTCTTAACACAACCTTTCAACAAGTGAAAAAAATTAAGTGCTGAAAAATATTTTATGAGGCAAGTTTTGGGCAAATACAATTGAGACAGAAAAGTGAGTCTCTAGTCTCGTTGCCTACGATTTTGACAGTCTTCAAGTTTTACCCACAAGAAAATTGTCTGGGTGGAAAATTAAACTTTTTTCTGTTTTTTTTACTCTCATTTTTTCTCTCTCAATCACCACATTTTTTACGGATGATACACTTTTTGTGGTAAAACTTTACAAATATTTATAAATATTTAGCTATTATTTTCGCTTTGGTTAAACCAGAATTCCATATAAGTGCGTGAACCAGCTCAGTTTCTAGTTCAATTGATTCAACATTTTTGTCTTTGCAAAATTTGAAGATCAGATGTCGCACATTGCAATTAGCTGTAGACACAAATCTAAAATAATCAAACATATACGGCAACTTTGCTTGAATTTGCAAAACCGGTTGAAGGTCACGCGAGGCTCTATGCATGCAGTAACTGCTGGGCCCAAACATTAAAAGAAAGTCACATAACTAAAACAAAATCAGTAATGAAAGAACAGGCATTGATCGCTGCTTTTGCTCTGCTTTCATGATTCCTTTCTAATACAACGTCAAATAGTTTTGTCCTTCAATTTCTATCATCGATTTTTTCTCATGCTTGGAAAACGAAAAAAAAAACTTTGACATTAGCGTCTACGATGCTGTAAAAACAGTTCCAGTTTGATAACAATTTTTGGACATAAATAAATTATGTACTGGAACGTGGGGCCCCTCACTAATCTAGGCTCCGCTCAACCCTACAAGTTTGCCGGCCTGTTTTAGAACGAATCCATTCTTATTTTGTTTAAAAAATAATTTACTTTTTTATTCATATGATCTTAATTACAGTAAGACCAATTTACCTTACCTTATGTTTACATACTATGTTTTTTGTTGTTAAGAGAACATTAATTTTTTTTTATGATGCATTTTACAGTTCCGTTAAATTTTGCTCATGCTTCACATACTGCCTTATGAATGTACTCTCATTAAATGTAAGTTAGTTAAACAAAGAACTGCTAACGGGTAACCTTCAAATATTAAAATAAAATTGTTGCTAAATCGAATTGCTTGTCGTTTTCTATTTCATTGGTGAATACAGTCCACTAATTTTCTTACATAAAATTTCTAGTCCTTCGAGCCGGATTGATTTTCAAAATTTTTGTTTAATTAGCTTTTTTGAAACTCGTTAACGTGTCCGTGGGTTAGACCGCGTATCAAGTCTTACTTGCGTTCAACAGTGCAGTTCATTAACCGAATCGTTTAAGATTGAAAAATAAGGCTTGAAAACATATTTCGCGTTGTTCTAAAAGATTTCATAATTTTATTGAAAAATAAAATTCTTTAAGAGATCATAAACTAATTTTTCGTAAGCACGTGTAATTTGACTTTGTTTGTAACTAGCCGCGATCACGCGGTATTTGACTTTTTTTTGTGACCTTGTCCGTTATTAAAACCGTATCATGCATACATTGATTAAACGACGTGGTTGGGCTAAGTCTTATATAACTCGAACATTCGAGTACGCTCAAGTACTCGATGAAGCCCCTAAGGTAGAACTTTTGTCAAACCGATTAAATAAGCTGGAAGAGAATTATAACGCACTTGTTGCACTAAGTAACAAGTTGTATGAGTTTGCAGATCAAGACGAATTTGTGGATCCAGCTGATGATGCTCAGGAATACGAAAATAAATATTTTGAAGCTCACTCTATATTATCTAGTGCACTGAATAAAGAACTAAAGTCTACTGAGTTAAATAAAGACGAAGGCGTCATTGATAAACTTGCGTCTCAGCAAGCAACATTTTTAGAAAACTTAAATTTGTCAAATTCTAATACCGGAGTTCATCTTACGAAAATTAAAGTGCCAAGCTTTGCGGGTAAATATCAAGATTGGCCGTCGTTTCGTGACCTATTTCAAGGTGCTATTGACAGTAAATCGGGATTATCGGGCACACAAAAGTTTCATTATATAAAATCATATCTTGAAGGTGATGCTCTAAACTTAATCAAACATATTGCTTTGACTGAAAGTAATTACGTTGAAGCTTGGGGGCGTTTAGTTCAGCGATATGACCGAAAGCCTTTAATAGTCCGGTCGTTCGTACATTATTTTTTGTCGCTTCCCTCGTGTCATTCGTCAAATGCGTTTTCGCTTCGCAAAATTGCCGATGGAGCGGATGAGGTCATCCGTGGACTTAATGCACTTCAGTGCAACGAACGCGACCCATGGCTTATACATATTTTATTAAATAAAGTAGATGATGAAACAAAAACAACTTGGGCTGAATATAGTGATTCTAGAAATGAAAGCAAATTTGAAGATTTCATTAACTTTTTGTGTAATCGTTGCGATACCCTTGAATCGTGTATAACGCCGTCGCGCGTGTCAGCTAATCGTCGGTCAGTCGTTTCAAACTTCGCCAAGCCCGAAGATAAGCCTTTTACTGCAAAGTGTTTGCAATGTCAAGGTCACCATACGCTAGCGCAGTGTCCAAACTTCAAAGTTTTAGAGATTAACACTCGACGATCATTTGTTAAGTCCCACAATCTATGTTTCAATTGTCTTCATCGTTCCCACAATATTAGCAAATGTCAATCTACATTTCGATGTCGTATTTGTAATTTAAAACACCATAGCTTAGTTCATTTAGATCAGCAAGTACCGTTAGCAAAATCATCAGAAAAACATTATGTTGAAAATGCTATTAGCAATTTACCATCTACTTCAGCTCCTGTCATCAACAATCACTCAATCGCAACGTCGCCCATTGTGTCGCAAACCTTTTTACCAACTGTTTTAGTCAATGTTGTTGACAAGTGGGGTAGGAAAGTGAATTGCAGATTACTACTTGACACAGGTTCAACAGTATCCTTTGTGACCGAATCATTTGTGCAACTTGTAGGGTTAACTCGCACCACTGCTAGAGTTCCAGTTTTGGGCTTATCATCCTCGAATGCCGGAGTAACACGGGGTCGTGTTCATCTTAAACTAGTTTCGCGTGTGACTAGCACCAATTTTGAAATTGAAGCATTGGTGTTATCTAACCTTACATCAGCAATTCCAACTCAATCGGTTGGCCTTTCATCTTCCGCCTGGGCACAAGTTCTCAAATTACCATTAGCAGATCCATCGTTTGGTGTCCCAGGTCCGATTGACGTCATTATTGGTTCAGATTAATTATGGAATATTTACACAGGAGATCGTTTACGATTTGACGAGTCCATGCCTATCGCCTTAAAAACAATTTTTGGTTGGGTGATAGCTGGCTCTTTTTTTCCAATTGAGGCAATGCACTCTTCGCGGTTGCAAATCATGCATTTCTTGATCTTGATACTCTAATGAGATCATTTATGGATATTGAATCTGTCCAACCATCAAACAGTAAAATTGATATGGCAGACCCTGCAGAGATTCATTTTGCCAACACCTATACAAGGGATGACAATGGACTTTATGTTGTAAAGTACCCATTCAAAGATAACATTAAACCCATCGATTCAACGATATCAGCTGCGTTAAATCGGTTTACCTCACTAGAAAGGAAATTTCGTAAAAACTCATTTGTTAAAGAGCACTATGTTCAATTTATGAGGGAGTACCAAAGCTTAGGACACATGGAGTTAATTCCGTCACAAGAAATTGAAATTGATAAATCCAGCTGCTACTATTTAGCTCATCACGCTATTTTTAAGCCCGAGAGCTCGTCCACAAAATGTAGAGTTGTTTTTGATGGTTCTTGCAAGGATGAATCTGGAGTTTCACTAAATGAACGATTACACATTGGCCCTCCAATTCGAAGAGACTTATTTGGAGTTTTTCTTAGGTTTCGACAACATCGATTCGTATTTTCTACGGATATAGAGAAAATGTTTAGAGGAATTAAGGTGTCATCTGATCATATTAATTTTCAGCGGATAATTTGGAGAGAAGACGAGAACTCACCCATTCAACACTATCGATTACTAACAGTCACTTATGGGCTTGCGTCGTCACCCTTTCTAGCCGTTCGATAGCTGAAACAACTGGCTGAAGATTATCAGCACGCATTTCCAAACGCATCACGGGTTCTCAAAAATGACGCGTATGTTGACGATATTCCGACAGGTTGTGACACAGTGGAAGAGCTTCTCTCGTTAAAAACTGAACTAATTAATTTGTTGAGTAAAGCTAAATTCAGGTTGCGAAAATGGAGCTCAAATTGTTGGCCCCTTTTGGAATCATTACCAAAGGAAGTGTGTGAATACAACCCGGATGTTATAGAATCTCAATCGTTTGAATCATGTATCAAAATATTAGGACTACAATGGAATCCGTGTAGTGATGAAATTTTCTTAAAAGTTTCTCCCATAATTTGCAGTGGTGTTCCGACGAAACGCGTCGTGCTATCAGAAACTTCTAAATTATTTGAACCGTTAGGATTTGTTGCGCCTACCATCATCTTGCTAAAAATTTTGTTTCAAGAAACCTGGTTTCATAGCCTACACTGGGATGATAAACTACCTGAAAAATTGTGTAAACAATGGTATATGTACATTGAAGAAATGCCTCAGCTATCAAAGGTCAAAATTCCAAGACACATTTCGTCACATTCGGGAAGCATCGAGTTACATGGTTTCGCAGACGCGTCGTCTAGTGCATATGCAGCTGTTGTTTATAGTCGCGTTAAAGTAAACGAAAAATATGTCACCAAATTAGTTGCGTTCAAAACTCGGGTTGCTCCTCTTAAACCCATTTCAATACCAAGGCTGGAGCTGAAGGCAGCTTTTTTGTTAACTAAATTAATAAGCTTGGTCACTACGTCTTTCACAGTGAACGTGTCAAATATTTTCTGTTGGTCAGATTCTGAAAAAGTCCTACACTGGCTATCGTCTCCTCCGCGTAGATGGACCACATTCGTTTGCAATCGCACTGCGGAAATTGTAGATATTACTCCTCGAAAATGTTGGCAACATGTTCGGTCAGAAGACAATCCAGCGGATTGTGCATCGCGCGGGCTCTTGCCATCCCTTTTGATAAAACATGAGCTGTGGTGGTCAGGTCCTAGATGGTTACTCTTGCCAGATACAGCTTGGCCAAAACAAAAGCATTTCACTACGTCCGCGTCGGATATGAGCGTATTACGTGAAGAAAAGACTGTAAAACAAATCACTTTGTGTTCAACTAAAACCGAAATTGCTCTAGACATTATAATTCATAAAATTTCATCGTGGTCGCGATTAATTCGGATCGTAGCATTTTGCATTCGTTTTGGTCACAATTGCAGTCGTATCCGCTTACCTTACACCGAACAATATTCATCATTCCTTAGCAGCATAGAATTGCAGCAGGCAAAAACAATCATAATTATGCACGAGCAACAACAATCATTTCAAGTGGAGCTACAACAGCTAGAAAATAGAAAGCCTTTACACGCAAAATCAAAACTAATTCGATATACACCATTTATTGACGAAAATGGCATTTTAAGGGTCGGAGGCCGTATACGACATGCAAACATAAATTATGACATAAAGTTTCCAATATTATTATCTAAATCTTCTCCTATTTCTTTACTTATAGTAAGGTATATTCACGAAGTTCATCTACACACTGGGGTGGAAGCTACATTTGCTATAACGAGACAACAATTTTGGATTCTTGGTTGCAGGAACTTGGTCCGCAAAGTGGTTTTTTGCTGTAAAAGGTGTTCTATGCAAAGGCGCGCAAACAGCGTACAACTTATGGGCGATCTACCATCACCACGGGTTCAACCAAGCCGATGTTTTTTGCATTGTGGCCTTGACTATGCAGGTCCAGTTTCCATAAAAATGTCTAAAGTGAGAAATGCAAAAATTGGTAAAGCATGGTTCGCTATCTTCGTTTGTCTATCAACAAAGGCACTTCATATTGAGCTGGTTAGCGATCTAACAACCGAAGCTTTTCTTGCCGCTTTTCGGAGATTTATTGCTCGCAGAGGTAAGCCCTCTGATATGTATTCAGATAACGGCTCTACATTTCAAGGTGCCAAAAGAGTTTTGGATGAGCTTCATAAATTCCCAACTTCACAATCATTTACTGCTGAGATTGCAGCATCTTTAGCCCGTGATGGTTTAACATGGCATTTTATCCCTCCGTTTGCCCCACATTTCGGAGGTTTGTGGGAGGCAGGCGAGAAGTCCATTAAATTGCATTTACGAAGAGTTATTGGCAGCAGCATCTTAACTTTTGAAGAATATACGACAATTTTGGCACAAATTGAATCCATTTTAAATTCACGTCCGCTGTGCTCTGTATCCGATAGTGAGTTTGATCCACTTACACCTGCACATTTCCTCATTGGCGAACCTTATACCTGTGTACCAGAACCATCTTTATTATATACAAACATAAACCGCCTTCAGCACTGGCGTCATTTACAAGCCATGGTTCAAGGTTTTTGGAAACGTTGGCATCTCGAGTATATTACTTCTTTGCAACAACGGAGCAAATGGCAACAGCAACATTCAAATCTAAAGATAGGCACTATGGTCGTGCTAAAGGAGCCACACCTTCCACCATCAAAATGGATACTCGGCCGTGTAAAAGAGATTACTATGGGTGCTGATGGCATAGTTCGAGTAGCAACTGTTAGTACCAGCAAAGGCAACTACAAGCGACCTATAACCAAACTAGCCGCACTTCCTAACTGCTGAACAATCGTTCAGGGGGTGCGGGATGTTTTAGAACGAATCCATTCTTATTTTGTTTAAAAAATAATTTACTTTTTTATTCATATGATCTTAATTACAGTAAGACCAATTTACCTTACCTTATGTTTACATACTATGTTTTTTGTTGTTAAGAGAACATTAATTTTTTTTATGATGCATTTTACAGTTCCGTTATATTTTGCTCATGCTTCACATACTGCCTTATGAATGTACTCTCATTAAATGTAAGTTAGTTAAACAAAGAACTGCTAACGGGTAACCTTCAAATATTAAAATAAAATTGTTGCTAAATCGAATTGCTTGTCGTTTTCTATTTCATTGGTGCATACAGTCCACTAATTTTCTTACACGGCCATAAAGCAGGCTCTGATAAAGGTTAAACCTATGCGTTTTTTGGTTTAAGCAAAGCATATAAAACACTGCTATTGAGTTCTTCATTTTTGGGCGACAAAAATATTGACATCTCTGGATTATTTGACATATGTGGCGAAATTTGACATTTCTGCCCATTTATTATCATAAATTTTGCCTTGAAACTTTTGTAGGTTTATATCTAATTCTCGCCTTAAACATTTATGTACGTTATTAACGTAACAAAGGACCCTTTTAGAAAGCCAATACGTGCATCAAGCATGCAACCCATTTAAAATCCTGGATTTTGTTTTAAGATTAAATTTTTCGTTCAAATTGCCTTTTAGTGATTTTTGTACTGAAAGAATATGTTGAAATATAGTCAACATTTATTTGACACAAATTCTACATTTTTTTATTTAAGTGCGCTTCTCCACTTTGGTGACATAAAAATGGCTGTCTACAAATTTTGGATACAACTTTAAGACAACCATGTAAAGAGAAAGAGTGAAAGACATTCGACGTCGTACACCGCAATTGTTCCAATTCCTACGATCAGGTGTTTTAATTTTGAGAGGGTAATGGTCGACGATTTTCCGACACCCGTTCGTATTCTATAAAACGCATAAGATAGAACTTATAATACAGATCTGTCTCTAAAAATGGCTGCTACCATGATAACTGGTCCATGGGCTAACTCTTACCCGCGTAGACTATAACCGTATAGAAGCGTAGCATAAACATAACACTAGCTGTGCAGTAGATGCTCATTTACAAAAAAAAAACAAATAACTTTGCAGTTTTGGCAAGAAATCCGAAGAATTGAATTTTTTGTTTTTTTACTCGCAAGATTTTGTACTTTTTAAACTTGAGAATTATTTTTTTTTTGTATTAGCCGGAAATAAGTTTGCCTTCATTGCAGCTTGGCTTAGTGGTATCAAAATTTGAGCACCCATGTAGTAGATCATGCATGCAGTCATGCAGAAGACACATTTCCTCATTCTGGAATGTGTATATTACAAGGTCGATTATTACATATTTTTACAAGGATAAAACATTGCATACTAAAATAAACATACAAAAATTGGTTTCAGTTCATATAATATTTTATTATTTGCTGAATTTGCCTAAGCATTAAAAAAATTTAGGCATAAACATCACGTTGGGCTTTCTCCCATGCAGCAATTGGTCCATGTTCTGGCCTGTATTTAACATTGCAACCATCGGTTTCAAATCTATTATCATCACGAAGTTCTTCATAGCGTTCACGATCGTACTTTGTGAATCCCCATCTTTTTGAAACATATATCTGAAAGTCAATAAAAATAATACAATTGTTTGTTTGAACTGTTTATATCGTCGGCTAACGCAGAAATCCTCGTAACTCAATTCGAGTAAAGTTAAAGAAAGAGATGAAATTATTATTGGAAAGATATAATTTTCGAAATTTAATGAATAATCCTCAAAATATTTCCGTGCAAATACAAAACGTATGGAACCAACCCAGAAACGCAACATACGTACGTAATGCTATTCGAGTTTCCAATTTTGACAATTTTTAAGTTGAAGAAGTTATAAAGCCGTCTTAAAGTTAGATAGAAGATATCCAACGAATGATCTATTTGCTTATTTTCTTCCTAATATATATGTGGTATTTACTGCGGAAATCGTTGTCACACTTGGGCATTATAGTTTCCAACTCATGGCCGCCTTACTAGATTTAATAACTCCGCGATGTCGGCTATTTATAGGCAAGCAAAGAATAAGTACCTTCAATATTCAAACAGAGGTCAAACAAACGCGAAGCAACAAGTGTTCAAAAAAGATATTAAGACGTATGTATTGGTCTACTACCTATCTGTGGAATTACTTTTGATTGTCATCATTGCTTTTGATCTTAAGTTGATAAAACGAAATTGTCATTTGGGGGATGTGATGAATCCTGCAAAGCATAATTGTTATTTATGCTGAACTTTTCCTAGTCTGCTTATTTTGAATGATTCGTATCTTAGAGTCGATATATTACATACATTCATTTTATTGGCTTACGTCGATAATATGCTCCGGTCAACTAACAACAAAGTCTTCAAATTATATAATACTTTTTATTAACATACATATTGAGCATTCCATACCAAATCGGCCACCTCTTCCAATTTTTATTAAAATTTATATGTTTTTGAGACTGATAGGAAACGCATACATTAGGTTTTGTAAACGGATTCATTAATTTTTAAAATTTTTTTGACCATCCATTTTAGTGATATGAAAGCTCATAACTTTGCGAAAAATATACCAATCGGGTCGTTTTTTTAATTATGTTCTTAAATGCTCTATATCCCAGGGACCACGCTATTTTCACAAAAAAAATAAGGCTACTAGGACATGTAATATACCAAAATGTAGAGTTCGTGCGACGCGATCCTCGAGGTGTTAAAGAAAAATATACGACTTTATGAAAAATTTAATAACACCATTTTGTAAATCACCATGTAATTTTGCGTTAGCTATGTTACGTTGTTATACAAGGCACAGAAGCTCCAATCTATTGTACGCGTTTTACTCAAATTTTAACTGCTTTTTCTACACACACTCATATATTGTACAATGCCAACGTAGTTAAATATTAATTGATAAAATAATATGGGAAGATGACCAGATTGGAGCCTCTGTGCCTTGCATTACCATGAATTGCCAGCCAGCTACAGTTGAGCGTTGTAAAATAAAATGAGAATAATTTTTGTTAGTATGTGAAAAATTCAAGCATTAACAGTTTTTTGTAATCTGGCAACGATATCAGCTGTTCTTTTTGTTTACTATTGAATTGTCATTTATTCCAAATGTGCAAGGTAAAATATCAGTTCAGTTAAAAATAAGAAATAAAAAAGCTTTTGTCTAAGGCGACTGAGTTATTAAACATTCCCTTACTTTTTTTTCAATTTTTAATATTTCATTTGTTGCTTCGGGGCTTGCTTTTCAACAGCATCTATGTATAAGCCTAACGACAGCTCTTGAACAAGTGAAGTAATTGCCAGTTCATATAAACGAAATCTCAGCGTTGCGTATTACAAAATGACACTAGCCTTCATCGTTTAATTGAAAAGAACTTGATTTTTCAAAATGTATGCCCTCTTCGATTCTTTTGTTAAAATTCTCCAAAAAACATTGATAAATATAGGAAGTTTTGAGACCGGTCCGCTTATTTAACTGCTTATATATTTATGTATATATTAGCTGATACTTTTAGTTGTATTTTTAGAATAGGTTTACTTTAGCTGAAGTTCTCCAAAATTTTTTTTTTAGAGTAATAGGGGGATAAAAGTAAAAAAAATATGAAAAGTGTCGGTTGGATCTGGTTTCGGATATACAGTTGTGTTCATGTGTAACAGGGCATGACTTTTGAATCTCTTTTCTAAAATATTATGTCTTACAAATTGAAAACCTTTGTAAAATTTTCGTAGGACTGAATAAAAAGAACAGAAAAGCAAGTGCTTTACGTAATTAGTTAAAAAAAATTAAAAATTCTAGAAAGCCGTCATAAGTGTAATGAAGTAATTCAATAAATTTCCTTCATGAATTTATTGCAATCCAGTAACTTTCTTTTTTTAGTGGGCAGAGGAAAGAATTGCTTAATCAAAAAGAGAGAGTCAATAGTTAGTCTAAGGAATCAGGAAATTGAAAATATGATTGGATGCAATGCCCCTGATATTTAATGCTATTAGCTATTGTAAGAAACCTGAAAATCGTGGTGGTAAGCGCAAGACTTCGTTTTTAGACGACAGACGATAAAAAATTTGTGAGGATGTATCAAACGAATCAAGTAGAACACATCTTTAACATGTGTTTAAAAAAACATGGGCTGAAATTCCTGTGAAACGTTGTAAGGACCTTATTGACTCTATTCCATGTCGATGCAGAGCCGTAATAAACAATAAGGCGTTTATCACGAAATATTAGACCCAAAGAAACATGTATAACATGTAACATATAGTTTAAATTAAGTTGTCGTTTTTTTTTTTAATTTTAGTAACCACTACTATTTCGGGAACATCATTTTTTTGCGTTTTATTCTGATTAAGCCATTGTGTTAAAATAAATAAAAGTTTATAACATAAGAAACTGTAAATATTCTCATCAATCAATATACTCATCACACACAGCTGTATGTAGCTTTTGTAAAAAAAAGATTATAAGTTGGGAGTTCCTGAACGGTCATAAAAAAAGATCATTTAATGGCCTACAATAATGGTAGGCAATGTTTTGAAATTTAACCTATATTTTTGGAATTTAAAAAAATCTTAATTCCAAAAAATGTATAAGAACCTATACTTTTTAAGCATGTCAAGAAAGATTGATTTTTTTTGCTTTAAAAATTATGTAGCATTTGCATTTTTATTAAATCTATTTTTTAGCGAAAAAAGTAAATGACTTGGTGAATTTTGGTATCAAAATATATGGTAAATTATTTACTTCACTCCCCATTTTCTTGAATTTTTAGTGTGTTGTACAGTTCTGTATGCTAATCAAGAATATATACATATGCATAAAAATCGCTTACATCCTATATGCATATCCAACACCGGCTTCGTTAGCCACAGTAACTTCACATAACAGTGTAGATATTTACAAAATTATGCCATAAGCTTTTTAAACACGCTAAAAAAATTATAGGTTATCAACACATTTTTTTGGCAAAAAATTTTTTTTAAATTGGTCAAAATTTCAGAAAAATTTTGTTTACATTTTTAACTCCCTATTACCTCGTAAAAATATAAAATTGGAGAATGTCAGCTAAAGTAAACTATAATTGTGTTTATTGTAATAAGCTCCGTTTTCTGACCAACTACCAATGCCTTATCTACATATGTATATACCCATATCGACATTTGCTTAGTTGCCTCTAGGTTTTTTTCCCTTAAATGCTTATGCGTACTTTAAATTTGTATTATCATTGTTAGTGGTAGGACTGCGTAAAGGCAGTGGCCCCAACGGATCTGATACTAGTTATTATTCAATTCAATAAAACCATCTACTAGTAGTGAAATTGTAATTCTCGCCCCCAAACTTTTGGTAAAGTGACGCAACTGACCATTGCAGAATATTGTCAATTGTAGTATACGCATTACGAAACGCATTTATTTAAGGCTAACATACAGCAAATTTTTGTGCGCACGAATACTTGCTGTTAAAGTACATTTCATTTAAAATAAATAAGCTAGTTTGTAAAAAAAATAAATAAGCTAGTTTGTAAAAAAAAAAAATTAACTAAAAAACGGAATTGGGTTTTAAATAAAACTACTCACATTTTAGAATATTTCATTTCGGTTCTATTGAAAGGTTCAACAAAAAAACATCAACTCGATTAAGTTAAACATATCAGAATTCAAATTCAATGTTTCTTTTAGAAAATGTTCAAGTACCATTAATGTCTCGCGCTCCATTTTACAAATTTGCGAGTCCACTTTTTAATACAAATAGTTTCATGTGATTATCATCGTTACGCTTTTAGCAGTCATCCGAGCATTGTACGAAAATGGAGTAGGGCTGTCAAAAAATTCCTCACAAATATGAACAAAATGCCGACGGAAATATTTGGAGATGTCGATGTTATGGGAGTTTGGACCTTCATTTACCACCATAGAACGTTGGAGCCGAAAAATCAAGCATGACAGGAAGTCGCTTGAAGGATTAGGGCGGCCAAGCACTGCCGTTAACGAAGAATATATTGAAAAAATAAAGAAACTAATTTTAGAGGATCGGCGAATCAAGTTGCAAGACATGCCCTGGGCGAAAGTAGTTTTCGAGTGACGAAGAGATGAAGGCGGCGTTAGACGAACATTTTTAAGGCAAAGATGGCAAGTATTTTTCATTGGGTTAAAAGCCCACTATCACAAATGTAAGAAGTGCATCGAAGATTACATAACTACCTAAATTTTGTATATTTTTCCATCAGCATTTTTAATACCGTAAGCTCAAAACTTTTTCAGTCACCCCACAGATATGATATATTTTCGATTAGTTATGGTTTCATTTGGTATTCCAAGTCTTGCACTTTTTATTTTTTATACGATTATTGAAAGAAATTCCAATATTTGCTGAAGTACTTTTTTTAAAAAACTATATACGTAGGAATGTTCTGCCTTCTAAACCATAAAACTAAAAATAACTAAATGTACCTTTTGACGACCAGGGAACTTGAATTTTGCACGGCGTAAAGCTTCAATGACTTGAGCCTTGTATCGGTCACTTGAACGCACCGACATTATGGGCTGACCAATACGAACACGTGCAACCGTGCCTTGAGGCTTTCCAAAAGCTCCTCGCATTCCAGTTTGAAGCCTAGATTGAAGAATATTTATATCAGAATATTTTTAAATTATTATTAGATAAAGCTTTCTTTCGAAAGCTTCAGTATGAATGTCAATTGCAATGTAATCATAGAAATTTATCATAACCCAGTGCTCAAGGCAACTCATCATTATATCTTAGATATTATTTATAAACTAACTCAACCTCACCTATCAGCTCCAGCACATGACAACATCTTGTTTATGCGAATGACGTGGAATGGGTGAAGGCGCATTCGGATATGGAATTGATCCTTGCCACAAAATTTTACAAGATATTTATTGCAGCAAATGCGACCAGCTTCAAGAGCTTCACTACTCAGTTGTTCATATTCGTCAGATACTAAGTGCACACATAAAGGAAAATCTTCAACAGATGCTTTTTTTCTTCCTAGATCAAATATACGAATTTTTGGATCTGGAACACCACGACAAAATCGGGATTTTGGATAAGGCTTATTTTTGCAGTACCGATAACTAAAATCAAAGGAAATTAATAATTGATTTTTCGAATTTGTCATATTTATACCATCTCGCAGGACGGCGACCCATCTTGACCTGAAAATATAGCAAATAAACAGTGCACGTCAATACTATGAAAAATCTTTTTAACTTTTGAAATGTTAATATATTTATGTTATTAACGATGATTGAAGCTTAAATCGTAGAATACTAATACCTTATACACCAAAAGCAGTGATCAAAAGAATATTGAATTGAAGTGACAGCCGGAACAAGCGCTCGCGATACTTTTTATATCGGAAGCGTTTCGAAAATTAAGTCAAAATCTCTATAGACTTGTATTAATTCAAACGAGGCAATAATTGCTTGATTTCTTCGCAACCTTTACGGTTTTTTTTTATAAAGCTTGTTATAGTCGTACATATATACACATACTGCTACAAATAAATTGGGCTCCTACTCATAGTTGCAACCAAAAGGCGGTAAACACTAGCGACCATGTTCGTCAGTCAAAAATTCAACAGTTTTGAATGATTGTTCGAAGCGATCAAACTCTCATTCATGTTCGAAGCTCAAACCGTAAGTCAACGTTTACACGAGGAAATTCGGTGAAACAAATTCTTGTCTATTCTCTTTTGTGAATTTATTTTGCGTTTACACACGAAAACTAGAACTTCTTTGTCTAAGAAAGTGTCAAAGCAATTATTAAATTCAAAGCATAATATTAGCTAACGAATTGAATGAAAGGGAATTTTTCGGGTACGACAAATTCTGTACACCCTCCTTTCGTTTTGCCCTTCTTGCCTATAAACAGGAAAACTTTTTCTCAACAGTTTCTCCGTGTAAACGTTGACTAATGCAAGTAGTGAAATTTGACTAATATATATGAGGAATAAGAAAAAATGATGCTCATATGTTCTTTTTTTTAACACCCGTCTGTAGTTCGAATTCTGTTAATTTTTTTTTTTTTGATAACCACAGGACACTTTTTTTTATATTTTTTCATGATATTTAATAATCCTTCATATGATTTTCTTTTGATATCACGTATCATGTACTCTGGGCTAGCTATGTTCCAGAGACAACGTTAAATTTCATAGCAACATATGAAATCTTTTATGATTTCATTCCTTGCACCCATCTTTTCGCTTCAAGTATACCGCTTGAAAGACGCTTCTTGGTCTTAGCGTCTGACCCGTCCCACGTGTTTTTTTCAAAGCTGTGAGACGTATAGGTTAAGAACGAATTCAATCCCAGAGGGATATCAATTTAAGCCTTAAAAAAGGCGAACGTTTAATTTAGTGATTAACATCACGACGATAGTAAGGACTCAATAAAAACCTCGTGTTTCTCGAGTCCTTTTTTAGGTTAATATATATGCCTATCGGAATGGTTTGCATATTGTAAGAGAGAGATAGCTAAAACCAAGCGTTGTCAGACTTCTTATCTCTTTTTTTTCATATATTCTTGACAGCGATGGCGCAAATTTTCACGGCTTCATAATTTGAGGTTGACAAGATAATTGTAACTATTTTAGGCATTAAAAAAACTTACACTCTTTCCTACATATCGGTTATGGTGACTACAAGTCAGTCAACTATATGCTTGTTACTATGCTTAGGTCCCAGTCCATTTAGGATAAGTCCACACGAGCGTTTTTTCAACGCACATTTTAGCATAAGTCTAGCGTTAATACAACCAACTTGCGTTCCAAGGCGTGTTGATGGTGTGGGTTGTTGCATATAATATAATATTATTTATTCAATAACTATACAATAATACCTAGTCTTCATAGTACATCATTGCAATTTAAATATAATCAATGATGGGCACTAACATTAATGCACAAATTCAATTTCCATGTAGTGGTACAACAACCATATGGAGAAAAAATAAGAAGAAGCATATGTATGAAAACAAGCGACATACGTCTTGCCTTCTTCAATGCTTGCGGTGAACTGAACTGAAAACGCATTGTAAGCATAGAATAACTTATTCATGCTTTGCACTGCAAAAAAAATGTTATCGTGCTCTGAAAGGTTTTATTTGGTTTGCCTATTTTTGATGAAAATTATATATTCAAAATACTTACACTTATTCGGTTGTAATCAAATTAAAAAACCTATTGTTGTATTAAGTGGCCGCTGTGGTATCAGAAAAATGTTGAATACATGTTTTATTTTTAGAGAATTTATAAATTAATTAAGCTTTTGAATATTTTATTCGTTTATCAAAATCAATTTCAGTACTAGAGACCTTTATTCATAATAATTTTTCTAGATGTTCATTATTTAATAAATTTCTTTGCTTATTTTTAGTAAATACAATAGAAGAATAAGTTGCTTCGCAAAAATATGTTGTGCCAAGCATGGAATGTAGAGACAACATTTTACTTTTTAAAATCGCATAAATAATTTCACCGATTTTTCACCAAAATTTCAGCCCGCGCTCAAAGAGAAGGGAGGAGTCACATTGAAGCCTCTTAAATTCAGTTTGAAAAAAATTTGAAAATTTTTTGGGTGTATCATAAATCGCTTCAAAAAAATACGCTTGCTGACAATTATTTGTCGCAGGTCCTTCTTCGTTGGTTGTTGAAGTAGAACTGAGGCGCTGTTGTGCGTTCACATTTGTATTCGTACACAAAGTTCGATCTCGTTACACTCAATTACTCTCAATTACGCTCTTGCTAGAACTTGCAGAAGAACTTGTGCCCATCATCGAATATAATACAAGTTAAAACCTTAAAATTTAATATCTGGAATAAAACTTTTAACATAAATTATAATCTAAAAAATGGAGAAATATAATGATACAAGAAAAATAAACAAGTCAAATCAAATGAAAGTAGAAAAGCAGAAAGTATCTGAGACTGAAGATTAGTAATAGAGAAACGAGTAAGATATATAATAGAAAATAATAAGAAAGTTTTGAAAAATAAGTGCTTGAAGCACGTTTGAAGTTATTAATAATAATAATAGAGTTTAGCTACTACAGCTATTAGCCTTCTTAGCAATTTAGCTTGAAGCTTTTAACAAAGGTTAAAGCTTATTAATAAATTATGGAAATGAAAAAATTATACATGCAATTAATTTGTTATATTTTTATAATTTTTTCTTAGCTTTATCGCACTTTCTCAACATACCCACTCAGAACATATGTATAAAAGCACACAACTGCATGAATGCACTTGTATAGATTTATTAATATGGTCTAAGGAATAAATGTTAGAAAAAAATTTACCCATCATGCTGTGGGGCTCGGACAACACAAACATAAAGACCAACAACCACCATGCTACAAAATTAACTATAGTTATTTTTCAATCTTAGCTTGAGTTGACCTTTTGACAAGCTAATATTATATACATCGCAATTATTAATGAGAGAAGTCATGCGATTAAAAGGAGCTGTAGCCATATTATTAGTTCTACTGACTGGTTGATAAAATATCTGATATGAGTTACGATTACTCCTACGATTGGTGTTAAAATGAATATAACTAAGAAGCTCTGGTGCAGCAAGCGACCCAGTCACAAGCTGATGCAAATAAAGTATACCCGCAATATTTCTACGAGTGCTCAAAGACTGCATACGTAATAACTTTAAACGATCCTCATAAGGAGGAAGGTTTAAGGCGTCATTCCAATTTAAGCCTTTGAGAGCAAAGCGCAGAAAATTTTTTTGAATTCGTTCTACTCTATCTATATGTATATTGTAATATGGAGACCAAACTTGGCTAGCATACTCTAAGTGAGGACGCACAATTGTCTTATATAAAGTTACTGTTACTGAAGGGCTATCAAATTCTTTTGCCCATCGCTTTATAAAACCAAGTAATGACGAGGCCTTCTTACAGATTGTATTAATGTGTTCATTAAACGTTAATTTAGCATCACCATGCATACCAAGGTCTTTGACTATATCGACACGACAGATTTTCCTATCATTAAGCATATAATAAAATTCCACATTAATTTTCTTTCTAGAGAAGATCATAGTTTGGCATTTGTCAGGATTTAAATGTAAGCTATTTTTAAAACACCAAACTTCAAATGATTTCAGGTCAGACTGAAGGGCAAATTTATCATCATCCACCTTCACAGATCTGTAAATTTTCATATCATCAGCATATATAAGCAGATGAGAGTTTTTGATTACATGAGTAACATTATTTATTTCCCACAGTTTTATGGCCCTAACGATAAAAAATTTACTGCTATTAAGATGGAAGAACGTAGGGATATTAAAATCAAGGGACTTAGTAGATTGAGAGAAATGGAGTTTCTTATAAAGGTATGTGAGATTTCGGGTGTAAATAAGTTTGAGAAGGAATAACAAGTTGCGGATTTGTAAACATTTTATGCCTAAGATGCCTTTACTTCTTTCAGAAATGTGATCAAACCTTTGCAAGCCATACACATACCTAGCGGTGTTGTTAAATGCAACTAAAATTTTGTGTTGCGACAGGGACTCCAGTCTACTATAAGCTATGTCACAAAAGATATGCGCAGTATAATCAGCAGTAGGACTAGTGTGCGTCTAGTCTTAAGGGGGTTAAAGTCAAAAGAACTTCGTAGGTATCGTAGAGTCCCGAAAAAATTTCCCACTACACTATTAATATGGTCTGTACAAGTAAGTTTAGAGCTAAGGATGAAGCAAAGGTTTTTCACTTTATTTACACATTCAAGCTGATGGGCTCCAATTATTAAAGGTCGAATTTCCAAGAGACAAGTTTCAGTCCTTAAGATCGGATGTACCTTAGATTTTAAGGGATTGATAAGTAGCAAGGTGTTGATAGCCCAATTGTTTAGTGAAGAATGATCCGAAGTCATTCTAGAGTTCAGGTCCTCAGTAAGTCCGATGACTCGAGAGTATAAATTTTTATGTCATCCACAAAACAACGTACAGTCGAATACTTACATACATTAAAAATAATATTAATGAACATAGTAAATAAAAGTGGTCCGAGGATTAAGCCCTGAGGAGCTCCAGTGCTAACACACTGACTTTTTCCTCCTAAATAGCTAGATAATAAAATAACACGGTGAGCTTGAAATACGTTATTATGGAATCACAAATTTATCCAAATTTTTTAATTGGAACTTATTCTACAGTGCATAAGGAAACATTTCCCGTAAAAATTAAAATCTGGGACCTGCCCCTTTTGGAGAAAACCGACTTTTACCTTTTTTTCATATTTTTCAGCTTTTTATGATTTTAGCCCTTTAACTGACGTTCACTGCAAGTTTTTCCGATATTGCGTTATGTAAAGTACGTGATTGTTATTGGAATCAACAACAATGTCGCTTGCATTTAGATAGCGGCTCTGAAAAGACAATAATTACTGAGAGTTGCGTCCGTCGCTTATGGCTTCGAAGCACGCATGCAAGAATACCCATCAATGGTTTAAACAATGCAGTAACAGACATCTCTCACAGGTGGGTCTCTTTTATAGTAACATCACTAGTTAATATTAAAATGTTCGAAGTTGATGCTCTATTTCATCGTTAATGTCTGCATGTCAACCAGATAAGTCTAGCAGAGGCATATTTCTATTTACCACCATCTATTGATATTTTACTGGGCAATGAAAAATTCTTCGAAATATTAAAATGTGCATTTTCGACTTTTTTGGGATGGATTCTTTCTTGGTGGTGACTTAATTAAATCGACGGAAAATAGAGTAGTTTCAGTTTTTTTTAGCGATATCGATGTAGATTGTACTTTATCACAGTTTTGGAAAACTGGGAAACAGAAGAAGTTTCGGGTTCCGTTTCGTACTCAGACGATGCATTAAAGGCAAATTTTGTGTCGAGCTGCCCTTTAGAGGTAATAATAATGACTTTGGAGACTCTTTCAGTTTCGCAATAAAACGCTTACAAGCAACAGAGCGTAGACTCGCTAGCAATGCAGAATTAAAAGAGCAATATTCGCAGTTTATGAAGGAGTACCTTGAAGTACAACATATTGAAAAAGTGCCTGCTGAATCAATTCAAAAATCTTCAGGTGAGTGTTTTTTTTAGTTACCTCATCACCCTGTATTTAAAGTTGACAGTACAACAACCCTTTTACGAATGGTATTTGATGGGTCAGCTCATTTTGGAAACAATTTATCATTAAATCAAGCGCTACTCTCTGAACCATCGCTTTTGCGCGATTTATTTTCTATTTTACTGCGATTTCGAGGACATCGGTTTATTATGTCAGGCGATGTGGAGAAAATGAATCGTATGATTTGGGTACATCATAGGGATTTTGAAGGAATTTTGTGGCTTGAATCTCGAAGCAAGACGGTAGAGCACTGTAGGTTGAACACAGTTACGTATGGCACGGTTTGTGCGCCATTTTTAGCAATCAGATCATTACAGGAACTTGCTCGCAAATCACAAGAGACTTGCCCGTTGGCTGCAGAGATAATTCTTAAAGATTTTTATATGGACGATGTAATGACTAGAGTGGAGTCAGTTGACGATATTTTCACTATTCATCAAGAACTTGGTTGCACTTTTAAAAACTGCAGGAATGAATTTAAGAAAATAGAGTAGCAACTGCAATGAGCTTCTACACTCGCTACCAGAAAACATGCGTGAAAAATCGTTTTTAGAATTGGACTCAACAAATACCCTCAAATTAATTGGTCTTAGGTGGAACCCTTCTTATGACACTTTTCAATTTGGCATTTCATTCCCAACAGTAACAACAATAAGCAAGAAAACAATTCAATCAGAAGCTGCTCGCATCTTTGATCCATTAGGGTTCTTGACACCATACACTATTTTGATAAAAATAGAGAGAGTTGGTGGTCGGATTAATAACTCAACCGCATCGTTTGGCATCAAACACCCAATAATTCTTTCAGCGAAACACATTGTCACAAATATGATTGTGAAGCACACACATCTTTTGCATCTCCATGTTGGTGTAAGTCAGCTTATCTTCATATTAAGACAGCAGTGTTGGATTTTAGGTGCGCGTAACGTTGCTAGACACGTGGTCTACGAATGTGTTATTTGCTTCAAGTTTCGCAAAACTACTCTGAATCAAGTAATGAGTGACTTGCCATTAGAAAGAGTAAGATTCCTGAGACCATTCAGTAAGGTAGGATGTGACTATGCTGGCCCATTTCAAATAAAACTGAAGATTGGTAGAGTTCCACAAAATGTCTCGCTATTTGTTTGCTTTGTAACAAAAGCAATCCATTAAGAGCTTGTAGGAGATCTAACGACGGAGTCATACATTGGTGCTTTAGATCGCTTCATTTTTCGACGAGGCAAACCATTAGAAATATGTTTTGATAATGCCACCAATTTTGTTGGCACTAAACGTAAACTCGGCAAAATGCAGAAAATTGTCATTCAGCAATACAAGGACTCTAAAGCGACTAACTAGAATTCAAGCACTTTTAAATTCCCAGCTAATGTGTCCAAGCAACGACGGAGAAATCGATGCACTTACACCTACACACTTCTTAATAGGACATCCTCTCACCGCTTGACCGGAGCCAAGTGTTGACCTAGCTGCCAATATCAGTCCATTAAAGCAATGGGGCAGAGTAAAACATATGGCTCAAGGGTTTTCGAATCGTTGGCATTCGGAATATTTGACAAGTCTACAACAGCGGCAAAAGTGGCGTCCACAAAAACCAAACCTCAAAATCAATGACATCGTAATATTACGTGAAAATAATATGTTGCCATCCCAATGGGTGCTTGCTAAAATTGTGAAATTTCATCAGGGTCTGGATGGAAACGTCAGAGTCCTAACTATAAAAACCTCAGCTGGTGAATACGTTCGACCGATTTCTAAACTTGCGATGTTACCGAGTTCAGCAGGACCAGGGTCCTGCGGCGAGGAGGAGGATGTATAAGAACACAAATTGTGACAACACCCTGTATGTCAATCGAAAATCTAATTCCTTATTTTTGTATAAAGCAAAATAAACGAAAAGATAAATAGTTTTTGTGAGAGATGTTATAGAGTTTATTAGAAACAAAACAAATTCAATAATTTACGATATTTATTATGACTCCACCGCTGCCGTCTGATTTTCCAACGTTGAAAACTATATGTTTGTTTGTGGGTCCAACGTTGTATTTTTATGTCTTGTTAAATGTATAATTTTGTGAGTTCAACGTTGAAGTCGTGTGTTGTTTTATGGGTCCAACACTGTGCTACTTGTGGATGATGCTTTTGTAGAAATTGTTGATGTTGATTGTAGAAGTTGTGAATCCTTGTTGTTTTCTTTTTGTAATTTTTGACTTCGTTTAATTTATGTTGAATTTGTGATTTGGTTGATGTTCGGGTGACTTGTTAAAAATCAATGTTGATGGCGGACTTATCGAAGTCGTAGGAGACCCGAAGCGATCGCAGCGCTATTTATACCATTGACGGCCAGTAGATAAATTAACGTTAAATAACGCTGCGTCCACACTGTTTACAATGTATGTAAACAAAGATCATACCACACTACAACGGTACTCATGTGAATTACTTTTGACTATGATTTTGTTGTTAAGTCAACGTTTACACGATCAAATTCAGTCTGAGAAATTCTTGTCTATTCTCTTTTGTGAATTTCTTTTGCGTTTACACACGGAACCTACAATTTGTTTGTGCAAGAAAATTTCAAAGCAATTACTGCGTCAACCCGCCACAACAAACGTAAATTCAAAGCAAAATATCAGCTAAAGAATAGAACGAAAGGGATTTCGCGTATACGACAAATTCTGTACACCACCCTTTCGTTTTTCCCTTCTTGCCGACAGACAGGGAAACTTCCTTTGAAGAGTTTCCTCGTGTAAACGCTGTCTAAGCAATTTAGAGTACATATTCTACATAACTACATGTTTATTTGTTTTTTTTGGTAACTTACCGTTCATAAACCAGTTCTTATGCTGTTTAGTATTTGAGTTAATCCTTAACATCGCTTTGCAACAGATCAAAGCAAAAGAATAAAGAACTTAAATTCATTTTGTAAATTGCAACTGGTGTGTTATTTTTTTTCTTCATATTTCATTAAAATTTAATATACAGTCAATTAGAAATCGTATACAACGTGTATAATAAAACTATAAAGAAACTTTTAAAATATTATAATTTTTACGCATTGGATATTTGAAAAGAAACAAAGGTATAAGAAAATCCTGGAATCGTGCATTAATCATTATTCATTGTAATCACGTAAATAAACTAACACTATTTGGCAAAAATATAACCTAAAAGAGCTCGCTTAGCATCTAGAACCAGAATTAATGCCCCAGGGACATGTTGCCTCCCGAATGAAATTATCAAAAAAAACCATATATAGTAAACGTGTTTAGTTTAGCTTCTTCGTCAAAACTGACTTCACTTTATTTCTTTACACATATTTTGAAAGTACATTTCAGTTTTAAAGTACATTTTAGTTTTTCCCATGCTAAATTATTTGTTTGAGTCAGCAGACCTGCATGGAAAAGTATCCTTTGCTCCCACTTCAAATTGTTTATACAAAGCAGTTTGTATAAATACACAACTATACTTGTGTGTAGTTTCAAGTTGCCGTTTATTTAATATGAAGTGGTTGCGGATACAGTGGGATGGGTTCACACTATCGCACAGTGGTGTGGTTACGATTATGTGACTCCTCCACCCCAAGACATTTGCAGTCTCTGCAAATCTGCAGACTCATTTTTGTTATACATTTATATTTTTTTTTTTTATATTTTTATACATATATTTTTTCATAAGAAAGATAATTATAAAAAAAATTTACATTACTTTTTCATAATGTTATCAACAACTGAGGCCATCAGCCTGACAATACACATTTTTTTTCTTTGTAAAAACTTGAACAATATTTTGATCGAATTGTACAGTCTTAGCAGAAACCGATATTTTTGTGTGAAATTTCATAAATCGGTCAATGCTTTTTAACAAACATGACAGAGACTACAAATGGAAAAATTTAACCTGGTAATTGGTGACATATGTTTCGGCTATTACCACGTATATACATATTTACATACATATATACATAGCCTCATCAGACCAGTTTTGGTTAATTTGTACACGGATTTGAACCCCGACCATTCCATGAATTATGTTTGGACAGCTGCTCTTAACACTTGAGCCATGAAGGGAGTTCTCCAAGACGTGTACAAAGTGCAAATTTGTTTTTAAGCACACAATGCGCCACATGCGATCTCTTGTCATTTCTTGTTTGCCATAGCTTTGTTGAACCGTCGGTTCAAAGACTTGCTATGATGAGGTTTTTTCGTATAGTTGTGAATTGCACCACTTATGTATATGAAAATGGATGATCCTTCCGGTATAGAAATTTTATTTGTTATTAGTCGACTGTTATTATTAATTAATTGAACAATATTTTGATCGAATTGTACAGTCTTAGCAGAAACCGATATTTTTGTGTGAAATTTCATAAATCGGTCAATGCTTTTTAACAAACATGACAGAGACTACAAATGGAACAATTTAACCTGGTAATTGGTGACATATATCTTTGTAAAAACTTTATAACATTGGTGCAATAAAAGATACAAAATATAACAATCTTCTTTTTTTCTTTTATTTTCCTTTTTTGTTTTATTATTTAATATCAAATGGGTTAATTTTCCTTGCCCTAGGTTCAGCATTAGGTGTCATGTTAAGCTCTACTTTAACTTCACTTTTTTTATGCCCATTACATTGGCTATAACTTATGTAAACAATAAACACTAGTATAATTATAATTAAAGTGGTCCCTACAATATTAAAACCATAGTTTACATTTTTATGGAACTTCAATTCCTTAATTTCCTTAATATTTTCAAATTGATTAAATTTTATTTCTTCAAAATTATTTTTTTCTTGAAATGTTACATCTTTAATTTCATTATTAGGGTAAAAAAATTTATCTTGTACAACGGTTTTTTCATTGTAAAATGTTTCATTTAGTAATTTTAATTTACAATCATTAAAGTCTTCTCGTGATTTGCTTACTGATCGGTCGACTATGTCTCTAAGATCGCGCTGTGCTATTTGTTTGAATGCAACCGGAAAAGAAAGTGCTCTAAATTGTACTTCATGCAATAATTATATTCATAAATCTTGTGTGAAAATAAAAGACATTAAAGTTTTTGATTTACTAAAACATTCGCCTAATTTTGTATTCAATTGCGATAGTTGTTTGAACTCAAACTCGAATTTATTGTCTGTTGTTGTTTCTTTAATTGCTGAGGTCAAAGTCCTCAATGCAAAAATAAATGAACTAATTCCGATGTGCAATGGTGTTGTTGCTGAGTCTAAAAACTCTCAGGCTGTAACTGGTGTTAGTTCTCTAAGCTCTGTACTCACTAGAAATGCACTCTCTGCTGGGATTTCTCCAACTGCTGTATATGATGAGTCAATTATTGACGTGGATTCTGCGTCTGGCTCTATGCTTTCTACTGTTGATGTTCCTGCTCTTGATATACTTAATAATGATAAAACTGTTCCTGCATTAAATTTATCATCTGTTGCATCGTTATCTTTCGCTGCTGCTGTTTCTAACAATTCTAACAATAATAATAATAATAAGAATATTGATGCTGTTGCGCTGTCTGCTGCTGCTTGTTCTTCTTCTAAAACCGGTTTTAGAAAATCTAATGAGCTAGATTCTGCTGCTAATACACTTGTGCTGCCTTGTACACAGTTTGCAACTTCGCTCTCTTCTCCCCTTGTGCTTTCTGGTTCGCCTTCTGTTGCTGATACTCATAAATGGATTAATGTAAAGAAAAAATCAAAAAATAAACAAAAGATAGTCGTTGGACAAGCGGAAAATGATGAACTTGAAGTAGTTGTTGGTAAAAAATGGGTGCATTTAGCGTCTTTTAAACCAAATATATCTGAAAATGATATTATTGCATATGTTGAGAAACATACGGGGATTTCTAAGCAGCATATGGATTGTCGATAATTAATCAAGAAGAATGCGTCACTGGAAGAATTAAAATGGATAAATTTTAAGCTTGGTGTATCACAGCAATACTTTGACAAACTGCTTGTGCCCAATTTATGGCAATCTGGAGTTAAAATTCGTCCCTTTAAATTTTTTCAAAGAACCAGGGAGTTGAATGCAAAGACGGAGTAAGTCTTTTTAATGAGTCAACTGCTCTGCCTGATCGTCGCTTAGAAAAAAATTATTGCCAAAACATTAGAATTTATTTCCAAAATATGTCTGGAATAAGAACCAAGACTAATTCTATTTATGAATTTACTGCTGCTGGAGATTTTGATGTCTTCGTTTTTGTGGAGACCTGGCTCAATGATGAATTTTATAATGGTGAATTTTTCGATTCAATGGTTTATCAAGTTTATAGAAAAGATCGTGATGCTATAAAAACTGGTTGTACCCGAGGAGGTGGTGTACTTATTGCCGTCAAACGTTATCTTTGTGCCACAATTTGCGTATTACAGAATGCTGACACCTTATACGATCAATTGTGTGTCTCCATTGCAGGCTCATCGGGGTCTTTATACATTTGTGCTTCGTATATTCCACCGAATAGTTCTGATGATATTTATGATGCACATGTTAATAACATTTTGTCTCTACATTCATCGTTGGACCCAAAAAACCACTTATGTGTACTTGGAGATTTTGATTTGAATAAAATCGCTTGGACCCACCTCGCAGGTGAACTTACGCCAACTAATATAAATTTTGCTCACGAAATCAATTTTATTGATAGTTTCTTGAGTATTGAATTAGTTCAAATTAATAATATATATAATAAGCTAAATAAAATTTTGGATTTAATTTTTATTTCTCATAACATTAAATACAATTTGTCTGAATGCCTATGCCCGATTTCACCATCTAATGTTCACCATGATCCGCTTGTTCTCAATGTTGAATTTTATGAATTTATTGAGACTCAGCCAGAAAACCGAGCATTTAATTTTAAATTTTGTGATTTTGAGTTTCTTAATAATAGTTTAATTGATATTGATTGGGTTAATCTATTTGATGGAAAAAATGCCGCAACTTGTTTTGATTTATTTAAATCAAATGTGTTACAAATGTGTCATAACCATATTCCTATACTCCCTCAGAAGGTATATAAGCTTTCATGGTATACTTGTGGGCTTAAAAAACTAAAAAATTTACGCAATAAATTTCTTAATCTTTTTAAATCCACTGGAAATTCTGAATATAAGGAGAAATATGTGCATTATGTGAGAGAATTCAACTTTTTGAATAAGTTTTTATACAAACAGTATATTTTAAAAATGGAATCTAGTATCAAATCAAATCCTAAATCGTTCTGGAATTTTATTCAATCAAAAAAGAGTGGATCTTTTATTCCTACCTCTATGTTTTATAATAATATTAGTTCCTGTACAATTGCGGATACAGTAAATTTATTTGCGGATTATTTTAAATCAAATTACACTGATGATACTCCATGGTGCGAACCCTCTATCTTGGATAACATTAATTATTTTTTGGATGTCGGTTCTATTACTTTGTGTGAAACTGATGTTTTAAATGCATTAGTTAAAATGAATCATTCTGTTAAAGCGGATATCGACGGATTTTTATCAAAGTATGCACTGGCTTTATGTAAGCCACTATGCATAATTTTTAATAAATCTTTGCATTCTGGTATTTTCATTGAGTCTTGGAAAATAGCATGTGTTACCCCTGTTTTCAAAAGTGGGCTGAAAAATAATGTCGTTAATTATCGTCCTATTTCCAAATTAACAAACGTCTCTAAATTATTCGAAAATATTATTAAAGATAAGCTTTACTTTTTAATTAAGGGTCATATTTGTCCTGAGCAACATGGATTTGTGTCTGGTCGATCTACCATAACAAATTTGTCATTATTTTCGAATTTTTGTGTTTCCTCTTTTGGATTGGGATACCAGGTGGATGTTATATATGCTGACTTCGCAAAAGCCTTCGATAAAGTTAAGCACAGTGTTTTAATCGTAAAACTAGCTAAAATGGGCTTTCATGGTACATTTCTTAATTGGATTAAATCGTATCTGAGTTATAGACCGTGTGTTGTAGTCATTAATAAAAATAAATCTTATAGTTTTATAGCCACCTCTGGAGTACCACAAGGAAGCATCCTTGGACCACTATTTTTTATTATGTTCATCAATGACATTCATAATTGCTTTCGGTTCTCAAAATTTTTACTCTATGCAGATGATTTGAAAATATTTAATCGTATAAAGAGTATAAGTGATGTCGAATTATTACAACGTGACTTATGCAATGTCAGCAGCTGGAGTATTCTTAATGAGTTGCCTTTAAATATTGGTAAATGCTTTCATTGTACGTTTACAAAATCAAATAATGTACTCGATTGCAGGTTCCATATACAGGGTACATATCTCAGGTCAGTTAATCTTATTAAGGACTTGGGTATAGTTTTTGATGCTAAGTTCACATTTATTGAGCATTTGCATTATGTCATTCCAAAAGCTTATGCAATGTTGGCTTTTGTTCGTAGACATAGTTCTATGTTTACTGACCCTTATACATTTAAGAGTCTTTATTTTTCATTTGTAAGGTCTAGATTAGAATATGGCTCCATCATTTGGAATCCGTTTTATGTAACTCATTATGCTAGACTTGAACGAGTTCAGAAAACTTTTTCTAGATTCGCTTTACGTTCATTAGATTTTGGTGATTCTAGACCTTCATATAATGCACGTTGCTTAATTTTGGGATTAAATACCCTAGAGTTGAGAAGGAAGGTTATGTCCTTAACTTTTATTTTTGACATAGTTAATTCTAATATTGACTGTCTATTTATTTATTTATTTAATTTAATTCATCTACTGGGCTAAAACCCTTACAGATTACTAAAACAGTACTTAAAAATAGTTTAATAAATAATTCTTAATTTAAAGCTTGAGGGAACATAATGATTTCCTTGAGTTGCTTAATAAAAATACTCCTATTAACACTAAAATCCAATTGATTCGCAAACTTATTGCTGTTCGAAAGACATCGAGAAAGCGGCTCATTGGAACCATAATTAGTTCTATGGTAAGGAGTGTAGAAAAAATTTGACTCCCTCAAATTACGTGCTGGGACATTGAATGGAATTAATGCTAGTAATTCAGAAGAATTAATTTTACCATCAACCACATCTTTAATGAACATGATATTATTAAAGAGTCGTCTATCAGATAAACTGCTGAGGCCTAAAAGACGGCAACGCACCCAATAAGAAGGCATAGTTTCCCACGTGTACAGTCTTCTTAAAGCAAATCTAGTAATTCGTTTCTGGATATTCTCAATACGGGTAATCGATACATCGTAAAAGGGGTCCCATATAACTGAAGCATAATCAAGTAGAGATCTTACAAGGCTATAATAGATAGTCATAGGTGTTAGGGGATCAAAAAATTCTCTGGAATTCCGTTTTAGAAACCCAAATTGGGAGTCCGCCTTTGCGATGATATATTCCAAATGAATATCAAAAGAAAGCTTCTGGTCAAAATAGACACCAAGGTCTTTAAATTGACTCACCCTGAAAAAACTATCAGAACCGTTATACTTATACTCATAAATAGTAGGAGTTACTTTCCGTGCAAAAGTGAGGATCTTACACTTATCAAAATTAAGATTTAGCTGGTTAGTACTACACCATTGCAATAAAGATGAAATATCATCCTGTAGTTTCACACAATCCGTGAAATCTTTAACTTCTAGGAAGATCTTTAAATCATCGGCATATAAAAGACATTTGCTGAACTTAAAGGACTCAGTAACATCATTAATGAATAAATTAAACAGTAAAGGACCTAAGTGACTCCCCTGAGGAACACCAGATGTTATCTTAATGGGTCTGGAACAATTATCACCAATTTTGACAGCAAATGTTCTATCAGATAGATACGAATGGATCCATTTTAAAAATTGCGAGTGTATACCTAATTTTTCAAGCTTCATTAACAAAACAGGATGTTTCACGCTATCAAAAGCCTTTGAAAAATCGGTGTATAATACATCCACCTGCAAGCCCCTTTCAATAGCATTAATTGTAAAATTAGAAAAAATGGTTAAATTAGATGTAGTGGATCTACTTTTAAAAAAACCATGCTGTTGCAAAGCGATATAACTGCGCACTTCGGCAAAAAGAAGTTTGTTTACAATTTTATCAAGGACTTTAGGGATAATTGAAAGCTTTACGATAGGCCTGTAATTTTCAACCAAATATTTTTGGCCAGACTTAAATATGGGTGACACACAAGCAGTTTTCCATTCGTTTAGAAATATGCCGCAAGAAAGGGATTTGTTGAAAATCAAACCCAATGCAATGTGCAAAGTTGAAGCACAATTTTTTAAAAACACAGGTGGAAGCAAATCAAAACCAGCACTTTTGGAGCAGTCAAGGGACATTACAGCTTCTAGCACCTCCTTATCGGGTATATCTAACTTGCCAATATTCAAAAAATGCGGTAATTTGGAAAAATTATTAGAATCACTTAGAAAGCTCACGGCATTAAAAACAGATCCAAAAAAATCAGCAAAAAGTTCCGTAATCCGCTCGTTATCACTAGACACCTCACCTTTATACTCCATTGATGAAGGAAAACCAGAAGATTTCCTTTTATTATTTAAAAATATCCAAAATGATTTCGGATTCGACCTAAGGCCTCTCTCAATGGAATCGATATATTTCTTATACAAAAAATTCGCCAGAAAGTCGAATTCACGCCTACGCAAAATAAAAATTGCTTTGTCAGCTGACAAACCTGTTTTTTTGAATTTCACATGCGCTTTATTTCTTAAATTTCTTAGATTGACTAGCCTTCTATTAAACCATGGATGTTTCAAGGAATACATTTGTTTTTTTACTGGAACGTACCGCCGTAGCCCTTCATTTATGATATGCTTGAATTTAGTATACATGTCATTAATATTCATATGCTGAAACACCAAACTCCAATTAAAAGACCCAAAATAGTCGTTTAGTCCGACATAATTGGCGTTCTTAAAATTGTATGATAGGCTACGCCTAACCAGCGAGTCATCAATGAACTTATAAAAATTTATATTTAAAACGATTGCTTTATGATGAACAGAATCATTGATCAGCAGAATATCGCATTTGAAGAGTTCATATTTAAAGTCATTATTAATAAAAATGAGATCTAAAATTCTCTTAAGATCATTTTTAACATTATTTATCTGAAACAGATTTAAGGCATATAAAGAATCGCAAAGTGTGTATTCAATTGTGGTCTTTAAACCAAAAGGCAATAAAATTCTTTCCTCGGCGCAAAAATTCCAATCAATATTGCCCACATTAAAATCGCCGAGCACGCACGGAGTTTGATTAGCATTTAAAGAGCCAACAATATGATTAATATTAAAAATATGATCATTATATATACTCAAACTACTGCAAGGTGGAATATAACTTAAAACAAATACAATTTCATTTTTATTATGAGTGAAATCCTTACTAATAGAAACTGAAACACAGATTTGCTCAATATCACCTGTACTACGTGGAAGCTGAATTTCTGTACTGGAAAATTTTGAGGATACTGCAATTAAGACGCCACCACCTCTTGACACACCAGGTTTTAAAACACGATCCTTGCGGTACACCATGTAGTTCGAGTCGAACAACTCATTCGACAAGAAATGTGACGTCAGCCAAGTTTCAGTTAATAAAATTATTCCATAATCGTACGACGAAGTAGCAGTGTGGAGTGCGCAAGTTTTCGAACGTAAGCCACCTACATTGTGGAAGTAAATAGAAGCATTGTTGTTGACATTCTTTGTTGGGTTTTGATTTCGTAAACAATTTTGAGCTGCAGGTAGGGCTTCCGATGGAAGCTCCGATACCTGCACAGGAAACAAATCGCAAGGCGGCAGCGGTGAGTCTAACGATTCAATTGATTCGCCTCCACATTTGATAAAAAAGAAAAAGGCCGAACACGTACCCCAGATGGCCACAATGCCGGATTGAAAACCTTATCATAATCATTCTTTGAGATAACAAGTTTGAAATTAACTCTTTTCAAATCTTTAGCTTCAACGCCTCTCTTTACAAGACAGTAGCACCCAATGTCTTTTTTGTCAATCTGTGTATGAGCAGAAATGTAGTCAATAACATTATCAGCAGTAACCGATGGCTTAAAAGATGAAAGATGAAGAACTCTCTTGGGTGCAGCAACATCAAGCTCATTATTTACGTTTCTACCAACAATAACCTTTTCTTTGTTTTGTTTATTTTTCATTTGCTTTTTGTTACGCACAGTATTCCACTCATTAGTTGAAACAACAGGCAGGGGAGCAGATAAGAGCGCATCAATATCACCCACAACATCATCAACAGCGACAGCAGCAACCACAGATGCAAATGAAGCAGACATGCGAGAGTTAGTATGCAAAGAAGAAGTATGTAAGGTGACGTCATCATTGATCGAAGAGACAGAAGCAGATCCCACGTTCAAACGAGTAGCATCAGCAGCTGCAACGGCACCCACGCAAAGAGAAGAATTAGAAGGAGAGCGTGATTCAATTAAGTTAGAATTCACTGCAACTGAACTGCATGTAGACTCCAGACTCTGTAGGTCAGCATTTGCAATAACAACACTGGGACTTTTTGAAGTTTGCAAGTTAACGGAGTCAACTTCAATTAATTGATTTTTATATTCCACCTAGACAGTTGCGACATTTTGATTTATTCTTCATAAAGAATCATAAAACTAATTATGCTCAGAATGAGCCCATTTCTAGAGCTCTTTCATTATTTAATAGACTATCATTTACTAATGAATTTGATTTTTCAATGTCTAAAGATTCTTTTAAAAAGTTAGCTTATAGTCTTAATATATTTTAATTTCAATTACTATAATTATTATTTATTTTTATATTTATTTTTAATAACTGAATTTTATTTTCATCATTGTTACTTTACTTAATTACTATTATAAGATAATTGTGTATCTAGTCTGTAAGGAAGTTTATTCCAAAGACTTAATAAAGAAATGAAATGAAATTCATTGAAGAGAAAAAATTAAAAAAGTTTATCAAATTGTTTTTATTCAATATAATATTTCTAGAATCGCAATCTTGGGTTAGACTAACATTAAATGCATTTTCTATAATTAGTAAATCGTCATTTATGATTTCAATGCTAGTTTTATTATTCTTAACAAGCTTACAATTGTTCAAAATTACACAATTCTTGCTAGAGTTCAATTCTTTCAGATTAGCGTTTTCTTCATAATTATAAGTCAATCCATCTAACGTCACTATATAGTCTATTGTCTCTTCTATTTCAAAATGGTTGAAATAGATCCGTTTTCATGTAACCAACTGGTATTTTTAATGCAAATATAAGGGAGTCGTTCTTGTACGTCATTAACCCCATTCTTATGTATTTAAGTTTAAAAAAGTCGATTCTGAAATCATCTATTTCTTCAGTAGTAAGAATGCCTGGGTGAACCACATGGTTTCTTGCTGCTGCGATATTATCTTGTATTTGGGTTACTTTACTCTCTACCGATTTTAGTTTCAGTAATTAGTCGGAATATAAAAGTCTTCTGACTGTTTCGCCATTTCTCGTTTTTATGTCTACGAGGGATTCTTTTATGTTAAGCCTATCTTTATCTACTGCTTTCCTTATTGTTTCGATAGATTCATTAAAGTGCGTATTAACTTTAATTTGTCCATTTAATGTGGTGATGGCGTTATGACTGTTTTCGTCCGTAAGTCTTAGATGTTCTAATATTTCCTCCCTATCGTCATTGTCCATTAGACCAAATAACCATTTATAGGCGTTACCTGCAACATTAATAAGACCTCGTTTCTTTCTATAGATACTGTTTGGCATGATAGTCCTAATTTTTGATTTTATGATGCTAATTTCCGACCTAAGAATTTCCTTACCGTGAATGTCTAATCCTTCTACCATTGGACTCAATTTGATTGATCAATTTTAAAATTTCAAGTGGTTTAATAATATGTAGAACCGTGTTCGTTGAATTGACAATTTCCACTTTCCCCAATTGGATCATAGAATAGCCAATATCATCGTCCAAATGGTCAATACGGAGTACTGCTGTGGTACCCATTACAATCAATAGCAATAGTGTAGTGGTGCTCATGTTTTTAGTGGGCCTCGTTAACCTGAAATTTGTATTTTCTTTTTACCTGTGTTTTATGAAATTTTTTAAATTTATTCTCTTTAAAAACTAGGTGGTTATTTTCTTTCGTGTAGTTATTGATTTTTTTTGTATCTAGGTTGAAATTTACTAACCTTATAATTTCTAACATAATTATTTTCAAAATCATCTGGTACATTTTTTGCATTTCTCGCGTTGATGTAATTAATTCTATTACATTTTACCCCGTGAATTATTTCCGAAAGTTTGAGTAGCTGTTCGTTTGAGAGAATATTATTGAGCAATTCGATGGGCTTATGATTTGTCGTAGAGTGAATTGTGTTATTGTAAGCGATAACTGCTTGTGATACTTTTTCTTTTATACTCATTTTATTATTTGGGTCGGCATTGAAAAGCCGTAAGTGTTCGTTTAAAGTTAAATGAAGTCTTTCTACGTCCGAATTCCCTGTCTTTTTATAAGGTGTGGTGAAATGAAAATCTATATTATTATCTTTAAGGAATTCTTTTATTGCCACTACGTCCAACTCATTGTCAGTAACCAACATGCTAGGTTTTCCTAAATATTGTATTCTCATTTTAATACTTTCTACAAGCGAAACTCAAGATCTATCCTTTAATGGGTGAACGGTAGCGTACTTTGTTAGCGTGTCTATACTAGTAAGGTACATTACATTTCTCTGAGGGTACCAGATATCGAAGTGAACGATTTGATTATGTTTTGAAGGAGTTTCCGTAATATGTAGGTTGTGTTTAATTGGATTTCTGTCAAATTTAGCCCTTTGACAGACATCGCAGTTATTAACGTATTTCTGAATTACTTTTTGAAGATTTGGGTAATAGTGCGTTCTCTTGATTTCCTCAAGTATTTCACTTATACCTCTATGGTTATTTTCTAAATGTCTTTTCTCTATTAGTTCCAAAATTTTACCAGAATCCGTAACATCTTCTAAAAGAGTGTAAGACCTCAAAATCTTTAGATTATTGTTATTCCCAAAGTATTTGGCGTAAAACTGTTGAAATTTCAAAAAAAGTTCATTATCATGGCAAAATATTACAACTAATTCCTTCGACGGTAGTATTTCTTTCATTATTTCTAAAATGTTACTGTCCTTTGTAACATTGACTGTGTCCCGAATTTTCTTTTATACAAAAATTTTCTTGTTATCGTTTCTTTTTCCCCGTACTTTAAAATTAATTGTATCTTGAAGATATTTATCGGATTTTCCGTTATCCTGATAAAATCTGTGCCGTCAGTTTCTGCACTATGCACAGTATTATCATCATCATCATCATTTTCATATCTTTTCCTTAACTCGTTCAGAACTTCCTCCGTTGACATAACATCTTCATTAGAGACAACTCCACCAGAAACATTCGTAGCTATGTTTTCCTCATATAATTCATTTAGGTGAAAATCATAATTTTCAAAATTTTGTTCGGTGGGAATTCTACTAAGTCCATCTGCAACTACGTTTTCTTTCCCTTTTATATATTCAATATCGAAGTTAAAATCATTAAGTTTTATTTTCCATCTCTGGAGTTTTGAATTCGGTTCTTTTAAGTTATTTAACCAAACGAGAGGGCGATGATCGGTTTTAATAAGAAATTTCCTTCCAAATAGGTACGGTCGGAAGTACTTTGTCGCCCAAACTATAGCTAAGAGCTCTTTCTCTATAGTACTATAGTTTTTCTCGTGGTCATTTAGTGATCTACTCGCATAGCAGATAACTTTATTATTTTGCATTAGGACTGCCCCAAGAGCAAAGTTGCTGGCGTCCGTAATCAACACAAATTTCTTTTCAAAATTTGGATGGACTAGTATTGGGTCCGATTTTATCATTTGTTTTAATTTTTCAAATGCTTCAATATAATCCTTATCTTTGAGATTAATTTTTGCATTTTTTTAAAGTATTTCACCATATGGTGGGCTATTTTGGAGTAATCCTTGATGAATTTCCTGTAGTATCCTGTGATACCAAGGAATGATTTTATATCTTTTTGGGTCTTTGGTAGCGAAATTCGTTCTATTTCCTCCACTTTTTTTGGATTCGGTTTGATACCTTCCTCGCTAATCACATGTCCTAAAAATTCAGTTTCTTTAGCTAAAAATTTGCATTTATTGAGCTGTACCTTAAGGTTGGCTTCGTTTAGGCATTTTAAAACTTTGTTAAGTGACCCCATATGCTCTTCTATGCTACTAGAAAATATAAGAATGTCGTCTAAATATACCAAGCAAGTTTTCCCTATGTGCTCTTTGAGGACTTCATTCATGAAGACATTCGTAGTGACCATTTGCTGTTGAAAATGCCGTTTTGTGGAAGTCTTTTTCGTCCATTTCTATTTGGTGAAAGCCCTGGGCCAAATCGAGAGTTGTGAAGTATTAGCATCTTCCCAATTTATCAAATATATCATCTATATTTGGTATTGGAAATCTATCCTCGATAGTGATGCTATTCAATTTCCTATAGTCGATTACAAGGCGCCATTTTTGTTCGTTTGACGCATCCAGCTTCTTTGGTACAATCCAAATAGGGCTGTTGTAAGGACTACAGGACTCTCTTATTATGCCCTGTGCTAACATTTGTTCTATTTGCCTGTCTATTTCTGCTTTGTGGACTTCCGGGTATCTGTAGAGTTTTGCGTACACCGGAATATCGTTTTCTGTATTTATTTTATGTTTTATTTTACTTGTGACACTTAAATTTGTATTATCGTTATAAAAAATCCGCTTGTATCCTTTCAGTAAGTCCAATAACTGCTTTTTTTCAAATTCCTTTAAATGTTCTGTATTAATGCAAGTTAAAGTATCTTTCTCCTTTACTTGGATAATGAAAATTGTTGTCACATTCTCCGTGTAACAGTTATTTTTATAGTTTTCCTCTTCCTTGTTCATATAAAACACAAGTGAGGTTTTATTTGTTTTCAGTAATCTATTTGGGTAGTCTATTACGGAATTTAGTTTTGCTAAAATATTATTGCCTATTAGACCATCGAAATTTTTGTTAAAATTAAACTCGAGAAATTCGCACATCAAATTGTCTTCTTCGAATTGTTTAAAAATTGGAAATTTACAAAGTTTTTCAGCCCGATGCTCATTTCCTAATGCTATTACCTTTACGTCTACTCTAGTTTTCCATTTGGGGTTACAAATATTTTCATTTATTAGGCTGAATTCTGCGCCAGAATCAACAATAAAATATAATTTTCTTACTGGGGTTTCTATTACTATATAGGGTAGTTGTTTGATAAGTTTGTTGGAAAATTCAACCCTGAATTGCTAATGTCCATTGGTTCTTGCTCATTGTTTTGGCTTGAGTTTCTAGAGTTTTTCGAATTTCCCGACTGGTTTCTAGAATTGCCAGAGTTTTGATAATATCGTCGTTGTGGATCATTTCGATTATTATCATTGTTGTTTCTATTGGTGTTGTTACTATAGTTGTTGTCATTGTTGTTCCTATTGGTATTGTTGTTATAGTTATTGTCATTGTTGTTCCTGTTGGTATTGTTATTATAGCTATTGTTATTGTTGTTCCTATTATTGGAGTTGTTGTCGAATCGTCGTTGGTTGTTTTTATTATTGTAAGTGTTACTGAATTTTGGTTGTGGGAACTGGTTTCGAGTTCTATACTGTGGGGGTCCGTATTGGGTATACCCCTGGTGTCTAGCCGCTACGATGATATCATAAGCCTCTAGTAGTGTGCTAGGGTTCCTAGCAAAAATCATTGTTTTTGTTGGTTCTGGTAGATTGTTGCGAAACACTTGCAACGCTATTCTATTAATTTCCTCTCTCGAGTAGAGGTCCTCATTATGTGTCATACTTCTATTTATGACTTTGGTTGTATTTTTTTGAATAGTATAGAAAAGGTTTTCTATGGTCCCATTCAAAGTTATTGTTTTCAATCTCCCCATCAACTCCTGGACCGTTTCTTTTTCCCCGAAGTTTCTTTTTAATGTCTCCCTAATTAATGCCCACGTGCTTGTGTCTTGTTCTCTATGTAAAGCTTACCTACATTTCCCTACACATTTGTTTTTTAAATAGTTTAAAAGAATATTTTTCGATGCCACGTCAAAGTGATCGAACGAGGGTAGTAAACTTTCTATTTGCTGGATAAAATCCGGCAATAGAGATGGGTCTGTCCCATTGAACTCCTTTATATGCCCTATGCAGTTTATTAATAGGTTCATCTGTTGAATTATATTAGCTTCCATTTTTGCACTTCTTTTTGGGAATTGAATTTTTCTTTTTAAAATACCACAAACCACAATTTTTATATATATAAAAGAAATATTATATAACTCTAAATATATGTATAACTAATAACATAAAAAAAAATTTTAAGTAGTTACGATCTTCTTACTTGTTGTTTCTATTCTCCAGTGACTTTTGGATGAATTCCTCTTCTCCAGTGACCTTTTTGGATAGTAGAAGATATTGTCGTGGTATCCGCTTTTGCACTCGATTAAAATTAACTGATTTATGATCCTTGGTTGTTCTGTTTGCTAACAGCTTTGATTATAAGTCGTAAGTCCCTTTGTTAATTCTGCTACTGCTGTTGCTCTGCCATACACATACACAGCCTTTTCACAAAGAAACGAAGCAATCGAAACAGAATTTTTCTTCAACGCCACATTAACTGATGGAAAATTCTTCCAATATTCTTTCAGGTTTCTTAAACAATTTACAACAGTCGTACCATGATTATATGGTTCAATGCGGTAAAAATATCAACTTTTGCTTGCACAAGTGAAAAAATTTATGTGAAAGTCTTTCCCGTCTTACAGAAAAAAAAATTCTCTTTGAAAAAATTTCTTTATTTTATTTTTTCCGAGCAAAGTGTAAAAAAAATTTTTCTCTTTAAAAAATTTTTTATTTTTCCAGACTGCGCCAGTAAACGTGTTGAGTTTAGCTTCTTTGTCAAAACTGACTTCATTTTATTTCTTTACACATATTTTGAAAGTACATTTCAGTTTTAAAGTACATTTTAGTTTTTCCCATGCTAAATTATTTATTTGAGTCAGCAGACCTGCATGGAAAAGTATCCTATTGCTCCCACTTCAAATTGTTTATACAAAGCAGTTTGTATAAATACACAACTATACTTATGTGTAGTTTCAAGTTGCCGTTTATTTAATATGAAGTGGTTGCGGATACAGTGGGATGGGTTCACACAGTGGTGTGGTTACGATTATGTGACTATATGCATTTGAGCACAGCAGGATTTACTGTAGTGATACAAATGTAAAACTACTTAAACATAAATTAAATTGCGTATTAATTCTTACTACTATTTCTCTTTTTTTTAAATGTGCGAATAACGGCAACCCTAAACGTTTAACTCAATTATTTTGGAACGTATTCGGCTCTCCCGATGTCCGCTGTACCAAACATTTATGTTGGCCGGAACTCGATCGCACTTTCACGACTAATTGGGCTTCACTACTTGCGTTGCGCCTGAACGCTTATCTTTGTTTTCCGCACTTTAAGGCTGTTATAAGACTCCATTCCATCCTTCCTGACGCGGCACGCACTGGCTAACTGGCGGTTTCAGGGGTAGTCTTAACCGCTGCATCACGTCGAGAGTCCAACAGTAAATTTCATTTCCGCTGATAGCCGGAAGTGAAATTTTAAATTTTATTTCCGGATATAAAAATGGATAAATGACTCAAAAAAAAAGATGTATATAAAAGCAAAAAAAACAAGATCAAATTCAAATCTCCCTAATATGTGCTTCCAAAAAAAAACTAAGTTCAAATTAAAACTGAAAATTCAAAATCTTAAGCACAAAAACAATACAATTTAGCATAACAGGGCGGGACTATCCATACTCGAGAGGGAGAGAGTTGGCACCACCCTATGCACCCACCCATCCTGTGCTGCTCAATCCATATAAGGGACAACACCCACTTCCCGATCATCGCCGGTCACCATCCTAAGGCCCCATCACCAACCCAGTCGGAAACTACACCCCTCATCGAATAATTTTAAGTACGAAACCATTATTCCACCATAATTTCAAAACATGTCTTTAAAATCATTTAAATTACAAATTTTTATTTTATATATATAGATAGGTTCAGATGCAGACGTATTGCCGAATTTGAAAATATAAAGATCAAAACCAATTTATAACTGCCAGATGGAAACATAACTTAATTCGTATGGGTAAGTGAATTTCGGAAATTTAGAAATGTAAAAAAATATGGCTCAAAATTATAAATTCAAAAGACTTTTGCGAGAATATATTGTTCATGAGATGTCCGGAATATGAAGCATTTATAGAACGGATTTAGATTACATTCAACAAAAACTGAAATTGATACGCTAAACAACCGAAGTAAAAAAAAATATACAATAAATTTTCGCAAAAATTAAATTAATATCAAAATATAAATTTTATAGCTAAGAAAAAATGCAATAAATAAATCTTACACTAAAGATACAATGCCGCTAATTATACATGGACATACGAAAATTTTCCATGGAGTGAGGAATTCCTAAATCAATATAGTTTAGCCATTAGCTTATTTTTGATAAATCGAGAAAGAAAGATCACCTGATTCTGGCCTAAAAGAGCTCTCTTAGAAATTAAATATTTCTCGACGATCAAAGGCACTTTAAAATCAAAATTCAAAAAATACTTATCCCACAACGAACGCGGTCCCTTCTTTTGGAATTTTCCCTTGCAGATACTGAGCGTAAAGAAAAACAATGATGCAAAAATCTCCACAACTCAATCTCAAAGAATTCACCACGACCGGCAAAGAGGATCAAAAGAGATGAAGCTCTCGGCAGAATTCTAGTACTAACGCAAAAAAATTCAGTCGCGTCGCTGTTTTTAAAAACTCACCCACTTATGGTGACTAATAAAAATCTAGACTTTACCACTTAGGGCCTTTTTGTCCAAATTAGGGAATTTTAGAAATCATTTTTATTATATAGTCGAAAAAATCAACGTAATTTAGACAAATTCTGAAAATTATTAAAATAAAATAATAAATAATTTAGCTTACGGGTGTTTTGACCTTTAAATAAGAAAAAATCACTTACAGACTTTTTTAGCTAAAAATTTTTACATATGGCAGCTTGCTCATCTGACAAATGTCATAAAATACTTCACCTCTAAATTTTGCGCACAAATTTTTGAGAAAACAGCTGTTAAAGGTAAACAACTCGTTTCGTCTATTCAAATCGAAGAAAAGTGGAAAATTATTTTTTGACTACTAAGCACCCATTTCATAGACCAGATGACTTATGACTTTCATGTATATTAAATGTTTTCAACTTGGTTGTAATGTTTATAGTTTAAGAGAAATTTTAATGAAATAAAAAGCAAAGAAAATCTTAAAAATAAGTTGCTATCAAATATAATAAAATTGCAACAGCAACAGCGCCAAAGGGCAGCATACGTTTAATCAGAGAATATTGGATTTAAGCTGTAATTCTTTTCCTGGCGTAGTTTTAGATTATCAATACGCTTCTTGTATATAATTAACTCTTATTCGCGTTGCACGGGTGTATTATTAATGGCAGCTAATTCTTCGCGCTTTTGCTTATCGAAAGCATTTCGTTTATCTGTATCTTCATCTACTTTAACATCGTCATCTGGCTTTACTGGTTGTTGTTGCTTCTCGTCGTTTGTTGTTTTCTCACTGGTTAGAAAAATTTTTTCCACCTTTGGCCGCGATACGTTTAATTTTTTTCCTTCTCTAGCTTCCTTGGCTTCCAACAGCAATAACTGCTCACTGATTACCAGTGAATCTTTGGAGCATTCTGCTGTTCTCTGTACATTTGATTTGTTCTCACTTATTACTTGCTCTAGCGCATGCTCTCATCTCGTAACGTATCCACTAACTTTGTTAGCTCTGCCACTTTTTCTTTAAAAGCATCGCTTTCAATTTGCATTATTTTAAATGTGTTCTGCGCATCGTTTTCATGCGCTATTACTTGGGCTACGTCCAGAATAATTTTTGAATTGTGTCTGCACACTGATAGCAAGTGGTGGAGTTTGTTGCTTGTTTTGCAGCTGAAGTTGCTGTTTCATGTTGTCGCAAATTTCATTGTAGACTTCAAGTAACATTGATACACTTTTCTCTTGTTATCCTTTGAAATTACTGCTGGTTTGGCTGGTGTCTCCTCCGTTGAATTTGTAAGAATGTTATACTTTCCATTACGTTTTTTAGTGCCTTCATTTTCTTGGGTTATGTCATCATCATCGTCGTCACCATCATCACTATCTTCATCCTCATCATCATTAGCAAATTTTCTGCTGCCATCATCCAGTGATTCTATAACATTGGCCATATTATTCGTTTCATTAGCAATTTCTGCTGCTAGTTGCGATAAATGTTTTTGCACTGTTTGCAATTTACTATTGAACTTTGTGCATTTGGCTTCGAAGTCCTCGGTTTTCTTGGGTGGTGATAAATTATTAGTTCGCGCGGGGCCACCAAATTCTAATTATTCGCCTCAAGCTAGAGTTTAAAAAGAAATAAATACATTAAAAAAGCTTTTACTTTTAGAAACACTTACTCACGTTAATCTTGCGATTTTATTTTGAAATGTCAAATTTAGTTGGACTACAAAGTCAGCTGTCAGTTTGTTCACCATACTGAAAAATTAATTAAATTTTCACCTTTTGCACGGTTGCAACTCACTAACTCATTGGGGACCAACTCTGGCGTAACCTCATATTTGTATGGGACCAACTCTGAAATAACCTCACATTTTTTTTAAGCTTTTTTTTAATTCTTCTTCTTTTTCTTAGTTTTTTATGAAGAAAATGGAATCAAAAGAACACTACTATACCCACGCAAATAATAATAATGATTTTTAAAGATCAAAAAATTATAAATCTTGTTTGGCAAGCTTCAAAAATCATTGTAATTATGTTTTAAAATTTTCATATTTTGGGATTTTTTTCAGAAAAATTTCATTTTCACCACAACGTTAAGATGTTGCCCCTACGGAAAAAATCATAAACGATACGCCGGAAATTGTTAGAAATCAGCAAAGTTTTCCCAAAACGCAAGTTATTATGACGGCTTTCAACAATACATATACTCCATATGCCAAAAAACTATTTAGAACGCTTGAACTTATATAAACTTATAGCCTTATTAAATATTCTGTCTGGCTTAAATAATTTTAAAATTCCAAACATAATGACAGTTTTTCATAGAATTATAAAAAAATATATTGAAGTTTCATGATTTAATTATTTAAAGCCAAAAAAAATATTTTTTTTTGAAAAATTAGAGCAATCAATTGTTCCTAATATACTCTGGCTTAGTTCGACCGATAAAAACTTAATGAAATATTGAAAATCTAATTAAGACTATACTAAAAGTAAAAATGTTTTATGTTCGTAAGGTTTTGTCTTCAAATTTTTGATTAAATTGTTTAAAATAAACATCTGTAATAATTGTATTTCACTGCATATAATGGGAAGCAATACTTTCTTTGGATTAAACGAAATTCATTTTGAGTTTATGAATATTTTATTAATTTCTATATTTTTTCTAACAATGTCATATATAAATCTACTTTATATCTGGAATATAATCAAGATAGAGTTGTTGATATGTTTCTTAGAGCTCTATTTCGACATTTTTGACCCACTATTCTGACATTAAGGGCTTTACTTAATATGTAATCAGCTACTTACCAAGTTGGACTGTTTCTCATTCGTGTGGTTCGCTTTGTACTATTATTATGGATTTGTTTTCTATTTGGTGAACTCTGCTCTTTCTGTTGAATATAAGTTCATAAGTGTCCATTCCGAATATTTTTTCAATTATTCGATCTCGAACTTGTTATCGCAACGTGCTGGTTAAAATACAAAATGTTTGTTGATATTATTTTTAAACTTACATCGTTTCGAAAGAAACCGCAATCTTAGGCATGACATAAAATAGGACTCTGAAACATTTTTTGTATGATGATACATAAATATTTAAATTTCTCAAGCAATTCCCACAATACCCTAATAATATCCCAAACAAAAAGAAAATTTCCACAAATTTTATTTCACAATGCACGGCAGCATTGTTTTATACGAGTCACACGCATTCTCTGACATGCAATACGTGTGAGCAGAATTTCGTGGCAGAATAGAGCTTCATCTCTTTTGATCCTCTTTCACGACCGGTTCGTTCTCCGTATTCGTGTGGAGTTATCGGATATAACCGCTCTGCAAACTCTTGCCAGTTCGACTGTGTTCGGTTGAATGAATCTTTCCCACAGGGTTCACACTTTTATCACTTGTTCAACAAAATGGCCGCGTTCAGGTACAACATATATACTTTACGGTTCTGATTTTCAATTTTTTTGAGTATTCGGTACAAAATGAAATTTTATAAAAAAAATTGTGGCTGGCACTTATTTTTATGACTATCCATTTCTCCAATCTTTCGCTATAGTTGGGTTTTTTCTTTTCTGCCGCGGAAAAAACTACTTTGTTCGCAGACAAATGAATTTTCGCATTAACTTACATTAATTTAATTTTTTTTACTGCTATTTTATCCCTTCTGCTATTTTGTCTCTGCTCGAACAAAGTGCACCTTTCATAAAAGGATTCTATTAATATATTTATTAGAGCGGAGTTTTTTTTTCTTAAAGCCATTTACCTCTTTTAATTGAAATAGCAACAAAAAAACTTCATTAGATCTTCTTTCTGGAACACTGTTAATTCAGGCACTACTTAGCTTTAAAATTTTTTTGAATATAGTTTTTTTAGGACACTTTCAAGAAAAATCTTTTTACACCGGATCTTCTGTGATGTGACTTGTTTCTTCAGACTTTGTTCGACCTTGGAATTTTTCCGCGAAATTTACTTGACAAGCCGTAAATTTCACAAAATCGGTAGCAGCAGATTAAAACTAAATAGTATTAACTAACTTAATCCTACAACAAAAATCACATGCAAAAAAGAAATATATGGTATACATTTACTTCTAATAAAAATACGAAATCCACTACACCACTACATCGCCTCGTTACTGAATCAAAAATAAATCGCTAAAGAAATTTGAATGTACTTTAATTGTATTCTCTGTATTAAGCTGCAATATTTTCACACATCATAAAATAAAGCTACGAATAAAATAATAGTGGCTGACTTATCTTTTTTCCTCAGAATCCAGCTCCTCCGTGGCTTCTTCTAAGCTTATTCCTTCGTTAGCCACACTGTTAAAAATAAATTTCATTTATTTGCATAATATTTATGAAAAACAAACTAGTTTTGATGTTAAAGTTTCTTTTTTTGCAAATATTTACATTAGTTTGCTTCATATTCGGTTTACCACAAATATCCTGGGCTTGGCATATGCTTAAAAAAAATACTAAACAACTAATGAAATTGATTAACACTTGATTTCCATTTTTTAAACAAACTGATTTCACTCACAAAATTTTAAAATTTTTTATTTTATTTTATTTTAAAACTAAAGCAACCAATTTTAAGCCCGAATTTGCTGTATGATGGTTTTTTTCTAGTGGTTTCTAAGTGCTAAGACTTTAATTCACCAAGCCAGAATTTATTGCGTATAAGAACAGGGAACCGTATTTGTTTTATACAAACAATATACTTAATATGTAACACCTAAATACACTTAACATATAGTATAACTAAAACACTTCACATTGGATAAAATCCCCCCATACTATCAAAACTCTTAATTATCTAGCCGTTTCATTCTAGTTATTAAATCTTTTTAATCCAAATGTTAAACTCGATTGGCCAACAGTCTGCAAAAAGTTTGATGTTTCACTGTTAACTTATACATGTTGCCAATTCCTGAAGCTATCAGAGTTTAGTGGAATCTAAGTAGAGCCTAAGGCCTTAACCAAAATAGACGTGACGAGACGTTAGCAGCTGATCGAACGTTTGTACTCGTTACGTCTGTTTTGACATTTAATCCAAAATGCTACGTTAGCAAACGAATCAAAACCGATCAGTTGTTCTGCAATCCCATAGATAAAAAATATTTTAGCAAACCAAAAATTTTGTGCCAAAAGCAAAAACTGCGTGAAATTACTGAGAATTTAATAAACTTGATTGAAATAATAAATAAGTACATACATAAACTATTTACATTATTCCCAAATCTTAAGATAAAACTTAAAGAAACAAAATTTTGCAGCTACCCTTTCCAAGCTTTGTTCCTCTCATTTTTATTAACATATTTTGGATGGCATTTCAGATAAATTCCATGTTCATCCCTCACAGTAGCAATTACATAAAAAATCTGTCATTTTAATTACTTATTGTTGAATTTTACTTTGAAAATATTGTTGTGTGCAGGTAAACAGCTGGTATGACGAGTAGTGACGCTTTGAAGTTCGGTTCTTACGGAACAACTCGTATAGTCAAAATTTTTCGTTCACTTTCGGTCAGTTACGTTTGTTTATTTTGGCTATTACCATTGGCTTACATACACTCGAACTTACTCGTCACGTCTCATCACGTCTATTTTGGTTAAGTCTTAAGAGCGAGCACAGCTTTGACGTTTAACAGTCATGAGTGAGGATTACCGGCAAATGACGTCTGACACATGCTATCAGACAAGCAAAATACAAGAAAATAAACTTTAAACAGGAAATTAACATATTAAGAAAAAAAAAATCAATAATAAAATTGAAATTGCATAATAAGGTGTCAAGGCGAGCAAAGAAAAAGATCGCAGAAATATTTTGCCTACATGAAGTTGGGAACAATAACACCCGCATTGTGTAATATCAAAAGAGTTATAAAAGCAATTGGATGTAAAGGCGGATAAAATGTAGAGTTTTTGACGAACTGTGCTTAAATTTTTTGCTATGATTTAACTGGTCAAAGCAGAAAATAAAATATACTAGTGATAACCCCCGAGAATCGGGTGTGTTCTGTACACACTAAACAGATCCCGGTGGCATTTTTCTACAAACACAAAAAACTTAATGCAAGTCCCGTTTACATTGCGTTTTGTGTCACTTGGGACATGCCACGCTAAAGGCATTTTAACCATAAGTATCCATCTGAGGGTTCTTAAAACATGCAGTCAAAATTTTTTAAAAATGGGGTGGAATGCTCAAGAGTAGATATGAAAATATTAGTTTCAAAAGTGAAGTCAAATTTAGTTCAAAGTAATGCCCGCACACAAAAAGCGAGAGTTTTTTACAAACACCTAAACAATAAAAATTGAGAGCCTTTCAAAAAATATTCATTACATCTATTGAAAAAAAATGCATCACATCTTCCAAAAATATGAATCCAAAATAAGTGTCCATACAACAATAACATAACACAAAGTTGCTGTTCCTTTGATCTTTCTTTTCAAATATCAAGCTCCACTTACAATTGCTATTGCTTTTGATATTTTAGTAACAACAACGCTTAATTGGAAAACAATAACAAATAGAGAGAGAGACAGAGGGTAGTAGGCATGTAGATTTTTTTCTCCTCGCTATGGCGAGGCTTTTGCAGTTAATCAGTGCAATGCTTGAAAGAGTTGAAAAAAAGGGAATCTTTCCACGCTTATAGCTCCGCTTCTGGTCAACGGATTTTGGATCCAATAATTTTCCGCAACTCTGCTGGATGAGCACTTCAATTTGATATAGCATTTGTTGCTGTAGCTGTTCTAGATCGCGTCAATTAAGCCTTGCCTTCGAGGAATAAATATATATATTCTGCTTGCAGACTCCTAAACGTCGGCGAACAAAGGTTACTGAAGATATCACATAGCGGTGATTGAAACTAGTATATGCAGCTAGTTGCCCAATTTTTGTTTCCTTACAATTGTTGGAGTTATTCTCCTACAATTAATGCATTTTGTGCTTGTAGATTTTTTGTTTTTGCACTAAAAGTACTGAACATATAGCGCTATAAAATACATTTTAAATTTTACTTTGTTCTTTTAACACATATAAAGACATCAAATATTTATATGTCTGTAAAAGTGTTTGACCAACAACTTGATAAGTTCTTTGATCATGTGTACGCCCATTCTTTGACAGCACCAAAGAAGAATTAAACAAAGAATAGTATTGCGCATTTCGAACTTAAATCACCAGATTTTGTGTAAAAATCTACGACTATGCGAACTAATTTTTATTCTCTGCAAAAGAATAAAAAAAAATATTGATATTCTATTCATGTAAACATTTAATTGCATTAGTTCAATTAAAATTTCACTGCAAAATTAATATATATGGTATGATTCCACTGCACGACATGCAACACGATACGTTGGAAAAGCGTTCTTTAATTTGGTTCTTTGACAACCAATTATATTATTGAGTTTGCACACTGTTGCTATAACTGATAATTGTTAAAATGAGTATACTAGAGTGGAAGAACTTTAATTTTTTTCGTTTGATTCCATGTGCAGATCAAAGGAAAATCAAGGACTGTCTAAAAGCAAAAGTATCGTCGTATATAAGCAATTCTGTCTATAAAATATTCTGTGATGAGCTGGGATATGTGCACATATTTTTTCGCAGTTGGGAGTCGATTTCATTCTACGCCAACAACTCTTCCATATATTTGTGTGCTCATTTGAGTGAAACTAATTTTTTGATAACTTTGTCAAATGCAGATTGCATCAGTGGAATAATTTTAAAAGTATGGGACCTAAACAAATTAACAAAACGTAATGGCGCTCTTTGCATTGGAACTGCAGTCATTTCATCTCAGTACAACGCTAGTGCCTTGGACATGTCTTACCAAAACTCATATTCTTGCATAGCAGTGGGCTTTGAGAGCGGGGAAATTTGTCTATTCAGAGGACAAATCAATCGTGATTTTTCAGTTGGATTCCGGAGTTTTCAAGCAAGTAGCAATCGAATATCTGGTATTAAATTTAAGCAAAAAAATACCAAATGTCTCACCATGTTCGTTAGCTCCGATGCAGGCGTATTTTGTTACACCGTTACTGAAAACAATGAAGTCAAAGAAACAAAATTTGTTTTGGATGCAAAAATTGTTCCAATACCCTGTTGTGCCTTGCAAGCCACCGGCAGTGCTACAGATCCCTACTTCATCGTCGGGCGTAATGATGCAATATACTGCTACACAAGTGACGGACGTGGTCCATGTTATGCCATTGAAGGGGAAAAAAAATGTATCGCCTGGTTTGCCAATTACATTGTCATCGTCATTCGTCCGAACAATTCGTCTTTTGTAACTCAAAGTAAAAATATAATCATCATTATAGATATAAGCCATAAAATGATTGTTTTAAACAAATCTATTGAGTCTATTACTGGGATTCTTATTGATAACAAAGCTTGTTTTGTTCTGACAGACGCAAACGAAATGTATGCAGTTTTCGAGAAGGACACAAACACTAAGATGGAGCTACTAATAACCAAGCACCTGTATGATATCGCTTTACGTTTAATAAAGCACGAGAATTGCGAGGAAAAACGCATTGCACATATATACAAACGTTATGGTGATCACCTATACCTGAAAGGGGATTTCGGAGGTGCAGTGGAGAAATATATCAATACAATCGGAGTACTTGAACCCTATTGCATTATAAAACAATTTTTAGGCTCAAAGCTTGTGCGGTACCTATCGGATTACTTGAACTCTTTATTGAAAACTAAGTTTGCTACAGAAGAGCATGTAGATCTTTATATCAACTGTAATTCGCGGATAAATTTGCCAGTAAAATTAGATGAATTTTTGTGTGAAAACGATACAGATGAAGAAGGTGGTACGTTTAAAGAAATCTTTTGCAATATAAACGAAACAATGATGAGTAAATCTGTAATGCGTCAAAGTGGCCCCAACTTGCAACATCAAATATTCGATACGAGCCTGTCACGACTTTTGAGGATTATCAATAATCCGGATGATGTTGAAAAATTTTTCTATCAACTCAGTGAACACGAAATATATAGATTTTTCAAAGAGCACGGACAAACGCTTACTAAATATTATCCTAGGCAAAGCACAGATATTTTAAAATCAATTTGTGTCAAGGAAAAAATTGTTACTTGTCCAGAGTATTTTATTCCTTTATTGAGTAACCAACCTTCGTACTGTGTAAACTTTTTAGAACATATAATTCACAATTGTATTGACTGTAATCCAATAGTTTATAACTTTTTATTTGAACTTTATCTACGTCGTTGGAAGTGCAATGAAACTGATTCTGAAGTGCTATGCCGATTTTTAGAATGCTATGACAAACACTATAGCAAGGAAGAAATACTTATAAAGTGTAAAAATTATTCATATTGGGATGGCATTTTATATTTCTATAAAAATAAACAATTTCACAACTTATCAGTTAGGTTCTACATACGAAGCAGTGACCTGGGAAACGTATATAATTTTTATCAAAGTAATAACGAACTCTATTCGAAGTTTTGGATCCAATCACTAAGAGACATTGAATTCGTATCAGAAAGTTCAATAAGTATGCTTCAATATATTTTAACCGAAAATTCAAAAAAGCAATTACAGTCACCTTTGAAAATTTTGCAAATTATTTCCGAAATGAAAACATCCTTGTTGGTCCATGTGAAGGAGTTCTATATGCAAGAGCATTTAAGGTGTACTAATGAATTGCAAGATCAATCAAAAACCGTTTTTAATTTGAATAGTCATTTAAAACAACTTAACATATTGCTAAAAAATTATTCTTTAAAACCGATTGAGGTTCGAAGTAATGTGTGTGACATATGTAAGCAGCAACTTAATTATCCAGCGGTATATTTTCTTTGTCAACATACATTTCATAAACATTGCTTGAGCTTATACTCCGACGCCGAGCAATATTGTATTACTTGTGAGGCAACTAAAGATAAATCTATAGATAAACCTTTTGAATTTTCTGAAGTTAGTTTCTTATCACAACTTAGACTGTCTGAGGATATTATAGAATTGATTGAAAAGTGCCTCCAAAAAAGGATGTTTAATGAAAGGATTTATGTTAATCAATATATAAATAATACTGCAATATGCAGCAAGCCTAAGCACGCTACTGATTCTGCATTGGCTACACAGCTAAGCGATGTTACCTCAAAGACTACTCCATTGAATGACAATCCAAAAACTAAACATTCAACTAATCCTTTCGAAACTAATGATGGCTTTGTATCAACAAATACATTTGACCAATATGACGCAAATCTTAATCCATTCGAACAATAAAATTACAAAATATCCTCTAAAAAATTGTATGTTAATGTGTATTATAAATTCTAAGTAATAATAAATTTGTGCATATAAATCAAGATCTGTGTTGTTTCTTGATCCACATAGATTTTCAATATGAAAGAGCTCGTAAAAAGTAGGTCTAAAAAACTACACCTTCATAAAATTAAAGAAATTATATTTTTAGTCCTTAATTAACTTAATTAACTTAAAAATAAGTTCTTTACTATCCCAACACTTCAGAAATAACGGATCTTAGTAGATTGTATATAAATATATATAAGTAGGTATGTATATATCCAAAACATTTCGAATATTTCATGGAAGTTTTTCTTAATGCATATGCGCATCTGATATGTACTTGTTTTATGAAGTTTAGTGAAGAAGAATCTCAAAGATTTGCTTAATACTATTAAGAATGCAAAATGATTGTGTAGAGGGAATGTTTGCTTCGTTGTTAAATATACCCATAGCTTTAAAACGATCCGCATCAGAAAATAAAATCCCGATCTCCTAATTCGTCAAATTAATATAATCTCTTTGGATATTGCACTACAGATCAAAAAGCGTGAGAACGTAGCTAACTTGATAGAAAAAGTAGAATAGGGATGCAATATCTATAAAATGCAATGTTCTATCGTTTTAATTGAACTAAATATTTTTTTTAAGTGATATTTAATAGCAAAACAATTTCGTTTTTAATTTAAATTCTTAAGTCACAAGTGTATGTACAATAGGGTGATTCAGTTTTTGTTTCAGACAGGTTATATAGTTGCAGGTACATGAAAGAAAAATTCAGGTGCAAGGAGAGCTCATAATAGTAATATTTATTGGTGGCTCATTGGAATTTTCAGTTTTTTACTTTATTTTATTTACGTAATCAATTTACCGAACCTTAAGTCCTCATAAATTACAATTTAAAATTAATAAAAATAGTGCATAATTATATTTACAGCATAAAAAATCATTTAAGGTAATCGTGATACCATTAGCTTAATTGCGCTGCTGGCTGACCATATCCGTTTGGTAGATGCCTACCAGCAGAATTGATAAGCAAAAACAATGTACGTATTGCGCTAGTGGCTAACCATATCCGGTAGATGCCCACCAGCAGCAGTAAATAGCAAAAAAGTGATTTTTTTTGCGCTTGTGGCTGACCTCATCTGGTCGGGTATATGCCTACTAGCAGCATTGCCAGATGTAAGCTGCATGTACGTTTCTGTAGAACCTGCGATCATGTCCGGTCGGGAAGATGCCTTATGGTATGATAATTTTAAGTGCTGCAAGAAGAGCACACTAAGGTTGCGGTCCATGAGAATGATTCTGATTATAACTTCGACCCAAAATATTTAAGCTGCAAAAGATCAGAAATGAAAAAAAATAATGATCAGCTGAAAGAAGTAACGATTATAAATGCACATTACTTTATGCATTTCATTGAATTTATAGCCTCGTAAACCTTGTTAAAATTATTACAAGCACAGCGAAAAAGTTAATGGAACAAGTAATTGGCTTTGCAAGTATTCAAGTGTAGCAAATTAAATCGTCTCATTGGACGTGGAGGATCATTCAGATTTACTTAATAACCATGCACTGTCTATTTCACCATTACAAAGTTTAATAGTGAAGGAACCATTTTACATATGTATGTATTTCTGCGGTTTTTGAGCAACGGGTCATATGAAGTTGAATGTACATTTGGATTCCAAGATAGACTTCGTAGACAAAATATCAACAGCCAGGAAAATATTTTTTACAAAATCAAAAATTAAAAAACTCAAAAATTTCTTTCGCAAACTTATTATTTATTTATTGTATCAACTCGCTTAGAGACTAACAATAAGTATATATATAAGGTGGGTCGAAATTTTTTTTTTTTCAATCGGCTGGGTCTTAAAATCGTAGATGTCGTTATTCTGAACAACACTGTATGGTTAAATTTTTTTTAAAATGATCATCGAGGGAGCGCGATTCCCCCCAAATTGCTAATTTTCGGTCCTATTTTCATATAATCGATACTGGCACATATCTGTGCAGATAGATCTGGCTCATATTTTTATTTTAGATGCCCACATATATAGCCTTTCGATAGACCATATGAAGGTAAACTTTGCACTTTTTAGCTTCATAAGAATATACTCAGAATGCTACTGGTTCAAGATATTTGCGGCAGAGTGCTCATAGTTTTTGCATTAGAGCTTACGAAAAATGGGTGAAAATCTACGGGAAGTTGCGTATTTTCTAACAGCAAAAAATTAATTGGCTCAGGAACGATATTTTGCGAGACATGAAATTTTTCACAAATTACCTGCAATGACAATTGGATTTTTCGCCTAAAAATAATCTTAATAGTATGTCTTATCAATTTCCTTTAAATGTACACAAATTTCAAGTTTATTGCTTTAAAACTCCAAATTATTCAAAAATCTCATTCTTTCAAGGGATATTATATCCAAAGGATGTTGTTAATTCTTCCTGTTGGTTGCTTTGGAGAAGAGTCAGGAGAGTCTCCACACGAATTTTACAAATCTGATATTTAAGGTGTGTACTCCCAGACGAAGAACTCACCTAACAACCTATGTTAAAGCACGCGAAAATAAAGAAGACGAAGAAATTTAGGAAACCGAAATTTAAGGTCAATATATTTATAATGTTTAAGTCAACGTTATGTCTTTCTTAACTTAATATTAAAGTTCAAAAATAAAAAAAGATCCCTTTTTTTAATAATTATAAGATTTAAAAATAAAGTGCGTGCATTTTTTGACCCGCTAGTACAAGGGTTAAGATTTTTGTCTGATTTCTTCTTTTAGTCTAGAGTCAACATAAAAAATGAATTTTCAGTTGATCACCCTGATAATATAGCTACTTGAACTATTGTGCATTGCTAAGGAATGTTTTTTTTTCAAATGGCCGAGTTATGAATTCTTATGTTAAAACCAGACTTAGATATTTTTGAATTACGTTTCTTCGTTAGGTCCTTCGTACGGATTTTGAAGTGCACGTCGGATAGAATCATTACGTACGAGTACATACTCGAATTTACAACTCTCAAATGTGCGCAATATATATTGTCGATTAGATGCATTATCAAGGGAAATTTTGGATTGCGAACTTTGAACTTTCTCTTTGACTGCTGACAAAATATTTGATTCTCAGGTTGCAATTAATAATTGTTGTGGTAGTTTCAGATTTTGACCGTAAACTATTTCAGCAGGAGACGCTTTTTTGTCTTCTTTAACGGTCGATCTGAGGCTTAATAGAACTATTGGAATCTCTGAATTTTGGATATTGTTTGCTATTAATGAAGTTTTTAATTGTCTATGGACTCTTCTATTGTACCATTGGCTTGTGGATGGTAAGAAGATATCATTATGTGATGGCTACCGATTTCTTTAATAATAAGTTTAAGTGTACCAAAAGTGAATTGAGGTCCTCGATCCGAAGTAATTTCGAGTGGAACACCGAAAGATGAGATGAATTCTTGTTTGAGAGTCTCTACTATTGTGGTCGTGTCTACATTTTTAAGTGGATAGACCTCTGGCCAACGTGTATTTCTATCACTGGCGGTTAATAAGTACCTATAAATATTTGATATGGGTAGTGGACCAACTAAATCGATACTACATATGTTCAAACCGACCGTTTGGGATGTGTATTTTCTGGTGTTAATGATGAGTCGATGTACTTTTGCTCTCTGACAATTTATGCATTCTTGTGCTCATTTGTTAATGTGGGTGTTCATTTTGGGCCAAAAGTAAAGTTGTGTGATGAAACGTTTGAAAGTTCTTTTTGCATGATGAGAAATATTGTGTGGCTTTTTACGGAATGTCTGTGGAGTGTTCGCTTCAGATCTGAATGTTTATAAATGGAATGTCAACCTGTGTGAATTTGTATGTTTTGTTGTCTATGGTGCTCTCTGGATCAATTCAGTGTTTTTTGTATAACTGTTTGAGGTCGGTATCAGCTGTTTTGAGCTCTTCTATTTCGCATCTCGATAGTGCGTCGGCTACAACGTTACCTGTACCTTTTGATGTCTATTATTGTGTTGTTTGTCTAGTACTGCGTTCTGTTTTGGAGTAAAGTGCATTCGTTAATGGTTTGTGATCTGTGTAATCTGTGAATGTCTCTAACAGGATCTGGTTTTGAGTAATTTGTGTGTCGAAAAATCGTGTATGTGTCGTAACAGGTAGCGGTCAGGTACTGATATCGCGTTAAGACGTCTGTAATCACCACATGGTCTCCAGTCATTCGGTTCACGTTTCGGTACTAAGTGTAGTGGAGATGATGTTTTCAAATCAGATGGTCAACAAATGTCAGATTTAGTTAAAAAGTCGAATTTTTGTTTAGCTATTTTAAATTTTGGCAAATCTAGAAGTCGTGGTCTTGTAAATGGTAACTGCCTTCAGTGACTATGTGATGTACAGTTTGGTGTTTGACGGGTGCAGTGTAGTCGGGTTCTGTGAATAGTGAATTAGATTTCTTAAGTAACTGTGTACATTCGTTATCAAGTGTGAATAATTTCGTAAGTGTTGTATTAGTGAATACGGAGAAAGCAGGCGTCGATCAATGAGGCGTTTGCGTTTAATGTCGATAAGAACTCCGAGTTTTGATAAGAAATCTGCACCTAAAATAGGTTTAGATATGTCTGCAATGATAAATGGGAACGGTAAGTCACGTCGTAATTTACATTTTCAGTGTAGTTAAGAGCAGTCTTTTTTTGAAAAGTAAGATCGGATATTTGTTTGAAACCTTTAAATTTGGAGGATGGAAGTACAGATACTTCCGCTCCGCTATCCACTTGGAAGTTTAATTATTTGTTTGGTCATAAACGAAAAGACGACGTGTTAGTGTAGTCGGTCCATCATCAGTCGTCACGATAATGAATTTTTTTTAGGTGTTCGAGTATTTTTGATTTGTGTTATATTGTGTTGTGTTAGTCGTTTGAACATATGCACACGGCTGTTCATATCTACGTGCGTCTTTTCCAAACTTAAAGTGATATCGGCATAGCCAGTTAGATCTACGTGTACGAGACGACTGCCTATAGTTCGATCTACGTCGTATCAGTGTGCGTGAGCGGAAATTTTGTTTGGATCTGAGGGTCCCAACTTCTAATGCCAATTTATTGAATGAATTTAACTGGTAGACTCTGCTAATGTCTGTACTGTCTTTGTACGCTTGTTGGTATTAGAAGATTTGCTGTTTTGTAAGGTTAAAATTTCGCTCTCATTCAGAACTTCCTATAATTTGTCGGCTAGTTTCAGAAATTCATCTGGTTTTGTATGGCCTTAACCTGCTAGTGATATGTTTAATGTTTTTGGGAGTTTTCTCATCCACATATTCAATAGAAGATCTGGTTCTACTGAAGAACCAGCCAGCAGTAATAAGGCTCTGTAAAACTGAGATGGCTTATGGTCTAGCCTTTTGTTCTCACTCAGAGAATGACACTCAACTAAAACCTTCTTCAAATTTTCGAATTGGATATTTATCGAGGGATTTTGTATGATATCTAGAACTATTATAATGACTTCTTGTGGGAGAGCGGCAAGTATGCACCTACGCTTCAGGACAACTAGTCAAAAACTGTGGTAATTTTACGAAAGTCGCATGTATTTCCGTACGGTCAGACGTTTCGGACGGATTTTCTAACACTAAATTAATTAGGGGTCTGTGCACATCTCCTTCTCCTTGCTATGTGAGGGGAGGAGAGTGTAAGATAATGTGAGAGGGGTGACATTTATTTTTCTTTTTATTACTTTACATTTTTTTTTAAAACTTTTCGTTTATTTATTGAACCAACTCGCTTGGAGATTTACAATAACTATGCAAATCTTAAACTAACAAAACGTTGGACTTTCCAAGCCATTGAAAAAACAACATTTCTAAGGTTGTTTTTTCAAATTATATCTTGAGTTGTGGAGTACATAATGGCTACAAGGGTGGTAAGTCTTGTCTCTTCAGACGAGACGTATTTGATATTAAGAGTAGGTTCTTAGCCAGTATGTTTGAATGTTGGTGTAGTTTTTGTTGATACGATCGGCTTATGTGTTACGGTCTCAGCTTATAGTAACAAAAGGTATACCAAGATCTTGGTGTATGTTTATATTCTTGATATGCCATGGTGCGTCGGAAATAGTTCGAAGTATTTTGGACAAGCTTTGTACAAGAGAACTTTCTATTTAAAGCTGAGTTTCGAAAGTTTATGCAAAAGCCAATTAATGCTTGATGCTTTCAACTTCATTTTGAATTTTTTTCTTTTCGATGTGCATTTTCCAAGTAAGGCGTCTGCCGAGGTGCATACCTAAGTGTTTAACTTCAGTGCTCTGAGGTATTGCGGTGCTATTTAGATAAGCGTTGGGGCAAGTCTTTTTACTGAGTGTAAAAGTTACATGGGTACTTTTTTGCTCGTTTACATTTATTCGCCAGTTTAAAAGCCATGTTTCAACTAGACGCATGTGTTCATCAAGGGTATGTGGCGCACTATGAGCGTCTGCGTGACAATATATAATTTCAGTGTGATCAGCAAAAGAAGATGTAAGCACAGAGTTGTTTGTTGGCAAGTCAGAAGTGTAGGTAAAGGATTGGGTCAGGAACACTACCTTGTGGTAGGGTTGGGCATGTAAAAATGTTATCGAGATATCGATAATCGAAATTTCCAAACAGCATCGAAATATATCGAGAAAGAAATATCGGATATATTGATAATCGATTTACGATATTTTTGCTGAAAAAATTAAAATGCAAAAAATGGGGTCCCAACCTACTATGCTCATTTAGCATCGAAATTCTGTAAATATAATCTTAATCTTTTCAGTTGTTGCAGTAAAGATGAATGCCACATTTAAGACATTTGGAAAATAGAATTGCAGTCTCACACAGCCTACAACGCTACTTCTCATCAAACCGTGGAAAATGAATTTCTTTTTCAGTAAGATGTAAATTCCCAAAATCTATTAAAGATGTATTACTATGGTGAAACTGATTAAATTGAGAACTACTTGTTTCAAAGTTTGGAGAAAAATACTTGGAAAAAAGATTTAACGCATCTTGAGAAGAAACTTCATTATCCAGAAACATATGTGTCGGCAGGTTCGAAGAACTTTTTTTTTGAGTTTATAAAGCTCCAAAAACATTTCGGATCAGATTTAACGCTAGCTTCACACCTGCTAACGTAGTTCTTATAAAGAAATGTATCTAAGAAATTAAATTCCCTAACAATGCCTGTGCTTCAGTTGATGCTCAATATAGTAAGTACTCTTATAAAGCTTATAATATTTGTTTCTTAAGTTTTTTAATTTTTTTAAGCCTTTAGTATACCAAGGTAGTTTGTAAATTAGTTTCGGAAGCAAACTAATATTATTATTGCAAACATTTAGAAACTTTGATTTGAATAGAGTAAAGGCATCATGAGTGTCTAAAGGACTCATATCACCCACCACTGATTCAAGCAGTAATCCACCATTATCTGCTTCACAGCTTTTTTTTGCATCACTGCTTTTTTTTCTGAAGATGTTGAAGCAACATTTGATGGTTTACACGATGAAGATGTTGGAGCAACATTTTTGGCTTACATGGCAATTTTAATATCTTAGAACTATTTATTGGTTGCTAATAATTTATTTTTTCTGATTCAATTCTTAACTGCCGTTGAAGAGAGGCGCAATTATTGTCCTACAGTCATGATCAATCCATATATCAATGAAATTCAACTTTTCTTTTGCTCTAAGTTAATACATTTACCACAAGTAAGCTCTCTACAGAAACTGGACTTATGATTGAAGCCCCAGCACTTAAAAGATTTAAACTTTCATAGACCGCACCTCTGTCCCAGTCAATATAAACTTTTTTTTCTTAAATAATATCTTTAAAGCCTAAACCATCAATTTCAACGATCGCATTAAAAACTTAAGGATTTTTTAGGGACTTAAAAACTTTTACACATTTTACTTCTTTAATATGAAAATTGTTTTATTTTTAATTGCGTGAATTATTTTATCACTATCTAAACACGAGCCCATACTAGGTATCAAGATTTTGGGATTTTTCATTCTGGGAAATTGAACAACATAATTTTCACTCAATTTGTTTTTCATTGCATTCGCTAAAATTTTTCTGTCTTCAACATTTTCACAACGAATAGCCACCGCACCATTCGATCTATTTTTCATGCCATTAATTTCAACATTCAGAGATGATGGATTAATTTTTTTTTTCATTTCAATTATTGTTTTCTCACTATTTTGATTCTCTTTAGGTTTGAGAATTACAGGTGCACGATTAACCGAGGGATTCTTTAGTTGAGAAGCATAAGATTCCTTATTTTTTAAATCAATTAAATTTTTTTCCGCATTAATTTTTATTTCAGAACAAATATTTTTAGACTCATTCACATTGTTCTCAATTTCTAGGCTTATCTTGTCACATTGCGAATTAAAAGCAGACAATGTTTTGCATAGAAAATGATTTAGTTTTCACAAGACGCTTGAGCATTAACCAATGCATTTAATCTATCACTGTACTTTGACTCTACAGCTACAAGTAAATTTTTAATTTCATTCTCATTAATTTTCAAAGATTCGCCAAAATCATCTTTATATTCTTTTAAATAACGATTATTAGATCTAATGCTTTCTCGCACATCCTTCAGAACCATGTCAACATCATTAATATATAATATACACTCATCACATGTCTATTTAAACATCTCATTAGAGTTTAAAATATTGCTGCTGGATTGGTCAAGCCCAGAACATCTTATTGATGAGTGGTAAATTTTACCACACACACACGCGCAACGAGTTCACGACTCTCCTCGAATCACAGTCCTACACTCCGTACACTCCTGCATTTGATTCAAATGTAGTTTTAGGCATATACCCGCAATTTTTTCTTTTGGCTTAATAGTTTAATTGAATATGCACAACTTTCACTTTTAAGTTTTAAGACTTCTGGCAACACAAGTAACAGTAATAGATCTAGATCTAACACAACCTATGTCAGCCATGGTTAAAAATTTGACAGTTCAGCCAGCTGACAAAGAATATGAAAAAGAAATGAAACTCTTTTGCGCCAAAATTTTTCACTCTCATATATTGATTGTCAAAATTCGCTAAAACCAATGATGCTGTGTGTTGGAAAGTAAATTTTATGGAAATTTACTCTCGACTGTGGGTGTTATTGGGCAATTGGGGAAAAACTTGGGAAAAAACTTGGCATAATAAATTAATATTAATACATATCATAGGACTTACGGTTAATTTCAATAATGCAAGCTTTCGTTCAATATTTATAACGTCTATGTACACTACCTGTGTGTCCCTTAATAAGCTTTGGATGCAAAATTATATGCAATAGATATAACCACGACCATAATAATGCGTATATATAGTTTCCAAAAGTTAATGAGAAAAATTGAGAAAAAATATGTCTGAGCAATAAGACTGTTATATTCATACATATATGGTTTGTTCTTATAATTAAGAAAATTTTTTTCAAAACTTTTAAGTGATTTAAGTCTTTCCTTTATCACCGATTTTTAAGTAAAATTTCAACCATATCGATATTATTGAATTTAATTTTGGTACGAAATCAGAGTTATCTTTTAAAATCAGTTTCGCTTGCGATGTTAGGTATTTTAATAATAGTCGCATTTCAATTTATTTAGTCCATTTTGAAATTTTATATAATTTGATACCGTCTGATACCGTCATTATAAGCATTCAGAAACACTTTTTAGTTCATAAATGGATGACCTGTCAAATTGGCTTACAATATGAAAAATAGTAAAACTCACGTATTCGCAATATTGATATCTTTCGTTCAGGGTAATTAATTTGCTCACCGAGAATATATTTCCACACATTTTACGTCATAAACTATATGTATTCGACAATGTGGCAGCTTCTTAACACCGCGGTGAAACAAGAAACTATTGAAAAATATGTGAAAATATGAGAAAATATGAAGTTTTTAAAAAGGAATTGCAAGGTTTTGCTTTTTAAAAATCTTTAATATTATGTGGGTATATGTAGGATTATTCATATTTTTCAGCGTTATGCATAAAAGGCTTATGAAGGGAAGAACAAATCAAGAAATTGTGTAAAAAAAAACGACGGCGACGTCTTAGAAAACGACTTCGACGTCTCACGTTTGTTGGTGAGGGGCTTTGCTAGCAAAAGAGTGGTGCGGAAAACCGACGTCGACGTCTTACGTTTGATGGCAAGGGGGTGTAAAAGTGTTCTCTTGTTCGTGAGAGGGCGGGTGGAAGGAAAAGATTATTTCATCCGTGGGTTTGGTGTAATTTTTTTAGCTTTGGTGAATAAGAACAGCTGGCTTTGAAGTTTTGTCAACATTTGCAATTGAAAAATATCAAAACAACGAGAAGGAAGGTAAGCTATCACATAATTTAAATTAATAAAATAAAATAATTCAATTATTTTTGTATTGATAAAATCTTGGTAATATTGTATTAAAACAATTTAAGTTTCGTTGCAGCTACAACACGAGGAGGTTTCACTTAGTAAACGCATGGAAATGGTGGCTAAAGATCCTGATTCAACTGAAGAAGATGATATTGACATTGAACTGCGATTGGCACGTTTTGAGTACCTAATGGAGCGTCGTTTGCTATTATTGAACAGTGTTCTGCTGCGTCAAAACCCACATAATGTACATGAATGGCATAAACGCGTAAAACTCTACGAGGAAAAACCACATGAAATCATTAACACATACACAGAGGATGATATTGATTCGGCTTTAAATGAACTGCAAATCACGTTGGAAGGTCCTAATGCGACTGTTCAAAGCGGCAACATCACAAAGATTCCTGAATTGTCGAACTATTTACGTTTTCTTAACCTAAGAAGTTTACATTAAAGGGTTACAAAAAGTTTTTCTGTGCCTACAGAGATCTGCACTTGCATTTGTATAAAAGCGCAGAAGAATCGCGTAGGGCAGCACCGGCAATAACAATTAATTTGCGTGGATGTGAAGTTACCCCGGATGTTAACCTTGCACAAGGCAAGTTCAGCATTCGTCTTGAAGTGCCACCAGAAGGACGTCATGGTCCAAACAGTGAGATTTGGATTCGTTGTGACACGGAAGAACAATACGCGAAATGGATCGCTGCTTGCTGTCTTGCGGCAAAAGGTCGTTCCCTTGCCGATAGTTCATATGAGAGTGAGGTAGCTAGCATTAAATCATTTCTGAATATGCAAAAACCAGCACATGGTGCTGCAGTAAATGTTGACCCACGTTCGATTGAACCAGTTGACTACCTGTCGCCTAAGATGTATAAGATGTCAAACAAATCAGTCCATCGCATCTTGGAGGCTCACGTCAATGTCAAAAAATTGTCACTGATGGAATCAAAAATAAAGTACATACAAGGGTGGCAGAGTTTGCCCGACTTTGGTGTTACGCTGTTTGTTATTAAATTTGAAGGTCACAAGAAGGAGGAACTGCTAGGTGTAGCCCACAATCGTATCATGCGTATGGATCTTAATAGTGGCGATCATATTAAGACTTGGCGCTATAATACGATGAAAGCATGGAACGTAAATTGGGGCATTAAGTGCATGATGATTCTATTTCATGATGAAAATGTAATTTTCTCATATCAGTCAGCTGATTGTAAAGTTGTTCATGAGTTCATTGGTGGTTACATATTCATGTCAATGCGTTCGAAGGAAACAAATCAAACTTTAAACGAGGAAATGTTCCACAAGTTAACTGGAAGTTGGGTTTAAGTAAACAACTTAGAGTTTTTGCCTTGTAAATGTACAAAGCATACAGTTTGTCATTTCGTCTTATTTTTTTATCAGTTAAGTCGAAAGTATCATACAATTTGTTAAAACTAAAAAATAAAGAATGTACAAATCCGGAAAAATTGAATTATAGTGTCCTTTTGAATTTTTAATTCGTTTCTCCAATTTTCATTTTTGGTGTGAAAATGACTACAAAAAGAAAAATTAGTTAATATTTAATATGAATTAATGAAATTCGTTGCAAATCCTGTCCGTCCACTTCAAAGAATATGAATACTTTACGCCAATTTGTTATTGGAATTGTTAGTGGTGAAATCCAATAGTGAATGTGACAGCTCCATATATTACAATATGTTATCATTTTAGCAAAAAAAATAAAATCAATTGATTATCAGTTATAAAATTGACAAGAGTATCGTTTACTTCTTTATTTCTTAATTTTATTCAATTATTTCCTCGATTTTGGCTAAAAATAAGTGATTTATCGACAAAATCCAAAAAAAAAAACTTAAATTTAATCCAAATTTGGAATAAAACACCCAAAGTGGTAAACCCATATGCAAAATAGTCACCACGCCCGGGTGAGTTTCAAAATGAACCAAAAAAATAAAATTTTCTTTTACGTTGGTATTAGTATTCTGATGAGAGTTTCATTTCTTTTTCATATTCTTTGTTAGCTGATCTTCGTTAATTTAATAAAACCGACGGGAAAGTGAAAAACGACAAAAAGAAAAATTTAAAATAAAAAAGTTAATGATTTTTAATTTATTTGATTTGCGATTTAACCTGTGATCCAAACAACCCACTAAGAATAGTCAGTGTTCAACGCGGCACAAACAACTCGCGGAAGGTTGGCGCATTTTTTTTTAAGCAGCCGAATCATAGATAAACTGAGAAAACATTTTTGACCAAGCGAAAACTGTTGAAAGCGATTGTGAAACGATGGATTAAGGTTTGTGTTGTATGTGGAGTCTACCGTGGCACTACCGATTGTGGCAGCAGACGAGTATCGATGGTAAGTTTATATATCTAAGCGTTGTTGAAATTAGTGCTGAATGTGTTGTTGCAGCTGCGTTTATTGTTAAGATAGGACTGCTGGCTTTGCTCGTGTGTATGGCATTTCCAAAACTGAAGTAAGTAAGCCTGGTGATGAGTTTGGATTGGGTGGCTTTAACTGTTAAAGATAATCCATTGAATTCCAGTCGAATTGGTGTCATCTATTTTGGGCAGATGATGTGTAGGATGACTGAGCATCGAGATTTGGAAATGATAAATACAACGATGTCTGTGCGGTCGTTACCCTTGAAGGTGTTGTTGTTGCAGATTTTGGTGAATGATGTTGCTGATGTTATCACCACCGGGGTTAAATTGACTAAGTAATTGATCGCTTTCTCGGATATTATTATTGTGAGGTGAAAATACACGCGAAAGTGTTAGTTGCTGCTTTTGGAATCTTCTGTTTTTTCTTGGATCGCCAATAAAGTTGTTAATAGGAATTTTATTTTTTATTTAATTTTCATAAATTTTATTTTCAATATTCTTTTATTTGTTAGTCTCACTCTTTTGAACAATAATTTTATATTGAAATACATTTTTAATATGAAACAAATTTTTGATTTTTTTAATAAACTTACAACAAAAACTTAAGCATTATTTATTTTAGAAAATTTGTTTGTTTATGGTGGTATTAAATCACCATATCACCCTCATGCAAAATTTTTAAAATGTGAAGGGTATAGATTCTGCAAAACTTGTCACCCAGTTGGAAAAGCGCGAAAAGGTACAGGAATACCTTTAAACACGAATTGTTTCAAAATTGAAGGGTTAAGATTCTACAAAACCTGTCACCCTGATGGAAAAGTGCGTGGAGGTACAGGAATACTCATTAAGAACCGTATAAAGCACTACGCATTTGAGCAGTATGAGAGAGACTACCTTCAAGCTACTTCAATTTGCTTGCAATGTTGGGACGACAAAGTAACAGTTTCAGCTGTATACCGTCCTCCAAGATATAAGATGATGACAGCCCAATTCGACCACTTTTTTAATACACTAGGATAAAAATTCATAGCTGCTGGTGACTATAATGCAAAGCATAACCGCTGGGGTTCCCGACTTATCAACCCAAAAGGTAAGCACTTTGGATTTCATCAACCAATCGCAGCAATGGACTTGGTTATGGATTCACTGGTCAGCCAACTTATTGGTAATCAGACCGTTTAAAGATTCCAGATCTTATGGACTTTGCAATCACAAAAGGAATCAACAAAGAACAAATTACAGCATAATCATGTTTTGACTTGAGCTCTGACCATTCCCTTGTCATTAAGCATCTGCATATATGTGTAGAGCTGCTGCAGTCACCAAATGCGCTTACAACAAATAAAACGAATTGGCTCAGATTCAAAATATATGCCCGTAGCCATCTTTCTGATAATGTAAGCCTTAAAGATTCCGAGGAGCTGGAATCGGCCATTCAGCTATTTAACAGGATGCTACTATCAGCTGCTCTTCACGAAACTCCTGTGCATTCAATAACAACACATAAAAGACAACGCCTCCACTAGAGTCCTCAAACTACTCTTTATGGAAGGCCATCAGAAATAAGAAAAACCTACTGACCTAGATTCCTCCATAAGACTAAGCAATAGTCACTGGGCTAGAAGCAACGAAGAAAAAGACTGAGCATTTGCTCACCACTTTAAGCATGTATTTCAGTTGAATCATCCAGGGAACAGCTTTGAAATACCACAAGAAACCCAAAATTGGAGACAAATTTCGCTTCACAACTTAAGTCGTTTGTTCTTTCATAAAAATACAACTAAATAAAAAGAGACCACCAGATCATGACGTAATAGCTGCCAGCATGCTTATTGAATTACCTTGCTATGCAGTCAGACACATTTTAATACTTTTCAATGCTATTTCTCGATTGGGCCACTACCCAAAAATTTGGAAGATGTCTCAAATCACAATGATTTCCAAGCCTGGGAAAAATCCCACTCAAGTTTCATCATATCGCCCATTAAGCTTTCTACCCACCACTTCAAAACTCTTTGAAAAGCTGCTTCATTCGCAAATTATGCCCCATATGAACCAACTTAACATAATACCCCAACACCAATTTGGTTTCCGCAAAAAACATGGAACTATAGAGCAAGTTCACAGGATAGTAGCACAAATTAGATGCTCAGCAGTGTTTCTTGATGTGGCCCAAGGTGTGGCACGATGGACTTCTTCACAAGATAAAGAAAATACTCCCTTAAAATACCCATGCCTTACAAGGATTCTACCTTACAGGACGTAAGCTTATGGTAAGATGTAAAGACTACATTTCAGATGATGTAGAAATTCTTGGAGGCGTACCACAAGGTAGTGTTCTTGGTCCAATCCTTTACCTACACTTCTGACTTGCCAACAAACAACTTTATACTTAATCTATATAGAGCTATTGCAGAGATCTCATTCAAAAATACTTCGAACTAAGGACTGTTCCGACAAAGAAAATTTGCGGTTTGTTTTTTAGTTATAACAAAACACCTAGTAATTTTTTTGTTCTATTTTCGTTTTTAATTAATAATGGCTAGTGTTCAGAATATAAATAACTAAAAACTAAGTAACAATTTTTATTTTTATAAAAATTTTTTCCTTTTTTCGTAAGGCCCTTCATTAAATTTTGTCCAGTCGTTTCATCGACAGTTTGGTACGATTTTTTCCCCTTAAGCCTGAAGTCTTGTGGATTTTTTGCAATCTTACCACTCCTTCGAAAATCTTATTTCATTAGAGTTGGGCGGATTTGCTATTTTTGGTACGAAATTGATCTTTTTACTTGCATATCATTCCATCGTAGCTTTAGAGCAATGAGAGGTTGCTAAATCTGGCCAGAATAAATGGTAAAAGACGTTTTTCGAGGCACTCATCTATATAAACTTTGGAATTGATTGTGCCTTACGTAACAAAAAATCTGCTTCTGAGACTACAGGTGCATATGCCCCTTTTTTGGTAATGCATAATATTCGTGCCCAGGTAGTTGCTTAAAATCTGCTTTAACGTAAGTTTCGTCTTCCATAACACCGGAATCAAATTTAGTCAGGTACCTTCCATTGAATTTTCGGGCTCGTATTTGAGCCATGAACTGCTTTTCATCAGAACGGTCTGGTACTTTTTGAACTCTGTATGCCTTTAGCTTACTTTTCTATTTTATCTTTTGAACAGTAGATTTTGATGTATCTGCTCTAGCCACCATATCTCGCACTGAGATGTTGGGATTTTGCTTAAAAAAGCGCTTCACCTTCGTCGCTACCTTTGTATTAGAAATTTTTGGTTTTTTGCCTGCCCTTTTTTTTTCAGTAATAGGTAGACCCTTCGTATATTTAAAAATATCCGTAAAGACACTTCTTTCTGATGCACCAACTATTTTTTCTATAGCTGAATATTTTAATTCTGAATTTTGCAGGTATGTGGACAAAATCAGTTTGCGGACTTTTTGTTGCTTGTTAGAAATCTTTGTCGGTAAAAGTGCTATCTTCAAGTGTTATACATCATATTAAACGTCACTTTACATAGAACAAATATTGTGTCTTTTAGACCAGGTAGAGTAATACAAAATATAAAAAGCGCTAGTTTTTTCTGGGACAGTCCATATTTCCGACGCACTATGGTACGTCAAGAATATAAACATACACCAAAATCTTGGTATACCTTTTGTTAAGCTGAGACCGTAACACATAAGCCGATCGTATCAACAAAAACTACACCAACATTCAAACATACTGGCTAAGAAGCTACTTCTAATATCAAATACGTCCCGTCTGAAGAGACAAGACTTACCACCCCTGTAGCCATTATGAACTCCACAACTCAAGATAGTATTTGAAAAAACAACCTTAGAAATGTTGTTTTTTCAATGGCTTGGAAAGTCCAACGTTTTGTTAGTTTAAGATTTGCATAGTTATTGTAAATCTCCAAGCGAGTTGGTTCAATAAATAAACGAAAAGTTTTAAAAAAAAATGTAAAGTAATAAAAAGAAAAATAAATTTCACCCCTCTCACATTATCTTACACTCTCCTCCCCTCACATAGCAAGGAGAAGGAGATGTGCACAGACCCCTAATTAATTTAGTGTTAGAAAATCCGTCCGAAACGTCTGACCGTACGGAAATACAAGCGACTTTCGTAAAATTACCACAGTTTTTGACTAGTTGTCCTGAAGCGTAGGTGCATACTTGCCGCTCTCCCACAAGAAGTCATTATAATAGTTCTAGATATCATACAAAATCCCTCGATAAATATCCAATTCGAAAATTTGAAGAAGGTTTTAGTTGAGTGTCATTTTCTGAGTGAGAACAAAAGGCTAGACCATAAGCCATCTCAGTTTTTCAGAGCCTTTTTACTGCTGTCTGGTTCTTCAGTAGAACCAGATCTTCTATTGAATATGTGGATGAGAAAACTGCCAAAAACATTAAACATATCACTAGCAGGTTAAGGCCATACAAAACCAGATGAATTTCTGAAACTAGCCGACAAATTATAGGAAGTTCTGAATGAGAGCGAAATTTTAACCTTACAAAACAGCAAATCTTCTAATACCAACAAGCGTACAAAGACAGTACAGACATTAGCAGAGTCTACCAGTTAAATTCATTCAATAAATTGGCATTAGAAGTTGGGACCCTCAGATCCAAACAAAATTTCCGCTCACGCACACTGATACGACGTAGATCGAACTATAGGCAGTCGTCTCGTACACGTAGATCTAACTGGCTATGCCGATATCACTTTAAGTTTGGAAAAGACGCACGTAGATATGAACAGCCGTGTGCATATGTTCAAACGACTAACACAACACAATATAACACAAATCAAAAATACTCGACCACCTAAAAAAAATTCATTATCGTGACGACTGATGATCGACCGACTACACTAACACGTCGTCTTTTCGTTTATGACCAAACAAATAATTAAACTTCCAAGTGGATAGCGGAGCGGAAGTATCTGTACTACCATCCTCCAAATTTAAAGGTTTCAAACAAATATCCGATCTTACTTTGACAGCTGCTAATGGTACGTTTATTTCAACTTTCAGAAAAAGACTGCTCTTAACTACACTGAAAATGTAAATTACGACGTGACTTACCGTTCCCATTTATCATTGCAGACATATCTAAACCTATTTTAGGTGCAGATTTCTTATCAAAACTCGGAGTTCTTATCGACATTAAACGCAAACGCCTCATTGATCGACGCCTGCTTTCTCCGTATTCACTAATACAACACTTACGAAATTATTCACACTTGATAACGAATGTACACAGTTACTTAAGAAATTTAATTCACTATTCACAGAACCCGACTACACTGCACCCGTCAAACACCAAACTGTACATCACATAGTCACTGAAGGCAGTTACCATTTACAAGACCACGACTTCTAGATTTGCCAAAATTTAAAATAGCTAAACAAAAATTCGACTTTTTAACTAAATCTGACATTTGTTGACCATCTGATTTGAAAACATCATCTCCACTACACTTAGTACCGAAACGTGAACCGAATGACTGGAGACCATGTGGTGATTACAGACGTCTTAACGCGATATCAGTACCTGACCGCTACCTGTTACGACACATACACGATTTTTCGACACACAAATTACTCAAAACCAGATCCTGTTAGAGACATTCACAGATTACACAGATCACAAACCATTAACGAATGCACTTTACTCCAAAACAGAACGCAGTACTAGACAAACAACACAATAATAGACATCAAAAGGTACAGGTAACGTTGTAGCCGACGCACTATCGAGATGCGAAATAGAAGAGCTCAAAACAGCTGATACCGACCTCAAACAGTTATACAAAAAACACTGAATTGATCCAGAGAGCACCATAGACAACAAAACATACAAATTCACACATGTTGACATTCCATTTATAAACATTAAGATCTGAAGCGAACACTCCACAGACATTCCGTAAAAAGCCACACAATATTTCTCATCATGCAAAAAGAACTTTCAAACGTTTCATCACACAACTTTACTTTTGGCCCAAAATGAACACCCACATTAACAAATGAGCACAAGAATGCATAAATTGTCAGAGAGCATAAGTACATCGACTCATCATTAACACCAGAAAATACACATCCCAAACGGTCGGTTTGAACATATGTAGTATCGATTTAGTTGGTCCACTACCCATATCAAATATTTATAGGTACTTATTAACCGCCAGTGATAGAAATACACGTTGGCCAGAGGTCTATCCACTTAAAAATGTAGACACGACCACAATAGTAGAGACTCTCAAACAAGAATTCATCTCATCTTTCGGTGTTCCACTCGAAATTACTTCGGATCGAGGACCTCAATTCACTTTTGGTACACTTAAACTTATTATTAAAGAAATCGGTAGCCATTACATAATGATATCTTCTTACCATCCACAAGCCAATGGTACAATAGAAAGAGCCCATAGACAATTAAAAACTTCATTAATAGCAAACAATATCCAAAGTTCAGAGATTCCAATAGTTCTATTAGGCCTCAGATCGACCGTTAAAGAAGACAAAAAAGCGTCTCCTGCTGAAATAGTTTATGGTCAAAATCTGAAACTACCACAACAATTATTAATTGCAACCTGAGAATCAAATATTTTGTCAGCAGTCAAAGAGAAAGTTCAAAGTTCGCAATCCAAAATTTCCCTTGATAATGCATCTAATCGACAATATATATTGCGCACATTTGAGAGTTGTAAATTCGAGTATGTACTCGTACGTAATGATTCTATCCCCCGAACTCCTTCTTCACAAGTACCTTAGATACGCTTACTCTTTTTTTCGGTATAGGAAATTATGACATGCACTAATAATTTCGACGTAGTTAATTTCACAAAATTACAAATGACAGTTTTTTTAAATGAATTTACATTTACTCTAAACATAAACTTGTGTGCGTAAATTTATCACTTGCACACACAGTATGAACTTTAAAAAAATTATATTTTTGCTTTGACAGCGTTTACACGAGGAAACTCTTCAAAGAAAGTTTCCCTGTCTGTAGGCAAGAAGGGAAAAACGAAAGGGTGGTGCACAGAATTTGTCGTACACGCGAAATCCCTTTCGATCTATTCTTTAGCTGATATTATGCTTTGAATTCACGTTTGTTGTGGCGGGTTGACGCAGTAATTGCTTTGATATTTTCTTGCACAAACAAATTCTAGTTTCCGTGTGTAAACGCAAAAGAAATTCACAAAAGAGAATAGACAAGAATTTCTCAAACTGAATTTGCTCGTGTAAACGTTGACTTTACGATGTTGCAATACTTTTGGTATGGCAACATCTTAAAGTGTTCTTACTACTTTTCTTTGAGGTGTCTATTCTTTTCATATCACAAAATTCACAATCGAACTTTTGATGTGTTTTATTTAAACAGCTCCTCAACAAGACGCATAATTTTTTTGTTTTCTGCAATTGGTAAATTTGGACTTAATTTGCCAACATCGAGTAATGTTCTTCGATTAAACAAAAAATCCTGACTCTGGAGTGGCAGCACTCCAAAAGGGTATCATTGAAAAGCTACCCGGATGATAACCACGATTTGCCATTAGCCACGCTTTCTCGTCTTGTGTTTAAGGATTGCGGAATATTTATTGCAGAGACTTGCGATTCTAAATCTAAATCCTGGCAGTTGCACCAAAAAAATTGCGTAATTACATCAAGAAAACGATAGTTGTGGTTAAATGATATATGCACGCTTATAGCCATGTAACCATGTCCATGTAAAGATCACGCTGATCCAATGGCACACTTTGTTGACGTACAACGAGGTAATTAAGAACAACCAAAACATTAGGTAGATATGTATACGAAATTCAATTGAAAACCCCATTAAAAATTTTTGGAGTTGCACTTCTTTTTAGCATCTGCATTTACATTTTCTTTAAGTCGTAAAGAAATAAATTAAAAAGTTGAATAAATTTTTAAATTTCCCGAAATGCAAATGCGTCTCCGATACTGCTTTTTCTTTGTAGTCACAGTTTTATGATTTAGAATCAAAAGCTATTGCCTAATGTTTTTTTGTTAATAAAAAAAATTAAGCAAAAAAAAAATAAAAATTTGCTTTGGCTCGGGATCGATCCCATGCACAATTCGTGTCGGCACATTGTTTTGTCCATTGAGCTAACACCCTTTGATGAAAATTCAAGGCAATGATGCACTATTTCGCTAAAAAATTGGATGCAATATTAAGGATTTGCAATATGTAAGTGGGATAAATATGAATGCCTGGTAGTGGTGGATTAGCTATTTTTCATTGGAAAGAAGAAGTTTCTCGACCAAGGTTAAGGTGACCGTGGCCGTGAAATTCTATGCAGGACAATGATCCAAGGTCCTGTAAATATTAGAAAAAAACAAATTTTGAAAGAAAACGGGTTGACCGCAAAATTTTCAGACTACGAAAGTCTACACAAGTCGGTAATTCGGCGGATCAAGTGGGACCACAGAAGTTAAAAAGGTTTCTTGCTGGTGTTGCAAAATTCTAAAAGCCAGTCTACGAACGATTTTCAACCAAGATGGTAAGTGTTGGTGATTATAAGTAAAATCTTAAGTAACTGAACAAAAATAAATCTAGTTCAGTGTCAATTTTGTCCAATTTGCAATTTTGAAAGGAAAGTTTAAAATAACTGCAGGACTAAAATCAACAAAAGAAATAACTTCTTCGACAAAAATGAAGGACTTCTAAATTTGAAAAAAAGAAATCTAAAATTGGACTAGAAATTACAATTTAAAAAGAAAAGTTGTGTTGACAAATTCAATAATATAAAGATATAATATTGTTACGAAATTTCCTGTCTCTTTTTAGGATAATTTCGATCTCTTTCACTTTTCTGAGTTCGATCACTGGATTGTGTAGCAATTAAAAACACAAACTTTATTTAATTATAAAATGGTTTATTTAAATCAAAAGCGTTAGTTTTTAAACGGTACAATTGTTTATTTTCTTTAATTATCGATATTCAAACTCTAATATTGAACTGGCACTGTATAGCCAATTATTTCACTTTATCGCTTTGAAATCTACTGTATTACTCTATTGCTTAAGACCACCTTTATTACTCTATTGCTTAAGAACAACTGTGTCTCGACAGCTCAGATGACAGCCTTTTATAGCAAGTTCACTTCCTTCCTGAGAGTTCGACCACTATCCAGAATGTCATTTCCGGTACCTTCTAGATGACGCTTATCGATTTTGATAATTGTTCAAGAATTATCTAGCAGACTGCAGCGACATTCAGTTTATTCATTACCTTCTAGATGGCGCTTATCAAGTTCAAGAATCATCTAGCATACTGCAGCGACATTCAGTTTATTTTTTCTAGTACAGAAACCACATATGACTGCCAGAGGGTGTTCGAGAACTGGCATACTGCAAATTTCGCTACACTGCCCTCCGCTTAAACTTGTTCGTCCCGAACAAGAGTCTCTCCGTCTCTATGATAAGGTGCCAGCCTTTCGATGTGGACTACCTTTAATTTACCTTTGTTGCCAGGGTATTTTTGGATTCGATACACAACGTCATTAATCCTTGTGACGATCCGGTAAGGTCCCTCCTAATGAGTCTGTAATTTAGGAGACAAGCCTCGTTTTCATTGTGGGTTGTGTAGCAGCACTAATTGACCTTCTTTGAACCCTTCAGTATTTGCTCGCAGGTCATACCGAGCTTTCATCTTGTCGCTAGCCAATTGAGTACGTCTCCTGATAAGCTCGTGTATATCTGCCAAATCTTCTCTTTTCCGCGACATGTAATCGTCAGCCTGGGTCGTTTTTGGGAAAACGCTTACTCCGTATTTCAAATCTGCTGGAAGCCTTAAGTCCGTACCAAAAATGGCTTTTGCTGGCGTGACTGTAGTGGTATCGTGTATTGACGAACGATAAGCCATAAGAAACATTGGTAAAAGCTCATCCCAATCTTTTTGTCCTTTGTTAACAACCTTTTTCAGATACTCCTCTAGAGTACGGTTGAACCTTTCGACCATGCCATCGGACTGAGGATGCAATGCTGTGGTACGTGTCTTCTGTATTCCAAGCATGTCACAAGCCTCCTTAAAAAGTGCCGACTCAAAATTTCGTCCTTGGTCGGAATGCAACTCAAGTGGAGCTCCATATCGGCAAATCCAATTTTTGATGAAAATGTCTGCCACTGTTTTTGCTTCTTGATTGGGAATGGGATATACTTCTGGCCACTTACTGAAGTAATCAATTACCACAAGGATGCATTTATTTCCTGCATTGCTGATTGGAAAAGGTCCCGCTATATCCATGGCTATCCTCTCAAAGGGAGCTCCAACGTTATACTGATGCATTTTTCCCCGAGTACGTTGCCTGGGTCCTTTAGCAATTGCACATTGGTCACAACGGCGGATCCAGTCAGCAACTGTTTCTTGGCATCCTACCCAATAAAACCGTTTCTTTATTTTCTCTGTGGTTTTTTTTATGCCCAGATGTCCACCACTTGATCCATTGTGATAATCCTCGATTATTTCCTTAAATTTTGCCTTTGGAATGACCAGCAGAGCGAATTTTACCATTCTCGCTTTCCCAGATTCGGTAAAGGCAACCATCATGCAACTCCAAACTTTGCCATTGCGCCCAGTATGCTTTACAGATTTGGCTTTCACTTGAGATTTCTTGCCACGCTGGTTTCCTACCCAGCTCCTTATACTTGATTATAGTTGCCAAATCCGTATCACTGCGCTGGTCCCGTTGTACCTCCTCTTTTGTCCACTTTTCTTCAGGCAAAACGTTCAAAAGGCGTATATCTATTGTTCCAGCTTTATTTTCCGTTCGTGAACAATGACCGCATTCAATTTTACATGGACGACGGGAAAGTGCATCTGCATTTCCATGCTGGCTTCCTTTGCGATGTTCTATGGTGAAATCATAGCTCTGCAAGCGTTCTATACACCGTGCGATTTGACCTTCAGGATCCTTGAATTGAAGTAGCCACCTTAATGCCGCGTGGTCTGTCCTCAAAAGAAAGTGCTGTCCATATAAGTACTTATGGAAGTGTTTTACGCATTCCATTACTGCCAGTAACTCTCTCCGAGTTACGCAATAATTCCTCTCAGGTTTCGACAGAATTTTGCTGAAATATGCGACGACTTTTTCTTGTCCATTGATGACTTGGGACAAAACTCCTCCAATACCATGTCCACTTGCATCGGTGTCCAATACAAATTTTTCACCGGGTATTGGGTACGCTAGTATTGGCGCTGTAGACAATATTTCTTTCAGCTTTTGGAATGCAGTTTCCTGTGAACCACTCCATTCGAATTTCCAATTTTTCTGTGTCAGCTCATGTAAACTGCCTGCGAAATTTGCGAAACCAGGAACAAAACGTCTATAGTAAGTGCATAGGCCCAGAAAACTTCGCAACTCATGAAGATTTGTTGGTCGTGGCCAATTTTTCACAGCTTTTATTTTATCCTCATCTGTGTGTATTCCTTCTGACGTAACCTTATGCCCCAGATATATGACTCCACGCTGGAAAAGTGAGCACTTTTTCGCACTTAACTTTAGTCCAGCTGCCTCCAAGCGCTCAAACACTTCCTCCAGATTTTTCAAGTGGTTATCAAAATCTTTTCCCATGGTGATTATGTCATCGAGATACACTAAACAAGTCTTCCAATGTAATCCTTTGAGAACTCGTTCCATTAACCGCTCAAACGTAGCTGGAGCGTTACAGAGACCAAACGGCATGACGTTAAACTGCCATAGACCATTCCCAATACTAAAGGCAGTTTTCTCCTTGTCTTTTTCATCTATTTCCACCTGCCAATATCCACTTTGTAAGTCCAGGGTGGAAAACCATGTCGCTCCAGATAACGTATCCAGTGTATCATCGATTCTGGGTAACGGGTAGCTGTCTTTTTTGGTGACGTCATTCAATTTTCTGTAATCCACACAGAATCGCATACTTCCGTCCTTTTTCTTGACCAGTACGACCGGTGAACTCCACGGGCTTTCTGATGGTGCAATGACATTTTCTCGCGCCATATCCTCTATAAGGCCCGTCACTTCTTCTCTCTTAGCGAGTGCTAGTCTCCATGGAGGTTGACGAATTGGCTGAAAATTACCTGTATCAATGCGATGTTTGACAACTGATGTTCGGCCATTATTTTCTTCTGTGGTCGCAAGTATCCGCCAATGCTTTTGCAGAAACCTTTTTGCCTTATTTTTGTTCTGGGCAGATAACTCCTTCGTCCATTCTTTCGTCAATACTTCCAAGGCCGATGATTTTGTTAAAGTTGTACCTTTTGTGTCCTGCTGGTCATTTTCACAATTTATAACAGCCATAACTTTCTCACATTGAGCTATTAGTTCACCTTTCTGTATCCATTTCGGCTCATTTGTTGGATTTAAAATTCATACTGGTATTTTGCTGTCCGCTCTTGTTTTTACTAGGGTCTTTCCAATAATCAGGTCTTACTTGAAATTTTTCTTATCTGCTTCCACTACCCACAGATGGCTTGTCCCACAGTCTTCACTTGTTGTAGCCCAAATAATTTCTTCGGTGTTGGGTTCAATTCGATAGCGCTCACTTATGTAGACTTTTGCAATTGTCAAGTTTTGTCCACAGCCAATGTCTAAAGGCAACTCTACATTGGCATACCTTAACGTCTTTTTCTTAAGATCCAAAGTGAACCCGTGTCGAATCATGAAGTCCACGCCAATGATAACCTCATCGGTGATATTTGCACAGTTCTGTTGCCGATAAGAACACTCGCTGTAACTTTTCCTACTATTTGCGCAATTTCTCCTGTCGCTATCCTCAATTGGATCCCATTTAATGGCGTTATTCGTCGTCTATCTTATAAGTCTCTCCTCACAATTGAATGCGATGCGCCTGTATCCAAAGTTAACTCACATGGTCTTTCGTTGATTTTTCCACCGATGGTGAGGTTGTTGGAATTTCGGCAGAGTTTCGAAACTAAAACTATGGGGCAATCATAAGTGGGAGTCAGCTCACGCCCCGCTGTACTGACTCTCTTTAGTTTAACGACTGCTGTCCGCTATCATTTTCGCCATCGTTCACCCTATTTTCAATTTTTCTTCTTGGTGAACGTGATGCAGATCGTTTACGACGTGATTTGCAGTCACGTGCCATGTGTCCCTGCTTACCACAGTTATAGCATTTTCCGCTGAAGCTGCTGCGGGCAAACGATGCATTTTCCTTCTCAACCTCTACCTCCATGCGACGAGTTTTCAATGATGGGCGGCATGTCAACGCAATCGTCTCCTGAGTGAGGGCAACCGTTACTGTTTCATTAAATGTTGTCTTCGGGTTCCTCATTGTCTCGCGTTTTGTCTCTGAGTCAAGTATGCCGTCAATAAACGCTTCTATTTTGAATTTTTCAGCTACGACACTTAACTCGTCACAGTAAGAAAAGTGTGCCAATCGTTCAATATCCGCAGCATACTCCTGCAAGGACTCACTAGATTTTTGGATACGATTTTACAACTCCAGTCTGTGAATCTGCTTCATGTGGTCACTGCCATACTTTCGCTGTAAGGCATCCATTACCGCCTTGTAATTTTTCTGCTCCGCCACTGGAACCGTCTGCAATACTTCCGCAGCTGCGCCTTTTAATGCCACAATTAGTGCTGCTGCTGCGCTATCGTTATCCCAACGATTATGAGTAGATGTTGTTTCGAACTGGAGCTTGAAAACACTAAATGGCGTTGTTCCATCGTACATGGGTGCCTTAAGCCTCTCTGTGCTGAACTCTCTTATCACTTGAGTGGTTGGTTCGCTTATTTCCAACTGTTGAATCCTTTTATTAACGTTTTCAAAATTATTTTGAACTATTTCAAGATTATTTTGAACTTTTTCAAGATTATCTTGAACTTTTTCCTTGAATGATTCAACGTCATCTCGTAACTCAGTCACTTTTGCATCGAGGCCATTTACAATTTTGGCAACCTCCGTTCGAACAGCCTCCATATTTTGATTCATTGTGTGGATCTCTGTCGCGTTCTGACTCAACCTCTGATCAATCGTTTGCGTCATTACCATTAACATTTTCTCGAACTTTGACATGTCTAAAACTTCACCAAGTTCACTTCCTTCCTGAAAGTTCGACCACTATCCAGAGTGTCATTTCCGGTACCTTCTAGATGGCGCTTATCGATTTTGATAATTGTTCAAGAATTATCTAGCAGACTGCAGCGACATTCAGTTTATTATTTCTAGTACAGAAACCACATATGACTGCCAGAGGGTGTTCGAGAACTGGCATACTGCAAATTTCGCTACAATATGTAGTAAAGGTTCAACACTATAAAAATACAAACGGACATATAAATACAAATTTGAAGTCCTCTACGAAACAAAAACGTAATAAAAATCTAACGACCCTACGCGTGCAGTTCAATTTTTCAGTAAAAAGATTGTTTATTTTTCTTAGCTGAGATAAATGTACAGTAATAAAAATATTTATTGTGCACCAATGTACAGTAATTGACTTTAACACAATTTCTATGAAACTATTGTTGAAAATCACCGCACTTTAGATTTTTTGTAAAGAAAGATCACCATTTACCTTGCTGATCACTCTGAATTTAATTTAACTATCTAAAAATTAGGCAAAAAAGCGAATTTAGTTAGCACAGATGCAAATAGCGAACTGTAGGAAACAATGTTATCATATCGTGTCATATCATGCTGGTTAAAATGTGTCATTTCTTGCTTAGAGTCCGCTGCTTGAAAATTTAGAACGAAGTAAATCGACAGCGACAATACAACCATCATTTTTATAAATGCAGTCCAGTTAAATATGCTTTCAAAGCGCAAACGAATGATGCACGACTTAGTATTTCATCGCAAAGATGATCACACAAATAAGGATTCATTAACATAACAAAGGAAACACATCAAACTTTTACATATCCAATGATTTTGTAGAAAGGAACTTTTTCCCTACTGAGTCGATGCGTGCACCAAGGACATCCAGATTTATTAGAAATGTTAGCATATAATTGTATTCCCGTCATTTCTTCAAATTATTATGTTTTGTCTCCTCTAAATGTCATTGTCTGGGCACTGGTTAACATTCGCATATGAGAATGTTATGGAGTGGCTGAAGGCTATTTCACACACTAACATTTTGGACTTGCAGCGAAATGTCAAATGGCTTTCTCTCTAATATTTTCGCGGATTGCCAACAATATCATTAACTGCGTGATATATTTAAAATGGTTTTGTGAATTATATAGATGATGACATAACACCTATGTATAATATATAAAATTTTTGTATCATATCGATCAAGTAATATGAGAATTTTCATTAAAGTTCTTAAAACACATTAAGAATTTGGTTCCAATCAGTAATGGTTTTTGCATCAGGTGTCAACTCTTTTTTGGTCAGTACTTACAAATTTCATCCAAAAACAAACTTTGTATTTAGGTCGTACACGATGGGTTTTTGAGTCAAACTATATATAATTTTCCATCAGTTCTGACTAATATTTACGACATATCTGACTATTGAGAACTCTCTTACTTGTCATTAATGACTAAAAAATCTGTCCTGGCTGATGAGAACAAGCGAGATAGCTGGATGTACGATAAAACTTAAAATCGCATGTGATAGAAAAGGATGTTAAATCACATGTATATAAAAAATGCCATTACATTTTTCACACTGTTGTAGAAACTGATAGAAACTGATGACCGAAAATTTTATAAGCGCTGTCTATCAGATAACCTATCATCTGACCGCAGTGTTCTTGTAGGGCAGTTTACAAAATGATTTTATTTTTGCTCCTTTGATGGGAGTACTTTTATATATAATTTTTTCCGCTGAATGCGAAAATGAAAATTTCTTGAATAGTACAGTTTTTGAGTTATTGTGGATTTTTCATTTTGCGATCAGCATTCACTTTAAATTTCCTATTTTGAGCTAGAAATGTCCAATTTCATCGTCCTTGGGACCAAATTAAATATATTAAAATGACAAACAAACTCTTATAATTTGGATCGGATAAGCGGTCCAAAACATATCGATTAAAACTGGCCAGATTTTAAAAAACAAAAGTCTTACATTTGATTCTGTGGCCACAAAAAATAGAAATAAAATAAAAAAAAAGATTTTAACTTCATAAACGAACACCTGATACTTTTACGCAAAAATTAAGACACCACAGAAGAAAATCGACTGCGAAACCGGTATTGAACATGTTTTAGTTGTGAAGTTTCCAAAGACCGCCCTAGCTAACATACCAAAATTTCAAGAAAACTTAGAGCGAGGCCGTTATATTAAATAATATCCCTAGCTTATCCTAGGCAAAACTGGTTCATCTTAACACGCTTCGTTCATCCTTAAAACTAGTTTGGCCGGTAACATATTTGTTTTAAGCTAGAAATCGCTAGCCACAGTAATAACTGTTAGGTTTAGTATTTTTAAATTTACAAATAGGATCGTCTTATAATAATATTCAAATAAAATTAAATCAAATATAAGAAAATTTTAAAATACTAATTCAATGATAATTATCAACAACAACTCTAGAATATAGACATAGATAGTGTAATTTGAGTGCTGACGTAGGCATCAATATGTCTATATTCTAGAGTTGCTTTTTTCTTTGTTATCAAAGATTGTTTAGTAAATATAGCATTGTATCAAGTAAAGGTTAACTTGAATTTTGATCGCTACTAAATTGCTGAAGTTCAATTATCATTTAATTATTATCAAAAGCCAACACACAACCAAAAATTTTAAAATATAGAAATATCCAACGAAATTGGCTTAACGTTTATATGAAAATCGAAAAGGTAATTAAAAAACGGAATCCATGATTAGTAATTAAATAAAATAAGTAATTTTTTCATGGATAAAATTTTTCATAAAGGGACATGAAATGTCTTTCAATCTTCCTTTTCTGTATTTCCATTAAAACGCACGTACAAATAAAAGAATATTCATCGAAAAGATAGTCTTTTCTATTTAATTTTGAACATTTACGCATTGCACATGAAAAAATGCGCGGCGCGAATCTACTTATTCAACGTTTCAATTAAAAAAGAATTCTGGATTCGCTAAGCAAAAGCTTATAATCTTTGTTCGGCCTGCTGATCACTGATTTCGTTCTGATTATATTTTCACCATCGAAGGGCGATGATCAGTGCTGTATTTATAACCAGCTTTAACCAATTTGTTTATTTGCGTTTGAAATGTCAATGAAAACAAAATGGTATCAGAACTTTCCGTCGCCCCACGCAATTGTCTTTACTCAAACGATGTTCCATGTAATGGAGTAATCCGTGCCAATTGCCAGCTGTTCGTCCCAATTCTGTTTAGCACTTAAGAAAGGTATGTCCGCGTTATCATATGGTCACGCTGAACGTAATTGGCTTCATGTAGTCTTGCATGGTTCCTGAAGACAACTTAGTGCTTTGATGAATTACAGCATGTCATCATTAAAAGACAATACTGAAGAAAAATTCAAGTCCATTCAACATGTATGTCAAGATGTTGTATCTAGAGTTCACACGATTATATATTAATATTGAAAAGCCTTGTTGTACAACATGAGGAATCATGTGAGCCGCCCAATTAGGATGGTTAGAACATCGGAGTGTTTTTCAAACACTTTGACCAAAACATAAAACTTCATTTCATATATTTCATTCAATTAGACTTAATGCTACAGGATAATGTATCTTATAAATAGGATAAAAATAAATTTAATAATTCAAGTTTTGACAAAATAGTTAATTTGAACTAAAAATAAGAACTTAAAAAAAAAAATTAAATAAAACTAAAAGAAAAATCTAATTTCACTGAATATTGTCTAATAGCTACATATTGAATCGTGGCGAAGACCTTATAGTCTGCAATTTGAGTGGATAGTTGTTCCACAGATGAATTGCAGCAACGTAAAAAGAGCGTTTCATAATTGAACTTCTGTGTCGCGGTAAAATTAATCTCAAATCCCTTCGTGATTGCGTAAAGCAGAGAGTTTCAAAGAGATAGCAATTATTAGAAATTACGTAATTTATTATTATATTACGTAATTTACGGTATTGATCTAAATTAAATCCCAACATGGGTTTTTGTTAGATGAACCACACTTTCATATCTCGGCATACTGAAAAAAAATCTTAAGCAGTTGTTTAAAGCGACATTTTGTTTGTGCTTCCACGTAAAATCAGGGCAAGGGTAAACCTAGCATTTAAACGTAAATATAGACAGAATTAAAGTTTTTACAATACGCATTTTCAAATTAACAGGCAAACAATATGCTGAAGCTCTAATGCTTTTAAGGCGAAAATATATTTGTTTGATGGTTACTTTGGTAGCATCACAACAACTTAACGATCAATTAATTTTGTATCCGAGGTACATTATACTCTCAGTATACGGGATAGTGAAGTTATTTTAAGCAAGTGGAGGAAAATTTTGTGAAAAAAGGCTATGTTTAGAACATATCATGACAATAGGTTAGGTTAGGTAGGAGTTACAGTCAGTTATGAAAAACCGACTCACTTGTACCAAATATGATCCATTGTGTTACCACAGGGTGTCTCACTATACCCTCTCGTTGAACCAACCAGATTTCGTAATGAAACTAGAAAGCTGACCTATACTAAAATGTCTAAGGTCATCCAGATCATCAAATAAAAATGACCCATGTGAATTGTGGAACAATATAGTCCAAATTGGAGAGTACAAACCTCAAGCTATGAAGTATAGTTGAGTGCCCTATTTTACCCTCGGACTAGCAAATAGTTTTCCTGAGTCCAATGGCAGAACAAGCTGTTATCTGTTTACCTAGCAAATCAAGAGGAACGAAATGAAAGAAGATCTCCAAAGCGTCAGTTTGTGGCCTTTGAACCCTCTGCAATTGTTTGTAATAGGCGACCTTGTCTAAGGCAGGTCACCACAATGCCATATAACAGAATCGGTTGAATGACCGCTGTGTAAAGCCAGTGAATAATACGAGGTGATAGTCCCCACTTTCCACATACCGCTTTTTGGAAAGAGTAAAGCGCTACAGTTGTTTTCGTTACTCTTTCTTCAACATCAATTTTCTAGCTTAATTTCCTATCCAATACCAAACCAAGGTACCTTGCACTATCTTTGAAGACATGTTTACTGCCCTTTAGCGAAGGTGGTTCTATATTTGTAAGTTTATGATTCCTAGTAAAGACTAATAGTTCAGTTTTGTTCGGATTTACACCTAAGCCTGCCTGGGTATCCAGACGCGAGCCCGAGGCCTGGTATGAATTGCATCCTTCTCAACAGCCTCTAGTCTCAAACCCGGGTAAACCTCCCCTAATCTGCTTACGGCTTATACCTTATATAGCATGGCAGACCGCTCATCCTCGCAGAAGATGAGTTTGAAAAGGCCTTAATACCAGCCTGCCTCTTCACAGGATTGGACAGGACCAGGAAACTCCTCCACTGTCTGGAAGAGGGTATTTTTTAAGTCAGCATCCACCCATCTCCACTGATCGCAAGGTATTGTGTTGTTCCATCAAGGACTGCCAAAACTTTCCCTTACATCTTCTCACAACTTTACTAAAATACAGAGGTTTACCCGTTGTCTTTTGCCGTTTGGCATCACAAATCTCGTCAAAAGACCTCTGCCTTTGGTAGCTTATTTGCTACGGGCTTTTGTACAAGATCTTCGGGCCCTAAGTCGATCCCCTTTGCCAATCGAAGGGAGTCCTTATCCTCCCTGGACATGGAGCTGGGATCTGCAGCTTCGCAGCGTCGGCGATTTTTGATCGCCGCCTATTTGTCCGTAAATTTTCTTTTAGAGGGTTGAATCGCCTTACTCTCAACCCTTAGAGGATTCTGCTCCTTCTTGGCTGTGAACGTTGGCGAACTAGTTGGCCAACTTAGAATCTTGCCCATTCCGAGATTCGCCAGCCGACTTTGACTGACCTAGCCGTGAGGCTGTGGTCGTAGCCAATCTGGTTAGTCCTAGACTAGGCAGCGAAGACTAGGGGGCTTCAACTTTCAAAAGGTTGGACGTGGAGTCCAGAGCCCTCATTTTCCCCCACCTTCAGAACAGGACCAGCCACTCGAAGGCCAGAGCTGGTCTCACCTGATAAGGTGCCGGCGTTATCGCCACTTTTCAGTTTTTTATGAACACTGGACTCTGTAGGACGCCAGGTATCTTTTTTTTATTTTACGAACTGGGTCCCCAACCTGAATGATCCTCAGAACGGATCGCATAACAGCTTGATCCAGACCAAGCAAGGAAAAAGAAGTCCATCCTCACAGAGCCTGCATGTGTGAATAAGGCTAGATTAAAACAGGAGTGCACCAGACGTCCCGAGTCCGCATATTAACGACTAGATAATCCACTAGCTATTCATCTCTTGGCATATGCTGTTCCACATTGGATTGGGGGAATTGCTGCCTGAAATATTTTCAGGGCAGACACCCACTAGTGCCAGATACTCATGGTTTAGCGATAAGCACCGATGTGTGCCGGCTCGAAGATATCCCAGGTATTTTAAGAGTTACCATCCCCTAGCCTAGCTATGCTCACCAGCTCTGCAGTCAAGACTTAACTTCCTGGAGAGCTGTTACCAGCGGCCACCAACTGGGAGGTTATAGCTACACTTCCACATGTCACTGATTGCGGCACGAGACATATGTGCTATCTGTTAATCATGTGTGCAACGCGTTGGTCCACTAATCAGTGCATGTGGCTGACCACCAACAAATCTTAAAATCATTCTGATGCTTTTTAAGGGATTTAGCTTAAGCTTATTATTCACTGACCATGCATGAATGTTGCTCAAGTTTTCGTTTATCCTGGCAAAAAAGTCTTCAGACAACACAACTGGCCTAGAAAGATATAGCAATATATCATCAGCATATAAAGGAGTTTGACAGTTTACTATAACATTGGGCAAATCATTTATAAACAGCGAAAATAAATTAGGTCCTAACACCGTACCTTGAGCAACACCGCAGTTAGCCATGGCAAGGCTAGACAAACCTTGCTCAGTTGCTATGGTAAACATCTTATCACGTAAGAAATTTGATATTAGCTTTACAGACATATTGGAAAAATTTAACTCATCTTTTAGCTTTCTCGACAATGTTGGATGGTCAACACAGTTAAACGCTTTGAAAAATCTAACTTGGATAATATACAAAACTGATCTCTGTCTATGTACGACTGGACGAATATGAGATATGAGACGAATATGAAATGTTACTTAACTCACAACTATGTTTTGTTCGGAGTCCAGACTGCCATTATTGAGCTTGTTGGATCTGATCATAAAGCTCTGAATAATTTAGCTAAAATTTTTTCCAGAACTTTCGACAAAAAGGAAACTATACTTATTGATCTGCAAGCCAGGCGTTTGGACGGACTTACCTTTTTAAGTATTGATATAACCCTTGCACATTTCCAAATAGTTCAAAACTGCCTTCCACATATGCAAGTGTTGAGTATGTGCACTATGTAAGGCAGAATGAGGTGAATAATAGGTTTAAGAAACTTGGGACAAATGAAGGACTTCAGACAAGGGATCACACTTAAAAGCAAAGGTATCATCGTTTTCTATTTCAGAAATGTTAATGTCAGATGAAGCAAAACAAGAGGGAGTGGAGCTATACTCGCGCACATTTCATCTGGACTGAAGGGATATTCAAGTGATGACTTGTTCCTTGCAATACCAAGCTCTTTGACATTTTTCCATTAAGTGTTTGACACATATAAGCTCGTTTTGCAGAACGAATTAACGAGTTCACCCTATTTCTGGAGACAGCATATTGATTTTTATTGAAAAAAGAAGGATTCCTTTCATATCTTTTGAAAAAGTGATCCATTCCCAAAATTTGGAGCTTTATTGCATTTTTAAACTAAGGATAGTTGCTTGATTTAAATTGATTGGATACATTTGGAACATACTCTTCATATAGTTGACAGAAAAGATTATTAAAACAAGATATCTTTCCATTCAATTCAGATATATAGTAAATGACATCCCAGTTTAGATTAATACAACCATGATAAAGTCTTGGATAGCAAATTCTCCGAAATGACTTAAATGTAATCGTTTTGCAGTAATTTCGAAAAAAAAGACATTAAGTAGAATACAAAGTCATGTGTAAAGTCTGAAGTTGGAGCAACATGTTCGAACCCTAAAAACGGCACGGCTTACCAGCGCTTATAAGGAACATATCCAGTAATAATGTTAGTAAGTGATTGGAAACACTTTCGTATTAAAGTATTGATTATGTATGAACGAGTTTTATTACATAAATACGTAAGCAATTCAGATCAATTTGTATTACTGAGCATGTTAACGTTACAATGACCACCAACATGAATTGTATCTTGTATCTGTATTTAGACTCATTACAGTTTCCTCAAACTCAACAATATTTTCACTACGAAACTTATTGGAAGGACAATAAACAACAATAACTAAGCACTTGAAGCCATTATGATTTACTTCAACACCTGCTACGCGAGATACGTTCTTAACGCAACCTTACATTCCTTATCTACCATAACTCTTTTTCTACGTAATAATTTTTATTTTATGAGAGCGTTTAAAAAAGTGAAGTATTGCATTGCCGCTAGTCGAATTTCCGCAAACATTTTTTCGTCTCCCACATAATAATTTTTATTTTATTAATGCATTAAAAAAGTGAAGTATTGCATTGCAGCTGATCAAATTTCCGCAAACACTTTTCGTCTTATTGCTTTTATTTATCTTTTTCAACGAAAAGGCTTTTTGAGTTGAGCAACTTTTGAGTTTAAGAAATAAAATGTTTTTAGTCTTAAGATTCACGAAAACTAATAAAGTTGTTCATTTATAAAACATAAATCCGTGCTCGCGCGGCATATTTTTAGGGTAGAAACACTCACTGTGTATTTACAGCTAAGATTGTTGTATCCCCAGGCCACATCATTGCATACGAATAGAGAAGGAAAACTCTAAAAAAGGAGGCAAAAAAAATGAAGACCTATTTTAGGTCTATAGGTCCTATACCTAGGTCGCTATTTCTCAAAAATATATGTTTCCTCCACTCACGGCATCACGGTCAAACTTACCCTGGCATCTCTTCTAGAGTTACTGCCTTGCAACTCTTCAGAGTTAAATTGAATTAATTATGTTTTTGTAGAATTTGGATTTTAATTTAATATTTGGATTTTGAACATTTTAAATTCAAATTCTGAAACTTATGACAAAGCAAAATATAGCTATGGAAAAAAATACTTGTACTTCAATGAAATTCTTGAAATATAAAAAGTTTTCATTGTTGCCTTTTTATAGAAATTTATAGATTTTTAATTTTTTGATTCAGTGTAATTTTTTTGTTGTAAACTTACATATATTATACATACTAAAATTTGATTTTACTTTGCAAGAATGTAAATCAGATTTTAAATCATTACATTTTGAATCCAATTCAATTGCTTGGATAAAAAAAAATATTACTAGGTATAGTTTAAATAACTAATTATCAAATTAGAAATGTACATTTTTAATTTAAAAGTACATAAGATTTATATTACTTAACTGGCGGGTGTAGTAGTGGATAGCTCTGACTGTTTCATTATGGCTGTTGTTGTTGCCTTGGTAGTGGTGGACAGCTCTAACTGTTTTATTATTGTTGTTTTTGTTGTTGCCTTGGTCGTAGCTGTTGTTGTTGTTATATTTGATATTTTTATTTTGTTATAATGTTGCTGCTTTATTCGCTAAATTTATTGATTTTCAACTTACGGTATTTACACTGATTTTAGTTGTATTATCAATGCAGAAAACTTTTTTGACGCATTAAGATTCACTGTGTTTGTTTTGTTTTGGATATTTAAATTGTATTATTCGACGTTCACTTTTAATTTTTTTTATATCTTTGTAGAAATTTTTCTATACTTGTCAAATTTTTGACATACAAATACACGCTAAATTTGTTTTCTTTCACCATCAAGGCGGTGGTAGTATTTTTACACACACTTTTTTTCATTTCTTTTGTAACTCTGTCTGCTGCTTTTTTCGGCTTTATTTCGACTTCTAGATTGTTGTTAAATTAATCAGTTTTAATGATTTTTGAATTGCACCAATTATATTTGAGATTTTTCTTAGTTATTTTTATTGTTGTTTTGTAATTAAGTTCAAACTTTTCTTTTCACGTTTCATGTCACATTAAACGTCACTTTGATATTGTATTTTTCTGGTACATGTATGTATTTTTGATTCAGTCTTACTTTCTGTACAGTTTACTGTCCCTTTTCCTCCTGCGCTTTCACATCTTTCATGACAAAATTTGTTTTTGCTAGGTTAATTTTTTTTCTATTTAGCTGAGCGCTAGCGCCTTAATAATAATAGAGTTTAGCTACTGCAGCTATTAGCCTTCTTAGCTATTTAGCTTGAAGCTTTAAACCAAGTAAAAAGCTTTTTAATAAATAATGGAGATGGAAAAAATTATACATGCAATTAATTTTTTATTTTTTTATAATTTTTTCTTAGCTTTATCGCACTTTCTCAACATACCCACTCAGACCATGTGATATAGATATTAATATAATTGTGTGTGTAATTTTACATGGTCCAAGGCGTAAATGTTAGAAAAAATTTACCCTTCATGCTGTGGGACTCGGACAACACAAACATAAAAATACAGACCAACATGAAGCTACAAATTTAGCTACAGTTAGTTTTCAATCTAAGCATGAGTTGACCTTTTGACAAGCTAATGTTATAAAAATCGCAACTGTTAATAAGAGTTGTCATGCGATTAAAAGGAGCTGTAGCCATATAATTTGTTCTACTAACCGGTTGATAAAATAATTGATTAGAGTTACGAGTACTTCTCCGATTAGTATTAAAATGTATGTAATCAAGAAGCTCTGGTGCAGCAAGAGACCCAGTTACAAGTTGATGCAAATAAAGTATGTCCGCAATATTTCTACGGGACCTCAAAGACAGCAAATGTAATAACTTCAAACGATCTTCATAAGGAGGAAGGTTCAAAGGGTCAGTCCAATTTAAGCCATTGAGAGCAAAACGAATAAAGTTTTTTTGAATTCTCTCAATTCTATTTATATGAATATTATAAAATGGTGACCATACTTGGCTGGCGTACTCTAAGTGAGGACGCACTATTGTATTATATAAAGTCACCGTTACTAAAGGGCTATTAAATTCTTTTGCCCACCTCTTAATAAAGCCAAGCAGAGGTGAGGATTTTTTACAAATTAGATCAATATGATCATTAAAAGTTAATTTAACATCAAAATGTATACCTAGGTCTTTGACTATATCGACACGACATATTTTCTTATCTTTTAATTGATAATCAAACTTTACCATATTTTTCTTCCTGGTGAAAATCATAGATTGGCATTTATCAGGATTAAGATGTAAGTTATTTTTAGAACACCAAATCTCGAAGGATTTCAAGTCAGACTGGAGTGGAATAGTGTCGTCAACCCCCTTTACGTTCCTGTAAATTTTCATGTCATCTGCATATACTAACAGATGTGAGTTTTTAATAACATGTGTTACATCATTGATTGCTAAAATGAACAGGAGCGGCCCCAGGTGGCTTCCTTGTGGAACACCTGATGCCGCGCTAAATGGGGAGGAAAACACTCTCCGAAATCTTATTTGATATGAGCGATCAGATAAATAAGATTCAATCCAGCTGACAAAACTTAAAGGAAATCCGAGCTTCTTTAACTTAAACAAAATCAAATTATGTGGTAGTTTGTCAAATGCTTTACTGAAGTCAGTGTAGATGCAGTCAACTTGCCCACCAGAGTCAAAAGAGCGTAAAGTAAAAGAAGTGAAATCAAGGAGGTTAGAAACTGTTGATCTGCCATTAACAAAACCATGCTGACGAGTTGTTATGACTTCACCACAGCACACTTTAACTTGATCGTATATTATGTGTTCAAAAATTTTCGGTATTGATGATAACTTAGCCACGGGCCTGTAGTTTGAAACATCATTTTTGCAGCCTTTCTTGAAAATGGGGCTAATGTATGCATTTTTGCAAAATTTAGGAAAATAACTTTCTCTGACTGATCTATTAAATAAAAAACTAAGGGGCTGACTCAGCACAGAGCTGCAGTTAACTAAAACTGTCGCAGGAATACCATCAGGCCCGGAGCTGAAGTCATCATCAATAGACGAGATATACTTCTCTATGAGGTCAGGTGTGAAATATGTCTCATTAACCGAAACTAAAGGGTCGTTATCCATATATTCAAAATAGTTGATCTCAGGGCTAAATAAATCAGTAGAAAATGACTCCTTAAGCAAATTAGCAAACAGCCCGGCTATAATTTGGGGATCGCTAGTGAGCCCATCAACTGTTTTAAACTCAGATGGAAACCCGTCAGATTTTTTTTTAGAATTAATAAATCCCCAAAAATTCTTGGGGTCATGAAGAATAGTCAGCCTAATTTTATTCAAATATTCAGAATAAACTAAAGCTGACATTTCTTTGAATTCAAAAAATAGTCGCTGATAAGCAACTAGGTCATTTAAGTCCTGGCTACAAACGTATTTGTTCCATGCCCTATTACGGCCATTACGAATTTTCTTCAAATCCTTTGTGTACCAAGGGTACGAGGAATTACTAACGTACCTCCGCGAATATGGCACCGACAATGCTATGGCCGAAAAAAGTTCACTATAGAAAAATTTAATGCAGTCATCGAATGTATTATTATTAAAATAAATAAAAAATTCATTTAGCTTATTTCTTAAATTCTCATTCAATTTCAAGAAGTCAGCTTTCTTAAAATTGAATTCATAAACATTAATGGAAGGACATGCATTAGTTAAATTTTCAACAAAAATTTGTTGTTGTCGAGTTTTTGGACAAGATGCATAATAATATGTACCATCATCCGAAGGAGTCCATTTTAGGTCAGGCAGATTGAAGTCACCTAACAACAAAATGTCGTCATTAGCATCTAGTTCATTAATTATGTATTCTACGGACATCGAAAGACATTCGTAGACATCTACGCCACTATTTGGAGGAACATAAACGTTGAGAATATAAATATTGGAGTTACAATGTGTAACTTTAACGCATAAAAGTTCAATATTAGATGCGCAGGCAATTTCTATTAATGAACTAGTTAAATGATTTTTTATGGCTATTAAGACGCCTCCACCAACAGAAGAAATATCTTCTAAGTGTCTGTCTCTTCTAAAAACATTGAAACTATTATCAAAAAGTTCTAAATTGAGAAAACTGTTGTTTAACCAAGTTTCGGTAAAAACGATAATATCCTCAGAGAAATTCTGAGTTGACAAAAAGATGTCGTGCGTCTATGATCGCAAACCCCTTACATTTTGGTAGTAAAGGGATAGCCGCTTCAGTTTTTTGAATTGGAACGGACAGTATGTCTGACAGTCTTATTATTTTTTTTTTCGACTCAAACTCTGAAATAAAGATATTATCAACCCATGTATTAGAATTAAGAATGGCAGAAACATGAGAAGAGGCCACTGTTATTTTCAAAGACGCATGAGTAGGTTTATTACCGATATTCCTGCAAGAAACGAAGGCGTCAGCAGGAATAATTAAATTTTGTCTTATAAAACTTATGACGTTATCAGTGGTAGTGTTAGCATGAAGTCGGGAAATGAAAATCGATTTCAACCTTGGCAATGCTTGCAAGGAGACAGACTCCACAGAACCACCAACCGGAACAACCCCTTGTAAATTAGGAAAGACTGGGATGGATACAGGAGTATTTAAAGTGGAGGAAAGTGATAGAGGGTTGTTAACAGCAGTAGAAGCGGAAAAATTGGAAGTAGTTGGAGAGATATTTAGAGGGGGAGCTAAAGGAGTTTTTTCACGACTAACAGCTGCGTCATCTCTCCCCCCCACACAACCCAGATTCTCATCCGACTTTCGGTTTTTTTGCAATTTTCGTTTAGGTTTCCTTTTCTTTTTCAGAGAAATAGCTTGCTTGGGTAGAGCAGAGATCGAAGGAGTAGAAGAAATAACCATAGCAGCCTCGGTAATAGTTTTATTTTGTGCCAGACTAACATCGGGTGAGACAGCCTCATTAAGGCTTTTTTCAACCTGGGGAGTTATGTCTAAATAATTATTTAAAATATCTCTGAAATTAATATTCAAATTGTTAAGATTTTCCCCAAATTGCTTAATTTTGTCGAAAAAGACCGACGGGGACAGGGCGTTGCAAGATGGGCAGTACCAATGCAGGCCCGAACGTTTGGAAGATAATAAATCAACAACGGTGTTAGTTAGGTTTGCACAAGAGGCATGAAACATCTGTTCACAGGGACCTGAACAGGAAAACATGGCATTCAATATATTTTGACTTTTACATTGATCTCTTAAAGAGCAAGCTAATAAGTTTTCAGACGAAAAATAGTCCATCATAAAAAACGAAAAGAAAAGAAAAAGTTTAAGTGAAACAAGTTTTATTTTTATATTGAATTTGAAATATTTTTAAAATCGCTTACAACTGGTTAATATTGTGAAAAAATATACCCGTTGAACAGTAACAACAACACCCTATAGAGATTAAGGTAAAGCTTTGTATGCGAACAAAGCAAGAAAGGGAATGAGAAAAACAAAACTGATCACTGCTTTACACTGCTTGTAGCAAAAAATGCACTCACGCTTGCATATATTAAAGAATAAATTAAAGTTAATAACAAATACAAAAATTAAGCAAACCAAATTTCTACAAACACTCAATCATAACACAGTGACAATTATATACTTAAAACGAAAAATTTATTATTATTAACAACTATTAAAATAGAACGAAAATATATATTAAAATATGTATTAAAAACAACACAAAAACACAACCGACACTGACAAAGAGACGAGATCAACTGACTTCAGCGAATGCGTTTTAAGTATGATTTTTTCAATTTACAAGTTCTTAAGACATATTTATTGTGTTATTTAAGACTTATACCGTTTGCACAATGGCCATACACATTTGAAATTGACCCGACAAACTGCGTAGGATTTGATCCAGTTGGTCATACAAATATCAATTCCATTCGCGGAATTTTACTTATATTTATCGTTTAAAAAAAACTATCCAACTATACGCGATCAAATTTTTCCGCAACTCAACCATATGTACACACAAAAAAATATCCGGCATCTTTGGCCCATAAATGCGAACTTTTAATTTTTGACCTGTTTAACGTTTTCAGCTATGACTGGTTTGATACACATAATTTCGTTAACAAGATTTTTCTTAATTTGACATAGTGTAAGCAGGGTGTTTACATTTTTTAAATCACTTTAATTTTAGTTGGAACACCGGGCAAAGCATACAAGTTAATTGAAATGAAAAAATTGAATGTCTTAAAAAACAATTCCAAAAAGGATAAACAAGGTGTTACAGTTGTCCGAAAGAGGTGTCAGCATATGATTGGGAACTTTTATCGGCTGATGTTACTCAGTTTCATAGCCCAAAACTGAAGTTTCTTCTGTAGCCGATAGATGGCGGAAAATAAAGTTGACAGTTTAACTTTAGTTTAGGTATGTTGCCGTATCATTTAATAAATCGCAATCGATTTGACAACTTCTTTACATCTATTTTGCGTTTTCAAAGAGAAATCAATAGAAATCCGTAACATACCCAAAAATTCAAAGTTTGGTTCTTAAGAATGCAAACAACTTTTGTTTGATTTAACTGATGGATAAAAACACAAACTCCAACTCTATCAATACGGTTCCTTGTAACGAATTTACCGTCCCACCCTATTTTGCATGGAAATTAATAGAACATGCGATTGTCAACGTTTACATGAGGAAACTCTTGAGAGAAAGTTTTCTTGTTTGTAGGCAAGAAGGGAAAAACGAAAGGGTGGTGTACAGAATTTGTCGTAGCGAAATCCCTTTCGTTCTCTTCGTTAGCTGATATTATGCTTTGAATTTACGTTGGCTGTGGCGAGTTGACGCAGTAATTGCTTTGACATTTTCTTGCACAAAGAAATTATAGTTTTCGTGTGTAAACGCAAGAGAATTGACAAGAATTTGTTTGACCGAATTTCCTCGTGTAAACGTTGAAATTGCCATTCTTTTAGACGTTCTCCAATACCGTTATAAGGAACATAGGAAGAGATTATTTTTTTGACCGTTGCAGCAGGAGAAACACGCCACTTCTATGTTTTTTTTTGGTATCAGCTCATGTTGTTTGCTCTTTTCTGCAGTCATGCAAATGCATGTATGCATAAGTCAACGTTTATACGAGCAAATTCGGTTTGAGAAATTCTTGTCTATTCTCTTTTGTGAATTTCTTTTGCGTTTACACACGGAAACTAGAATTTGTTTGTGCAAGAAAATTTCAAAGCAATTACTGCGTCAACCCGCCACAACAACCGTAAATTCAAAGCATAATATCAGCTAAAGAATAGAACGAAAGGGATTTCGCGTGTACGACAAATTCTGTACACCACCCTTTCGTTTTTCCCTTCTTGCCAACAGACAGGGAAACTTTCTTTGAAGAGTTTCCTCGTGTAAACGCTGTCTAAGCAAAATTAAGAAAAAAAAAGAAAGGAACACACACAACCAATTTTCTTTTGAATGTTATTGTCATTGACATAAGAATTCGTTGTTAGGTAGCATAAGTATGAATGTATTGGTAAGGTGAGACGGGGAATGCTGACGTGACAACCGAAGAAGAAGCGAAAGGTATGGGGTGACCAGCGGACAGACGATTGATAAGCGTGGGTACGCGAAATAATGCGTTAGTTCAGTTGCAAGAGTTTTTCATCGCGTGAGTTACGTCAGTTACGTCCTTCATGAAAAGACCCCTTATAAGTAAATAAGCAAATTCAAACATACATAATAAAAAATGAATTGGATAATATTAAAACAAAATAAATAAACAAATTCATATTCTCCCAAGCAATAGCGTTATCACTTAGTTTATGCTATTGCATGGCAGACGGTTTCAGGTTCAGGTGACAGAAGCAAAATATGTTGAGTTGCATATTTTATGCTTCATGGCCAACCGAATCCGAACATGAATTTATAAAGTAATTAGAATAAGTTCTCAGTCTTAAGATTTATCGCAAAATAAAAGGTTGTTAAACTGAAGTTTAAGTCTTTTCATTTTGTAACTGGCGCAGTCTACGGAAATAATTCCAAAGAATTATTTAAAGAACACTACCGCAATAAATCCAATACTAGGAAAAAAATAAAAGTAAAAGTTTTGTGTAATAAAGTTGAAGAGAATAACTAAGAATTATTTAAAAGAACTAAACAGTGAAAAAGACTAAAAGCAAAGTGCAAATAAGATAATAAAAGCAAAATTAAAATAAAACCAACCGTTTCAATCAATGAGACGTAACACATTATTTGACCAGAATCGAAATTTAGAAGAACCCATGGACGAATTAGCAAACAGAATCCGACAGCTGGAAGAGGCACTTGTGGAGCAGGAGAGAAGAATTGAACTGCAAAACCAACAAGAACTGATGTACCAGCAACAAATACTACAATTGCAGAATCAACAACAACAACAACCTCAACAGGAATTGCAGAACCAACAACAGCAACAGCCTCGACAGGAAATACAAAATCAACAACAGCTACAAGAATATGAATTCAGCATGAGGCCAAAGGATATTATCGAACAATTTCGACGAGTGAAGCCTCTCGACGCTAATCATAATGCTACATCACTCATCAATGCCGTGGAAACAAATTTACTACTTTGCGGAGCCAATGTAGGCCTGCAGAAATTCTGCCTTAGAATTGTGGCAAACGAAAAAATCCTTGGGAACGCTGGACATCGGGTTAGAGAGCTGTCAGATAACAGTACTTGGGAGGACATGAAAACAAAGATTCGACAGGAATTCAACCCAAAACACACTTTTCGATATTTTTGAAAATTCGAAGTTTGAAATCAATCAGATTTATATGGCCGATCCTCTTAAACCAGGAATTTATAGACCGGACAATGTGGACAGAGACCTTGTGGACATATTATTGGAAAAAATAGACGGACCAATTAGGGCCCACATTAATGAGCACGAAAAATTGAACGATATTATTATGAAGTATACAAGACTAAAACTATTAGACGACAGTAGGGCAATTCAATGCAACGGGAACTATTTCATGGAAAATAGTCAATTTCAAAAACAAAGACTACGACGCGATAGAGGGTTGTTAACAGCAGTAGAAGCGGAAAAATTGGAAGTAGTTGGAGAGATATTTAGAGGGGGAGCTAAAGGAGTTTTTTCACGACTAACAGCTGCGTCATCTCTCCCCCCCACACAACCCAGATTCTCATCCGACTTTCGGTTTTTTTGCAATTTTCGTTTAGGTTTCCTTTTCTTTTTCAGAGAAATAGCTTGCTTGGGTAGAGCAGAGATCGAAGGAGTAGAAGAAATAACCATAGCAGCCTCGGTAATAGTTTTATTTTGTGCCAGACTAACATCGGGTGAGACAGCCTCATTAAGGCTTTTTTCAACCTGGGGAGTTATGTCTAAATAATTATTTAAAATATCTCTGAAATTAATATTCAAATTGTTAAGATTTTCCCCAAATTGCTTAATTTTGTCGAAAAAGACCGACGGGGACAGGGCGTTGCAAGATGGGCAGTACCAATGCAGGCCCGAACGTTTGGAAGATAATAAATCAACAACGGTGTTAGTTAGGTTTGCACAAGAGGCATGAAACATCTGTTCACAGGGACCTGAACAGGAAAACATGGCATTCAATATATTTTGACTTTTACATTGATCTCTTAAAGAGCAAGCTAATAAGTTTTCAGACGAAAAATAGTCCATCATAAAAAACGAAAAGAAAAGAAAAAGTTTAAGTGAAACAAGTTTTATTTTTATATTGAATTTGAAATATTTTTAAAATCGCTTACAACTGGTTAATATTGTGAAAAAATATACCCGTTGAACAGTAACAACAACACCCTATAGAGATTAAGGTAAAGCTTTGTATGCGAACAAAGCAAGAAAGGGAATGAGAAAAACAAAACTGATCACTGCTTTACACTGCTTGTAGCAAAAAATGCACTCACGCTTGCATATATTAAAGAATAAATTAAAGTTAATAACAAATACAAAAATTAAGCAAACCAAATTTCTACAAACACTCAATCATAACACAGTGACAATTATATACTTAAAACGAAAAATTTATTATTATTAACAACTATTAAAATAGAACGAAAATATATATTAAAATATGTATTAAAAACAACACAAAAACACAACCGACACTGACAAAGAGACGAGATCAACTGACTTCAGCGAATGCGTTTTAAGTATGATTTTTTCAATTTACAAGTTCTTAAGACATATTTATTGTGTTATTTAAGACTTATACCGTTTGCACAATGGCCATACACATTTGAAATTGACCCGACAAACTGCGTAAGATTTGATCCAGTTGGTCATACAAATATCAATTCCATTCGCGGAATTTTACTTATATTTATCGTTTAAAAAAAACTATCCAACTATACGCGATCAAATTTTTCCGCAACTCAACCATATGTACACACAAAAAAATATCCGGCATCTTTGGCCCATAAATGCGAACTTTTAATTTTTGACCTGTTTAACGTTTTCAGCTATGACTGGTTTGATACACATAATTTCGTTAACAAGATTTTTCTTAATTTGACATAGTGTAAGCAGGGTGTTTACATTTTTTAAATCACTTTAATTTTAGTTGGAACACCGGGCAAAGCATACAAGTTAATTGAAATGAAAAAATTGAATGTCTTAAAAAACAATTCCAAAAAGGATAAACAAGGTGTTACAGTTGTCCGAAAGAGGTGTCAGCATATGATTGGGAACTTTTATCGGCTGATGTTACTCAGTTTCATAGCCCAAAACTGAAGTTTCTTCTGTAGCCGATAGATGGCGGAAAATAAAGTTGACAGTTTAACTTTAGTTTAGGTATGTTGCCGTATCATTTAATAAATCGCAATCGATTTGACAACTTCTTTACATCTATTTTGCGTTTTCAAAGAGAAATCAATAGAAATCCGTAACATACCCAAAAATTCAAAGTTTGGTTCTTAAGAATGCAAACAACTTTTGTTTGATTTAACTGATGGATAAAAACACAAACTCCAACTCTATCAATACGGTTCCTTGTAACGAATTTACCGTCCCACCCTATTTTGCATGGAAATTAATAGAACATGCGATTGTCAACGTTTACATGAGGAAACTCTTGAGAGAAAGTTTTCTTGTTTGTAGGCAAGAAGGGAAAAACGAAAGGGTGGTGTACAGAATTTGTCGTAGCGAAATCCCTTTCGTTCTCTTCGTTAGCTGATATTATGCTTTGAATTTACGTTGGCTGTGGCGAGTTGACGCAGTAATTGCTTTGACATTTTCTTGCACAAAGAAATTATAGTTTTCGTGTGTAAACGCAAGAGAATTGACAAGAATTTGTTTGACCGAATTTCCTCGTGTAAACGTTGAAATTGCCATTCTTTTAGACGTTCTCCAATACCGTTATAAGGAACATAGGAAGAGATTATTTTTTTGACCGTTGCAGCAGGAGAAACACGCCACTTCTATGTTTTTTTTTGGTATCAGCTCATGTTGTTTGCTCTTTTCTGCAGTCATGCAAATGCATGTATGCATAAGTCAACGTTTATACGAGCAAATTCGGTTTGAGAAATTCTTGTCTATTCTCTTTTGTGAATTTCTTTTGCGTTTACACACGGAAACTAGAATTTGTTTGTGCAAGAAAATTTCAAAGCAATTACTGCGTCAACCCGCCACAACAACCGTAAATTCAAAGCATAATATCAGCTAAAGAATAGAACGAAAGGGATTTCGTGTGTACGACAAATTCTGTACACCACCCTTTCGTTTTTCCCTTCTTGCCAACAGACAGGGAAACTTTCTTTGAAGAGTTTCCTCGTGTAAACGCTGTCTAAGCAAAATTAAGAAAAAAAAAGAAAGGAACACACACAACCAATTTTCTTTTGAATGTTATTGTCATTGACATAAGAATTCGTTGTTAGGTAGCATAAGTATGAATGTATTGGTAAGGTGAGACGGGGAATGCTGACGTGACAACCGAAGAAGAAGCGAAAGGTATGGGGTGACCAGCGGACAGACGATTGATAAGCGTGGGTACGCGAAATAATGCGTTAGTTCAGTTGCAAGAGTTTTTCATCGCGTGAGTTACGTCAGTTACGTCCTTCATGAAAAGACCCCTTATAAGTAAATAAGCAAATTCAAACATACATAATAAAAAATGAATTGGATAATATTAAAACAAAATAAATAAACAAATTCATATTCTCCCAAGCAATAGCGTTATCACTTAGTTTATGCTATTGCATGGCAGACGGTTTCAGGTTCAGGTGACAGAAGCAAAATATGTTGAGTTGCATATTTTATGCTTCATGGCCAACCGAATCCGAACATGAATTTATAAAGTAATTAGAATAAGTTCTCAGTCTTAAGATTTATCGCAAAATAAAAGGTTGTTAAACTGAAGTTTAAGTCTTTTCATTTTGTAACTGGCGCAGTCTACGGAAATAATTCCAAAGAATTATTTAAAGAACACTACCGCAATAAATCCAATACTAGGAAAAAAATAAAAGTAAAAGTTTTGTGTAATAAAGTTGAAGAGAATAACTAAGAATTATTTAAAAGAACTAAACAGTGAAAAAGACTAAAAGCAAAGTGCAAATAAGATAATAAAAGCAAAATTAAAATAAAACCAACCGTTTCAATCAATGAGACGTAACACATTATTTGACCAGAATCGAAATTTAGAAGAACCCATGGACGAATTAGCAAACAGAATCCGACAGCTGGAAGAGGCACTTGTGGAGCAGGAGAGAAGAATTGAACTGCAAAACCAACAAGAACTGATGTACCAGCAACAAATACTACAATTGCAGAATCAACAACAACAACAACCTCAACAGGAATTGCAGAACCAACAACAGCAACAGCCTCGACAGGAAATACAAAATCAACAACAGCTACAAGAATATGAATTCAGCATGAGGCCAAAGGATATTATCGAACAATTTCGACGAGTGAAGCCTCTCGACGCTAATCATAATGCTACATCACTCATCAATGCCGTGGAAACAAATTTACTACTTTGCGGAGCCAATGTAGGCCTGCAGAAATTCTGCCTTAGAATTGTGGCAAACGAAAAAATCCTTGGGAACGCTGGACATCGGGTTAGAGAGCTGTCAGATAACAGTACTTGGGAGGACATGAAAACAAAGATTCGACAGGAATTCAACCCAAAACACACTTTTCGATATTTTTGAAAATTCGAAGTTTGAAATCAATCAGATTTATATGGCCGATCCTCTTAAACCAGGAATTTATAGACCGGACAATGTGGACAGAGACCTTGTGGACATATTATTGGAAAAAATAGACGGACCAATTAGGGCCCACATTAATGAGCACGAAAAATTGAACGATATTATTATGAAGTATACAAGACTAAAACTATTAGACGACAGTAGGGCAATTCAATGCAACGGGAACTATTTCATGGAAAATAGTCAATTTCAAAAACAAAGACTACGACGCGATAATTGGGCAAAATTTTTTAGTCCCATTTAAAGCTAAAATATATAGCAGTGAAAATTTTATTGAAATTTTTAATAATAAAATACCCTTCGAAAAAGCAGAGTACCCGTTTCTATACGAAAATATATGTACATTAGAGAAATTGGATAAAGGAAAAAACATTTTAAAAAGTTTTTGTCTTGACCATCTAAATGGTGAGGAAAATAAACTACTAAGAAGATTATTATCCGAAATTTTACAATTTGTTTTTTAAAGATGGGGATATTCTATCGGCAACAAATGAAATCGTGCATGAAATTGTCACAACAACTGACAAGCCTCTATATTCAAAAATTTATCGATACCCTGCCATTCACGAGGGGGAAATTGAAAGACAGATAAAGGAAATGCTCGATAGTGGTATTATACGGGAGTCAAATTCACCGTATAATAGTCCCTTGTGGATAGTTCCCAAAAAGTCCGATAATACAAATCAGGAAAAATGGAGGCTGGTAATTGATTATCGGAAGCTAAATCACTTTACAGTTGCTGACAAATTCCCTATTCCCAATCTTAACAATATTCTGGATAAACTCGGCAAGGCACAATATTTTACAACATTGGACCTTGCGAAGGGTTTTCACCAAATATTAGTGAGAGAGGAAGATAGGAAAAAACAGCCTTTTCAACTCCATTTGGACATTACGAGTTCAATCGTATGCCATTTGGATTGAGGAACGCTCCATCTACTTTCCAGAGATTGATGAATCATACACTAAGAGAATTCATCAATAAAATATGCATTATGTACATGGATGATATCCTTGTTTTCAGTACCTCATTAGAGGAACATTTAAATAATCTAAAAAAAATATTTACCACTTTGGAAAAAGCAAAGCTTAAAATCCAAATCGATAAGTGTGACTTTCTCAAGAAAGAATCACAATTCCTCGGTCATCTCCTCACGGCAAAGGGTGTTAAACCTGACCCGAAAAAGATTGAAATTATTCAAAACCTAAAACTACCGAATTCCCAAAAGAAAATAAAATCGTTCTTAGGAATGACGGGGTTTTACAGGAAGTTTGTCAAAGATTACGCCAAAATCGCTAGTCCGATGACAAAATTTCTAAAAAAAGGGCAAAGTGTCAACATAAACGATCCTAGTTATATTTTAGCCTTTAAAAAACTCAAAGATATCATAACCCATCCACCTATTTTGAGATATCCTAATTTCGCAAAACGGTTTAAACTTACTACCGATGCAAGTAATTTTGCGATTGGCGCTGTCTTATCTCAAGACGGCCACCCAATAGCATTCGCATCGAGAACATTGAATAAACACGAGACAAACTGTGCTACAGTTGAAAAAGAACTGTTGGCAATAGTTTGAGGTGTAAAATACTTTCGCCCTTACCTTTACGGAAGGGAATTTGATCTCGAAAGTGACCATCAACCGTTGAAGTGGCTATTTTCAAAGTACTCAGGCAAAGATATCAGCCCAAAATTGCAAAGATGGCTTATTGAGTTAGGAGAGTATGAGTTCAATGCAGAATATATAAAAGGAAAAGGCAATAAGATCGCCGATTTTTTAAGTAGACTAGCCACAGAAAGTAATGAAATAAATCCAATGAAGGAACATTTTAAAGAAGAGCATAATAATAGGACAAAATCGGAATTACCACCAGCGGACTTCCGAGTAAATGTAATTATTAATGAATATAGCTACCAAAGTGAGGACGAATGCGACGAAATAAATAATGGGGAGGAGTCAGAATCGCTTGGGGTCCAAACTAACCATTCCCAGGAAAATAATCCAATTCAACGGGTAAATCGTAATGAACAAAATGAGTCAGGCGAAGTTGAGACTATTCATTCCCAGGTGGAAGACTCTAATGATCATTTCGTAATTCTGCACACGGTTGTCAATCGTTTTAAAAGACAAATAATTTTGGTAGAAACCAAGGAAAGTGAAGCAACAAATAGTTCTAACAATAAACGAGTTTTTATTGATAAACAGGATATCGTTTCTGATAACGTTATCAATATAGTCCGAAGACATATTGATAAAGGAAAAGTTGCAATATACTCCGAACTCAATGATCACGAGTTCAATAAATTGCAAAAAATTTTACTTAGAACATACTCGAATATTAAAAATATCTCCTTTGTAAAATGTAGTCATTTTGCTAAAGACATACATGACGAAAATCAACTAAAGAGGCAGATATCATTATTTCATAAAAATGAGGTAGGACACTCGGGAATTATTCCGACTTATGTGGGAATGAAACATAAGATTTATCACCCTCAATTAAAGACTAAAATACACGAAATAATCAATAATTGTGATATTTGCAACGGAGGGAAATATGATCGAAATCCCATTGGAGCCAAATTTCGACACACAGAAACACCCACCACAGTTAACGAAATTATTCATATAGATACTTACGTGAACAGTAAGCAATCATTTATAATTTTAATAGATAAATTCTCGAAACATGCTATATGTTTTCATTTACCGGATAGAAATAATCAAACAATTATAGAAAAAATTAATGAATTTTTGGCTATTAAGGGCCATGTAAAAAAATTCGTTTTTGATAGCGAATTTAATTCGATAAATATACGAAATTTTCTTTCCACTGAGAATATAGAGTACCATGCCACAAAACCGAATAACCACACAAGGAATTTGGATATTGAAAGGCTCAATAATACACTCACCGAACGTATTAGAACATTAAATTTAGAAGAAAAAGTCCCAATCACAACTCAAATGTGTAAGGCTATAAAATTCTATAACAATTCATACCATAGCACAATAAAAGCTACACCACTAGATGTTCAAAATAACAAAATTGATCATAAACTAATTAAGGAGCGTATCGATAAGGAAAAACTTAATACAATCTCGAAGCAAAACCGAAACCGAGAAGACTATATAGAGAATCGAAGAGAAGGGTTTATCAAGAATTATAAGGCATAAGGAGCAACCAAAGTATATAAAAAGAAAATTAGAAAACATTCATACAGCAAATATAAAAAGATCATATAAATTTGCAGGTCCTAACATTCATGATGATGCTGGTGATGCTCATAACGGGAACTCTAGGAACACTGCAAGTTAGCAAAATCATGGAGGAAACCGGTTACACCGTTATTAGATTAAGGGAAATAGAAATTATCAACGAAACCATGACGATAATACACATAATAGACCCAAATGAAATCAATGTACTAATTTCCCAAATGGAATCAAATATTCAGAATATAGATCTTATCAATAAAGACTTGTTGTATAAAGAATTAAACATACTTAAATCCAAAGTCAAATCAATAACTCCTTCATCAGGGAATATTAGGCAGCAGCGAGGTTTGTTGAACATTGTCGGAACAACATATAAATGGCTTTTCGGTACTATGGACGACGATGACCGTCAAGAAATTTTAGAGCACTTGCGAATTACGGACATCAACAATCACAACGCTATCACGACAGTTAATTAACAAATTCAAATAAATCAACATTTTAATGACACTATAGCTTTATTAAAAAAGAATGTAGAAGAAGACAGAAAGAAAATAAAAGGCGCTCTTCATGAAATTAGAACTAGGAACAACGAGTTTAATAAATATCTCTTATATCTCGACCAAATGCAAAAAATTAGATTTTTAGAAAATAGACTCAATCAAATACAGGACAGTATATCAGCAGCTAGGCATAAAACTTTACACCCAGGCATACTGACGGTTGAAGAGATAGAATGCAATAATATTGATTTTTATAAATTAAAATTGTTAAAACTAGGTATAATGGAATACAAAGAATCTATGTTAATTTTTGCTATTAAAATACCAACAAATTTTATTAAAACTTACTTAAAAGCAATAACACCCATATCAAATAAGGAATTCATGGAAATAGATGTAGAGCCTGAATATGTTGTAGAAGTAGATAATATTATATATACTTATGTAGAAGACACAGTTTTAAAAAATCTTAGAGTAAGCCGAAATTGTATTTATTCCAAAAACTGTATACTTAAGCTTAATAATAAATTCGAAATCTTAGCTATGGACGAAGAAACTTTCGTAGTTAAAAATGCAAACAATGAGTCAACTATCCAGAATTGCGATGACAGAAAGATAATATTAAACAAGAATTACTTAATTTCAGTTTATAACTGCAAAATAGAAATAAGAAATTATGTTTTCCAAAATAAAAAAGAAATTGTACATGATAAATTCTATATTCCGAGTAACACTTTCAATTCTACCTTTCAAAAGGAAATCGATTTCAGTAAAATTGTAATGAAAAATTTTGTGAATGTAAAACAAATAGAGGAATTAAAGTTTCACCGCAATATATCTTACAGTATAAGTGGTACACTAGTTTTTATAATTATAATTAATGTAGTTATAACAATAAGAAATTATGTTTTCCAAAATAAAAAAGAAATTGTACATGATAAATTCTATATTCCGAGTAACACTTTCAATTCTACCTTTCAAAAGGAAATCGATTTCAGTAAAATTGTAATGAAAAATTTTGTGAATGTAAAACAAATAGAGGAATTAAAGTTTCACCGCAATATATCTTACAGTATAAGTGGTACACTAGTTTTTATAATTATAATTAATGTAGTTATAACAATCTCTTGTATAAAAAGAAAGAACGATATTAAAATAGTAAACAATATCCAAAAACCAGAAGAAATCGAATTACAAAGAACCGACATCCAAAATATTATAGGGAAATACAAAGCTAAAAAAATAAAATAAAAAAAAAAAAAAAAAAAAAAATAAAAAAGATCCAGGAGTATCTCTATTCAAGAGGTGGAGGAATTACGTCAGTTACGTCCTTCATGAAAAGACCCCTTATAAGTAAATAAGCAAATTCAAACATACATAATAAAAAATGAATTGGATAATATTAAAACAAAATAAATAAACAAATTCATATTCTCCCAAGCAATAGCGTTATCACTTAGTTTATGCTATTGCATGGCAGACGGTTTCAGGTTCAGGTGACAGAAGCAAAATATGTTGAGTTGCATATTTTATGCTTCATGGCCAACCGAATCCGAACATGAATTTATAAAGTAATTAGAATAAGTTCTCAGTCTTAAGATTTATCGCAAAATAAAAGGTTGTTAAACTGAAGTTTAAGTCTTTTCATTTTGTAACTCGTGCGGTCGGAGTGGCGGAAAAGCTAGAAGCGGGCAATCGAAAAAAAAAATTTAAGTATCGTGTGGGCAGTCACGTCATACTTGTATGCGACTATTAAAATAAAAGTTTTAATAAAAGACAAAGATATAAAGAGAAAAATTTTGTAAAATGTGAATTGCGTTAGTCGCGCCGTAGTTATGCGACCAAAGAAAAAAAAACTTAACATAAATTTCATTTGACGCAGAAACTGGACATGTTCTTAAAAATTGTGCTTTTGTCGAATGTACGCGGCAACGAATTCATGCAAATCCTTATAATCGCGTCCGTGTTTAATTGGCATTAAGTCCCTGGTGTGCAAAAATTATTAAAAAGACCATTAAATTGATACCCACGACAGTCATTTCGGAAAAGAAAAACAAGAAAAAAAAAGAAAGTGCGAACAATTTTTCAACGAATTAAGAATAGTTGTGAAAAAATAAAAAAAGTGAATTAAGCTAAAAGTTCCTGCAACAAAACCTAAACTACGTATAGCGACAATCTTAATTACATACAACCCACCAATTACGACTTAATAAAATTTGAAATAATTGAACAAGAAAAGAAAAAGATAAAATAATTTAAATTACATGAAATACAACAGAAAATGACTACAATAACTAAACCAGCACCAGCTATAACTACGGAAGCTGCAGCTTTCATCAGCGATACCAGCTAGAAATTTATAGTAGCAGCAGCAGTAACTATAATATTATTATTCTATAAATGTATTTTTCCCCTATTTACTTATTATTTACTATATTAAAATATGCTAATGAAAAGGCATTCACACCTACTTGCAAACAACTTTACGTTAGTTATATACATAAAAAGCTAAGTATTTTTTTTTTAAAATAAATATTTAACTGATGCTGTATTTATATGTAGACTTAACCAATACTTAACTTTTTATATTATAAAATATTTCGACATAAATATTTCCCTAATTATATTAATTATACCTAGTTATAAGCAACAAATACATTTGAGAGAGCAAACTACGGAAACGGTATTAAAGAAAAGTGTTAGCAGCTAAAAACTAATTCTTTTAATTTAACAAGGATAAATATTTGCTAGGGTGTGAATTTAGAGGAGATGTCATAAGTAGGGTGACCGTAATACCATAGGCATAAAAATTGAAAAATAGCGACATGGGGTTTTCCTTTCTCTGCTACCCTTTAGGAAAATTTTTTTTGGATTTTAAAAAAAATGTTTGCTTATTTTACAAAAAATTTCTATGCGTACGCCACAAATTGGCAACGGGAAAACGGGGCCCTAGCCGGGAGATATGGTTGATATTCCGACTTTTTTTTTCATGAATTTGCCAGGCGTAACATCCCATAAAGCTCAAGTCCAGGAATATTCGCTAGTTGTGACATTATATTCTTGTTCAACCAATATTCACTAATCATTATTGCATCAACTTCAGATGCACTAAATATTTGGTACAAAATTGAATATTTTGCTTTAATTCATGCATACAAATGACACTGTATGAAACCATTTAATGTTTTACACAGAATATTTAGAACGCATCTCACAGTATCAGGACTTGTGTTCAGTTTCAAAAGCACTACAATGTGCAGGTATCGACATATACTCAGCGAAGCTGATTGATTGAATGATTTTGATTGAGAAAATTTGTTGGTATTTTTTTTAGTATTGCAGTTTATTATTTACAAGTTTGAATTTCCATTCATTGATTTCTTTTTGCTTTTATGAATTCTTAACATTTTCTTTTAAAAATTCTTAAATTCGACTAATTTTTTTATCATTTGTAAGGCTGTTAAATAATCAGAAACCTTTCTGGAAAAGGGTCCTCTGGGCTGCTGCTGATCTCTGTTATTCGATTCTAAAATCACTAGCAAAAAAATATTAATATTAACCTTAAATAATGACTAAATAGTTGACTTAAATAACATTGAATATTTTGAGTAAAGAAATTCATCACAAAATACATATATAGTATTATGATTAGTTAGTAAGATACTACGCAATAAAAAAATCGAAAAATAATAATAATTACAAAAAAATTAAAAATTTTATTAGTGGCGGCAATAATAAATATAAAGAGACTCCTAAGTTCTTTGATGCACACACTATAACGAAGCTTAAACAACGTTCGGCTCACTGCGCCCAAATGGAATTTGATGAGAATTGGAAGATGTGAACACTATTCGAATGGTTTGTAAAATTGATTGACTGAAAATAAAAAAATGTTTTTCTGGTCCTTTGACGAATTATTTGACTAACAGTTTAATGTTGTGAACGCTCATCAAATTTTTTTACCACAATTTTGTTATTTGAAAAAAGATTACAACGAGTGCACATTTTGCTGATAAGAAAATCTAGTATAATCTTATATATTTCATTATTGAATACTATTGATTGCGACGAAAAATTTCTGCTTTTCCAAAAGTAGGTCTTAATTGAAAATAGGCTATATTAAGATGAAAAAACGAATTTTTTAAAAAAGGCGTCTTATAGCGACCGAAAAAGTAAAATAAAAAACCGTTTTTTAAAAAACTTTTTGAGTCTTAACAATATATATAATTTATATTTTAATACGTAAAATTAGGTCAGCTGATCAAACAAAGCATAATTTTCTGGAGTGAATCATTGTCAAGGTGTTTCTTGTTTGTTTTAAGTATCTATTTTGACACTCAGTTGTTCATGACGTTACATACTTCCAGATATGGGTTCAAATAATCGGGAACATATATGGTTGAACTTCGTTTTATTTACATAATACCAGGATTTTTTTACTATTTTTTTTAACTGTGATCAGATGAGGCCTTAGGTGTAAAACGGAACACAGAAGGCGACGGAAAATCGGCAACAATACCCCGCAGCCAAAAAAACACCCCGTGGGAAAACCGTTGGAATTATCACAATTGCGCTGGACGACGGGCGATAGAAATATCAGTGGTTATTTTGTTTTTATTGACTTTTAAACGTATATAAAAAAACTTGCACAAGCTGATCCGAAATGCAACACTGATCGTTCCCCTTCGATGAGGAATACGGAATTAAATCTAAATCAGTGATCGGCAAAGAGTGAAACTCACGTTCTTCCTTATTCTCAAAAAAGAGGGAAATCTAAAGCACTCTCACCACTGAGAGAAATTCACGCATATTTTAATTATTTTGCATACATTCTTACAATTCTGATATTGTGTCCGCATTTCTTTGTTTTTTTTTGTATATTGTAGTCTATTGAGTAGACAGGAACAAATGAAAATAGTCCTAAACGACTTCTGCATATTATAGTATCATTATTATTGGGATAAAAAATGAGACCTCAGGAAAAAATAATTTCTTGGAAAAAAAAAATCGACGGGTACCCGTCGACAGGTTGCCAGTCGTGCGCCGCAATTCTGTTCCATTTCATACGACGAAGTGTGCTATAATTTTGTGAACGGGTAATCGTTAATGCTGAATAGTCAGTCTGTGACAAAAAATTAATGCAAATTTGATACTCTGAACCCCACTTTGACATATTTACTGATATGTATTTTAGTTGAATTGGCAATTCTACTTTCAATGAGAAATCGTAGGCAAGAAGTTAAATTTATTATCAGCGAAATTCATTTTTAAATATAAAGAAAAAGAAGTTTTGATTATCGCGAATTTCGTGTTGTAAGTAACTCCTATATTATACGTTGTTTACCTTCGGAACAAATTTACTTGAGCTTGCAGACGTAAATGTATTTAATGCAACAGTGCTATTTAATTAAATGTAATTAATGTAAAAAAAATAAGTGTTGCTCGAATCTGGTTTGGAAGATATATAGATAATAGTGGAAATAGCTTGGCTTAAGTTTACTTTAGCTCCCATTCGCCAATTTTTATTGAACCAAACATTTTTATTTGGTTTTTAATTCGAAGAATAAGTATGTAATCAAAAAGTGTCGCTCGGGTCAGGTTTCGGAGAAGTTGCTGAATTAGCTTTTGTAAAAATCATTATAAGTTGGGAACTCCTGAATGGATAGGATATCAAAATTATGTGAGTCGTTAGAAAGATAATTTACTGGCCTACAATAATGGTAACCAAATCTTTGATATTTAACCTGCAGTTTTGGAAATACGGCTTTTTTTAAATTTTGACCAATTTTTTTTAAAAACCGTTATGTTTTTAAGATAATGTGTTAACCTATGTTTTTAGGATGGCAAAAAAGCAGCTTTTGGTCTTGCTTTGAAATTATGTATTATTTGCATATCACTTGATCATTTTTTTATCGAAAAAAGCAAAATCACTTGAATTTTGGTCTTAAAATATATGCTAATTATTTACTTTAACGGCCTCACTCCCAAATTTCTTGAACTTTCAGCATGTACAGTTCAGTATGCTAATCAAGTATGCTAAAGGATAAACAAGTTTTTCTTAGGCCAAACTAGTTCACCCTAAGCGTGTTAGGATGAACCAGTGTAGCCAAGGAAAATTTTAGCCTGTTAGGATAAGTGGGCGGCCTTGGTCGTGGCTCACTGTAGTACATCTAACGCTGATGTGTTAGCGAAGCCCGTGTTGAACATAGTATAGTGAACCGTGGCCGAAGTTCGCCGCGAAACAGGCATTGGGCATGTTTGAGGATGTAAACCTTGAGGGGTTCGGATGAACTATTTGACCTAAGAAATAAGAAAATCTAGTTTATTCTAAGAACTAGTTTGAAAGGTATCATATACATATTTTGGGTGCGGGAACACCTCCTACATATTTTTTGTGAGCTTTTTTGGTTTTCCGTTAAAAAATGGGATTTTTATGAAATCAAGTAAATCAAACAAATTGCCATTTTTAAGGGAATAAATTAAACTTTTAAAATACTAACAAAGAAATTCGCCTATGTCTCCGAAATTGTATCCTGAATTGAAAACTAAATAAATTTACCGAGCTCTAGCAATTTTTAGAAATGACATATACCATAGGCCATAACTTCCGATGGTTACATCTCTGAAACCAGATCCGTTTTTTGGTTACATACATATGTATCCTTAGAATTATAAAAATCATGTATGCAGTTCACACGTGGTAGAAGTGAAAGTTTTAGAAAACTAAACTACGATAGAATTAGACGAAAATGTTTGTTAAAATGATAAAAGTTGATGGGATCTGGAATAGCTAGTAACATACATTCTTGAATAAATGATGAAAGTACTCATCGAGCAGAGTGGCCGAAAAGTTATCAGCTTTGACATCGGTTAACCAAAAGCTGAGATATAAGCAAGGAAAAATTTCCTATTTTTTGAATTTTTTCAAGCAATACACGTTCCATTGAATTTTCTCTAACGTTTTTTTTTGCGATCTTTGTCATTCGTTTTATTCTGTCGATAATTACGACTTTTTTCAATATAAGTTTTCGGTGTACTTGAAATGTTTTTTTTAAATACACCACGCTAGCGATAACGCCTTTTCGCAAGCCTTTGTAATACGCAGGCACACACAGGGTAGCCAGATAACTTGGACGTGAAGTCACCGATACGTAGCTCTTAAGTCGCCACAAATCGCACGCTTAAATTTGAAGTCGCTAGAATAATCGCCAAATAAAAACTCATAAAACGATAGAAAAACAACAATTTTTTATTTCGTATTAGAAAATTGAAACTATCAATTAATGTAACGTAATGAACCTGAGGTTTTGAAATTAAAGTTCCCAATTCTCAAAATCAAAAAAAACTTCAGGTTTGGTTGGTTAAATCTATTGTTAGGTTTGATTTTTGAAATTATGGAAATACACTTGTATTGTCATAATTGACAAAAACTATGCAACTATAACTGAAATAAAAGAAACAAATTATTTTGAGTGAAAAAAGAAAATGTAAAGCATTAAACACATTAGTAATATATTCAAAATAATTGGTCTTTTCAAAATTGCCATCATCAGAAAAGTTGATAGCGTCTTCCAAGCTGAACTCGCAATCTAGATTATTGTTATTTTCTGAGGTCACAGACTTTTTGTTGATTTTAGAACTAAAGAGTTTCAGCATGAAGGTTCAAAATTTGTGTACAAATTTGGGAAAATGAATCTGAATTCTATTGAATTTTGAACAAAAACATTCTTCTATTGAATTTGCGCACACACGATAAACAAACATATAAAGCAAGCAACATAATTCTCCTCGCTATGGCAAGGCTTTGGTAGTTGATCAGTGCATTGCTTGAAAAAATTAAAAAAATAGGAAATCTTTCTACGCTTATATCTCAGCTTGTCATTATCCGACCTCGAAACTTATAGTTCTAGGACACTGTTCGATGAATACTTAAATTTGATTTCAAATCACACCCTTGTTTCAAAATATGAAAAGTTAAGTTAATAATCATTTTCGATTGTGAGCTTAAGTACAGTTAAGCCACACTTTATTTTAAAGTCTATATATTACTTAGATTATTAAACTAGGCGATGTTATGGATGAAAAATTAAAAATGTTCAATTAACTACTCTTTTTATCTTTCCACCCTAGAGCTTATATGTAGATCTGTTAATTGTAACATGTTTGCTTTGAGGTCGCCAAGTCGATATAGGGACTGTCCGAGAAAAATTTTGCGTTTTTTATTTTTTTTATTTTACTCTACCTGATAGTCTTATAGGTCTAAAAAGACACAATATTTGTTCTATATAACGTGACGTTTAATATGAAGTATAACACTTGAAGATAGTACTTTTGACGACAATGATATCTAGGAAGCAGCAAAAAGTCCGCGAACTGAATTTGTCCACATACCTGCAAAATCCAAAATTAAAATATTTTTTTTTATTATATTTATTTTAATTTTTTTGTTCTTATAAAATTTAATAAGATGAAAAACTCGAATTTTTATAGCGACCGAAAAAATAAAATAAAAACCGTTTTTTAAAAACTTTATTGAGTTTAAAAAATATAGTTTTCTTTTTATTTGCCGACGTTTCGCAGTTCGGAGCCCCACGAATAAATTACAAAGAGAGAACAATAAAATAATAAACGAAATATACAACGATAACCAAATATGCAAAAAACTTAAGCTAAAATTCAATTGTAATTCCGCAGCAGCACCTAGGCTTTACGGACTCCCGAAAATCCACAAGAAATATGCCCCACTTATCAAGCTATCAAAACATATAGGAGAAATCTTAAAGAATTTAATATCAGAGGAATACAACTTTGAAAATGCAACCCAAGTTAAGCAAGAACTTAAAGATTTGAGGATAAAAGAGGACGAGGTGTTATTCTCATTCAACGCGGTATCATTGTTTACCAATATACCTATTTAACTGGCTATAAAAATTATTATGAATCATCATCAATCATCACTAAGCCAACACGCCAACATTAAGAAAATCACTTTTCTTAAAATATAAAATTTTTGTTTGAAGGACAATAACTGCTTCATCTTGAACAAAACGGTCTATAGCCAAGTATTTGGAATGCCCATGAGAAACCCACTCTCCCCGTACATAGCAGACGTAGTCTTGGACGATCCACTAGACGAAACAGTACACAATTTAAAACAAAAAAACATAAGTACATATAACAAAAATATATAAGTGTGTCGACCACATTTTAGCAGTTGTCAATAAAAACGACTGTAATACAATACTTGCTGAGTGAAATTCGTACCACCAAAAACTACAGTTCACTGTAGAAGAAGAAACAAATGCCACTCAGACTTATCTTGATATGAAGATAATAAGGAACAACAACAAACTACATTTCGACTGATACACAAAACCCACTTCATCAGGAAGAATACTAAACTATTTTTCGGATCAGCCCAATCATCACAAAATCAATACGGCAAAAAATGAAATTAATAAAATAATATCGATAAGCGATAAACAATTAATAGCAAACAATTTTAAAAAAATACTAGATAAATTAAAAAATAACAATTATTCAATTAAACTAATAAATAAATAAACAACGCGAAATCCAAATCAAAATAAAAACATCAACCGAAACAAAGAATCAAATCTACGATATATGAGAATACCATACGTAAAGAACCTCACAAAAAAAAAACACATAAAAGAAAAAGTTTGTAATGACCAAATAATATTTGCGCATAGATCAGTCTCCACACTGAACGAAAATTTTACAAAAACAAACTCACCAATTAATACGGAACAACAATCGAACGTTGTCTACCAAATTAGTTGCAAAGGAAACGAAAGCCCTTGCAATAAAATATACATAGGAACAATAAAAAGTTCTTTAGGAACACGAACAAAAGAACACGAATCAGACATCAAAACAAAAAAAAGATAACACCAAAAGATAGCACAGCACATCAAATACACTGGTCACACAGCTGATCTTCAAAGCGCCAAAATCATAGACAGAGAAAACAATCACAACATTAGAATAACCTTAGAAAGTCTATACATACAAACAAAATAAAGAAAACGATGAACAAGAAGGAAGATGTAGACAACATTAGCTTTATTTATAACATTTTGTTAACTGTTTTTAAAAATTTATTGTTAGTTTTAAGAAAGACGCCCTGATGAATTAGTCAAAAAAGCTGCTAAACGTCGGCAAATAAAAATTATATTTTTTTATACTCAAAAAGGTTTTAAAAAAACGGATTTTTATTTTATTTTTTCGGTAGCTATAATAAGTCTTTACAAAAAAAAGGTTTTTTAATCTTATTATATATTAAAAGTGTCCTTTATAAAACTTAAATATAATTATAAAATTTAATTTCTGTTCCAAATACATGGAAAAAATGTTGACGTTTAGTTCTTGGATTAAAAAATTGTTTTTGTGCGTGTCCGTACTTTTTAAATTTTTCCTCTCTCACAGAGCGCAAATTACTTATCCTCTCGTGTTTTACATTTTTGCAGAATTTTAACCAAAAAGTTCTGGGACGAACTTATTGATACATTTTCCTTTTTTAGTACGGCACATTTTTTTTCATGACAGTGGCAACACTGATGAAACTGTCAAATTTCTCATTCGTTTGCACCCTTACATAGATTGGAAAGTTGCCTTAAACAAGCTCGAAAACTTTCGACGTTTACAGGCTTTTCGAATTTTCGCGTTTAGAGGAATGCTCTTATTATAATTATATATATAAGTTGTTAAACTTATAATACTTATGACCCTATTACTGTTTGCGATTCGACTGAAGAAGTAAGCGGTTCGCTTAAATTGAAGTTACAGGTCTCAGGTCGCCCTTTTTTCATCTCAACAGCGCGAATGTCAAAAACTGTAATATTACTTTAAGCGATTCGACTAAGTAATGTTCGCCAAAAATGTCAAAATTTGCCGCGAAAAATTTGTGTGACAAATATTTAAGTCACTTATCCAGTTATGTCGGAGAGTACATATAAAGGGTCATTATAAAATTTAACAAATCAGTTTTATTCAAGGATGTAGATAATATTTAATTATTAGAGTTCACCCACTGGTTCAGTACTATTTTACCGATTAAGTGTCATCGCTCCAAAAAATAACAAAGGTAGTATCATTTCGCCCAATTCCTATACCTTATTTCCTCCTTAGGGTTCAATCTATCTCTCTATGTGCGTTACACCGCCCACTTAAAACAAATACATTTCCTCAGGATTCAATCTGCATACCAAGCTTTATCGAAATCGGTGTAGAGGCTCAGTCGTGACGGTGTTTAAAGAACACAGAGTTTTTAAAACCCTTCACAGGTTTCAATCTATCTTCATACAGAATTTCATAAAAATCTGTCCATTAGTTTAGCCGTGAAAACATATCCTGTTAGAGGCGTTAAACTGCCTACTATTGGAAAAAATCTCTTTACAACATTTCCAATTAAATAGAAATAATCAGGCGAATATGTTATCTTATATGTAACGAGCTGATCGAATATGTTCGAACCTTTTCGATACGCAACGAGTAAAAGTCAACAACTTCTTTCGTTGTCGAGCTTAAATATTTTCCCCACTGTACGGCGTATTTCAATTTTCATTTCTTTTCTTGGAACGACATGTGCGCAGGCACAAACAGAATCAAAATAACGAGATGTGAGCGAGCACATCATACTAATCGAACTGAGTTGAATAAAGTTAAAGAACGAAACGAAAATTTTGTGAAAAGCTCGTGAGTTTCTTCGAACGAGTTCGGCTCTTTGCGCAGATTTATTGTAATTCGCAGTTGAATTCAACTCGTTAGGACCACCCACGCGTGATGGGAGAAGTTAAAATAAGTTGTGCATTCTACATCCAACGTCAACACGAGCATTGTGGCGCGTGTGGTATCTACATCAGTGTTGGCATGTCACAAATGACGCGCGACATCTGCGACTCTTACGACCGAAGGTTGAATATTTTTAAAACTTCAAATATGAAGTTTTTCAGTAACCAGTTTCTGTTTAGTGATTTAGTAGCATTGTTTCGAAGGCGAACTTGCCAAGGAATAAAATTAGTAAACTGTTACATGAAGAAGCTGTTGTTCACTGTGAAATAAAAACGATTGGATGATACTGCCAGCACTAAAATGTTCAATAATGCAAATAGTGGCACAAAAGCATTTCATAAAATTTTAATTCACTCACTACAAAAAACAGATTTTAGTGCTCAGCAAAGCAATTCGTGGTTGAACTCAGATATGTATGAAGGCATGGAGAATCAATAAAACTGCGTTGGCCAGAGGGTAGTTTCTTGTGAAAGACGCGTGTTGAAAACTAGGACACTTTCGATATAGTGAGAGCACCGTCAGCTAGGCTATATTGCGATTTGAAAATATCACTTTGATAATGCCAAAGTGGGTCGCTGTGGACGAACATCCGTTGCTAGTAACAGCAAAACAGCGTATGTTTCATTTGAATTCACATATGTATGGGAGGGTCCATCTGGCGTGTGGAATTTGAACTACTCGTCAATCTCATAAAAATTTCAGGAAAAAAATTAAATTACAGAATATGCATTTAAGTGTGTTTGACTCTCTTGAAAATTATTGAGACAACTATTGTTGCATAACATAAAATTACAGAATGTCGTAATAACCTTAACCAAGCTGCATTTGAAAAATGTAGTGGCAGCATTAAACAGGAATGAAGGTTATTAAACAACATTTTAAGTCGAAATGTAAAGGATGATAAGCCTCTAGTGTTATGTAGCGGCTCTGATATATTTTCCGATTGTTCCACAATTGCAAATATATTTAATGATTACTTTGCGATGGTTGCCCTCAAACCACGCATCATAATTTCCTTGAACCTTTTATATATTCTACATTGTTTAAGGCCTTAGAAGATACAATAAATAGTAACAGTTTTTATTTTGAGTCGATATCAGCTTAAGAACTTTAGAATGTTATTAAGACTCATGTGGATGCGATGGTATCTCAAACCAGTTATTGACATTTCTTATTATATTGTTGATATTCTACCGTGTATTTTGAATCAAAGCATCTTGAGTGGAATTTTCCCTGAAAGTTTAAAATGCGCAATTGTTATACCCCTGGCATAAATTTTTTCAAACGCCTTTTTTACCCCTGTTCAAAAAAGGTAACTCAAAATGAAAAAGTAATTATCGCCCTATTTCACTCCTGTCGGGAATATCTAAACTGTTTGAAAAAGCAATCAAACAGCAATACAATTTGGTTTTAGACAGGTGATGTCCACAGAGGATGCCTTACTTGAATTTTGCACAACAATTAATAATGGACTTGATAGCAAAAAATTTCGTGCTGGCTTATTTGTTGACATCACTAAGGCGTTTGATGTGGAGTTTTGGATAAACTATTAAATGCTATGTATCATTGGCTTCAGAGTTATCTAAATGATCGCTCCCAAAAAGTGAAGCTAGCTGGACATTTTAGTAACTACAAGAATCAATATTGGTGTTCCTCAAGGATGATTTAGTTTGTGATATAAATATCGATATTGACTTATTACGAAGTTGGTTCGTGGTTCACAATATGGTTGTTAGCAACAAAACAAAAATATTTTTTCCAAGTCTGTCTTCTAAAGTACATCCAGATATTGAATTCGTCTTCCATACTTCGAATTGCAAAAGTCTTAATTATATAAATTCACCCACGATAGAGTCAAGTGAAAAATTCTACAACGACAACTGCTTCTTAATTGATCCAGTACAACATTTTAGATACCTGGGTGCAATAATTGACTACTAAATGAGTTGGGCTGAACACATTCAACATTTAAAAGCATATTTTCGATCGGTTACACGAAATTTTTATTCTATCAGAAAGTTTGTTTGACGAAGATTCTGAAAAAATTCTATTATAGAATTTTTCACTCAAAAATTCAATATGGAATCTCTTGTTGGGGAGGAGCATACAAAAATAAAATGAGGCTAACTACCTTGAATGAAATGACTCTACAAAAATGCATATAAATAATAATATGTCACAGATACCGTCTAAAGTTAGGAGAGTGAATCATAATGCTTGAAATGTTTTTATTTTATTTTTATTTTAAAGTGGGGCTCGGAGTGGTAGTTCTTTCAAACTTCATTAATGGACTTCGAACTCCGTGAGGTTAGAATATCTCGAAATTCGGAACCATCAGAAAAATTGGGATCCGAGGATCCCAAATTTTGTGCTTGCTATATTCGAAATAACTTTCTTCACCTCGAAATCGTAAAAAATAAATGTATGAGAAGGAAGGGTAGTAATTTACATTTACAAAATTGGCGCCATAAACTTGACGCTCAGATGCGCTTGAGAGATATCTTATCTTTTCTTAACTCCGAACTAGTTTAAATTAAAATATATCGACTTTATTATATCTTTTTCTTATTTTCTTAACCATTTATTTTAGATATTGTAGTTAAGATGTCGAAAAGAAGTGGAATGAATCGCCAAAGTTTTTCATTGCGCCGCTTTATTTTGCAAGGAGCACGTGTCACAGGCACCAATACTCGCCATAATACAAGGACATGTGATGTAGAGAGTGGAAAATCGAAAAGAGTTTTAAGTGATAATAAGGTATGTAAAACTTAACGATATATTTAAAAGACTTGACCTTTCTCCTTGTATTACTGATGCGGCATTCCTAAACTTAAGACACAGGGCTCTAGCCCACCCTCGTCCCTACCTTAACCCGCTGCTGGCATATCTTTCACAATTAATAAATCCTTATAAAGCATTTTTGTTTACCTTCACTTTGGCTAACGCAAAAAGAGAACACGGTTTCATAATATACTGCGACAGCTTGATTGCGGAGTCATCAATCAGCAGTATTGATATTATTATTTCTTCTATTACTCTTGAATGCTCGGAAAAAAATTCACTGCTAACATGATGTGTTTTAATTTTTAGGAATCGCCTCTTCCTGGTATGCCAATATTTATGTAGTTGAATCTACAGCGATAATCTACAGCAGCAAATAGTATAGTCAAACATCATCTTTTGCAGTAAAAATAATCGCTGGCTTCATTTATTTTGCGGATTAATTAATTGCTTCATAAATTGGGGAAATTCCAGTTGCCTAAATCCAACGACATCTCCCTTTATTTTTGAGTCCGTAGGGACATACGCATCAAAAAGGTATTTTTTAAATACATCACAGAATAGGACTAGCAACTAACTTGTACTTCGCGGATGAAGCCAATGAATGTAATGCAATAGCAATACTCTTCCTCGGCGAATTAGATTCTTTCAGTCTTAGCTGAAAAGTTAAAAATAGTTCTTTCAAAACGAAAATGATTTTTAAATTTTCCTTCATCAAATTCTGCAAATTCATCTTCCCAGATTCACGTCTTTTTCACATATTTCAGTTTTAAAGAGCTGTACATTTATAAAATAAAACCAGTTTTTCCACTTGCAATTGTCCAAGAGCGTTTATATTTTAAAATTTTTTTTTTTTAAGAAAGTATGTAGCCTTAATCTATAGTATAAATCGCAATACATGTTTTTTTTAAAAATATGGCCTGCTTTCATCGATATCTTTTGAACCTATGTCGAAAAAATTAAAAATCCACAATATCTTAAAAACTTCCATAAAAAAATTTTGGTCTTCATTTTTGAATTCAGCGGGAAAAAATGCATGAGAAAAGGAACCTCTTATTAATAGTAGATTTTTAGCGTAAACTAGTGTAATCGAAAACCTTTCTGGAAAAGGTTCCTCTGGGCTGCTGCTGATCTCTGATATTCGATTCTAAAATCACTCGCATTTCGAAAATTATATCGCTGGGCTTCTTCTACCCTTCTGACGGAATTTGGTGCTGTCTTGAATACCGTTAAAAGTGTGTTGAGCTATAGTTTTTCTATAATACGAGTATTAAACCATCTAAGTGTTTCCAACATCCATCTTATTGACGTGTAGCTATTGAATTTTATTATTATTTACATAGCTTTTCTTTATTTTGGAGTTTCTGTATCCTTTCTATCTGTCCGAGGTTACAGGATGTAAATAACACTGAAGGACAGAACTCAAAGTGTGGTTTAATGATAGTGTTATATACATTCACGGCTATTGTATAGTAAAAAATTTTTGAGCAGATCCGCTTGAAAAAACCTAATTTATTACCATTGCTAATTTCTTATCAACTTTTACAGTTTGTTTTTTCCCCGTTTAATTTTAATTCGCTCATTTTGAGCCAATCAGTTGTTCCCTCTTCATAATTTTGAAGTTTATTTTTACATTCTTCTGTATCTTTTCCTTCGGCTTATATAAGAGTATCGTCAACATAAAAAGTAATTTTGCATTCTTGAACTACATTTGACATGTCATTTATATAAATCTATATATATATCTAAAAATCAATGTGTGTGTGTGAATTAGGTAGAAGCAGAAAAAAGATTCAATGTAAAAATCGGACACGCCTCGAATATGTGAACAAATCAACTTTTTTATACCGCAGCAACGCAAATGAATGTAACTGGGTTCATATATGTACATTAGGGTGGGTCAAAAAAATCAAATATTTTTTATTTTGGATCCGACACACGAAAACTAGTTCCTAGGTACCTCTAGAAAGTACTTGCCAAATCTGAGCTCTTAATATTAACGGGAAGATTATGCTCATCATAGTTTTCCATTTTTAATTTAGTCTCATATAAAAATGGCCATATCTTATCACCAATAGATTGTTAAACCAGTTGCATTGTCAATATTTATAGGAAATTAAACCCTCTACAGAAATGATCTATAACACTTTTTTCATTAATCTTACCATTTGAAAAATATTCAAGGTCAAAGATTGAAGTATTTTAAGGAAAATTATTATTTTGTTTTGAATTTTGTAACTTTCAAAAAAATAATTATTGTCAAATGAGCTTCAATTATTTCTGTAGGAAATTGAACGCTCTACAAAAATGGTCTCATGTGGTTAATCAATTACTCTAACCATTTAGAAGATATTTGCAGTAGAATCCCAATGCCTATTGATTTTAATAGTTTTTCATGATAAAGAAATAATCAAGTCCTCAGAAACTTCCAGGATATGATCTTATCACAAATAAGATGATAATCCAATTACCAAGCACAGCAGTCAGCCTCATCACAAAAATTTCCATCGCAATATAATAAATATAAAGGTGTTATTTTCGGCCAGGCCGAAACTCACATACCCTACACTACATTAAAAGTACTTTTTAAATAAATGTTAAAAAAATGTTGAGGAGGTTGAATACGTCGAAAATAATGTAAAAAGGTTCAAAAATGTTGGAAAGTGTTGGAAAAAACTGAAAATGTCAAAAGAATATGGGAAATGTTGAAAAAAATAGAATAGAAATGAAAAACACGAAATATGTCACGCCCAATCCTACAATTCCGCCCACTTTTGTTTCAATAAATGATATTCGTGATTAACATGATCAAACCAAATTTTAGCACAATAGCTTGTATAGTTTGCGATATGTGCCGTAATTATTCCTAAAATTTAGGGTGGTGACAGACCCACTGGTGCAATCCACTCCGATTTTGATCGAGAAATAGCTTTTTATAATAAAACTTCTTACACCAAATTTCACTATGATTGCTCATATATTTCGAGAGATATGCCACTTAAGATATTTTAATTGTATGGGAGATCCAGATCGATTGCTTCAATAGTTCACTGAAAATAGCACTTACAACTTTATGTGAATGAGGGAGGTGCCACGCCCACTGATGCAATCTTGTCAAGTTTCATTTAATTCTGAAGCTTATAGTAACCGACACCTCTACATAAAATTTTATGAAGATTACTCTCATAGCACACTATCTATAGCATTAAACGTATTTCGCTTATATGGGAGGTGCCACACCCACTGGCGCAATTGTGCCAAAATTTTGCAAGAAGGCACCTTTTAGCAAGTGTATCCGCCATATTAAATTTCATAACGATATCGTTGTTAGTTCTCTTTTTATAACGTTTATAAATATTGTAGGCTATGCCGCGCCCTTAAATTAAATTTTTTAGTATATTGACGTAGTTTGTATTGTTGACTACTTTCAGTGGTATCATCCCTAAAATTTTAATGAAAATCGTATGTGCCACTTTGGAGTTATACGAAATCCAATTTTTTAATTGGTAAGAAATGCCACGCCCACTTTTACAATTCCGCCCACTTTATGCGCAATTCAAAATTCAGAAAATCTGTATCCGTGTACCGAATTTCATCACAATATCTTGCACAGTTTACTTAAAACTTAGGGCCGTGCCACGCCTCTTTAAGAGCCTTTGCAAACTTAAGACCTAGCCTAAACTTAATGTTGTTCTCATATTCACCAAATCACCAATTGTGATCAAAATCGCAGCAACTTTTTTTCAAAATGGACTTGGATATATTTACATAGAGTATGGGCGGAAGGCGTGGCTGTTAACCGATTTCACCCATTTGTATATGCTAGCAGCTTGCAAGAAGATTTGAGCTGTGTACTAAATTTCATTGAATTAGCTTGCTTAGTTTTTGCGTAAACCTGATTTCAACAGACAGACAGACAGACAGACAGACAGACAGACAGACAGACAGACAGACAGACAGACAGACAGACAGACAGACAGACAGACAGACAGACAGACAGACAGACAGACAGACAGACAGACAGACAGACAGACAGACACACAGACAGACAGACAGACAGACAGACAGACACAGCTATATCGACTCAGGTGGTGATGATGATCAAGAATATATATACTTTTTCATACCTGCCACGATGATCAAGAATATATATAATTTTCCATACCTGCCACGCTCCCTTCTATGCGTTACAAAGGGAATGACAAAGTGAATATACCATCTGTGTAGGGTATAATAACAAAAGTAAAAATGTAATTCCTTCAAATCAATTCGGCTACCAAGAGAAACACAGTATGATTGAACAGGTATACAGAATAAAAACTGTTATAAAATCAACTCTCAAAACTAAACAGCATCTTACAGCAATCTTTCTACAAGTCGTTCAAACATTCTACAAGGTTTGGCACGAAGCCTTATTATTTAAAATTAAAAAATTTCTTCCTGCTAACGTGCATAAGATCCTAGAATTCTATTTATCAAACAGGTACTGTAGAGTTAATTTTAAAAGTTTCATTCCCCGCGATACATCATCCGAACAGGGGTACCTTAAGGCAGCGCTCTACGGCCACTTCTGTGCCTTATATATACAGCAGACTTGCCCACCGATGCAAACCTCAATTTAAATAAGAGCAGATCTTGCCACATAACTTTAACATTTCGTAAAGAAACCTGCCCACTGATCCTACTTAACAAACTAAAAATTCCAGGAGTTGACTCAGTTAAGTACCTAGGGTTACGCTTGGACAAACGTCTAGCATGGAGAACGCACATAGATTCCAAGAAAACTCAAATTAAACTTAAAGCGTTAAATCGACATTGGCTACTACACAAAAATTTTAAGCTCAGCCTCCTCAACTATAAGGCTCATTTAATATTGAGTTACTTCAATGTTCACAGTCTCGCATCCTTCGCATACTAAGAGTAGCTCCGTGGCACTTTAAGGGGATGTGCCCAGTTAGATTGGCGAAAAAAGGCGAATTTTTTCAAGTTTTTTTGGAAAGGCGCTTACACTTTTTTAAAAAAGTCTTTTTACAATTGATTAAGTTAATATTCTAGTTTATATTCATACTTTTTTTTCATAAAATTATTGACTTATGAAGCTGTTGCTGCCGAACTTCAAGAGGATCTCCAGAAAAAGTGTTTTGCGGTAATCACGCTATCTCTGAACTGTTTATATGAAATCAAAAAATATTGAAGGTAAAGTTACTATATAGTAAAATCTAGTCTTTGATTGCTGGAATAAGCGAAACATTAAATTTGAACAAAATGGCGGCTTTTGATATCGACCCAAAACTTTGCTCTTAAATTGTTTATAAATTAATAATATTGATCGGATCGACCAAATCTACGATTATGAACTTAAAAATATTGTTTTAAAGCTTGTGTTAAAATTTGAGCTTGATTGGTTAGGTTTTTCTTGAGAGATATTGATCATCGATTTCAAAAACATAGTTTTGTGAAAAATGCATTTAAAGTTTCAAAACAGGTTTATGAATAGTAATTTTTCTTTACAAACATGCCTATAATTTCGATAATAAGGACTGTCCTAGAAAAAACTTAAGTTTTTATACCCTATTCACTTTGTCATTCCGTTTGTAACGCATAGAAGGGGGCGTGGCAGGTATGGAAAAGTATATATATTCTTGATCAGCGTCACCACCTGAGTCGATATAGCTGTGTCCGCCTGTCTGTCTGTCTGTCTGTCTGTCTGTCTGTCTGTTGAAATCAGGTTTACGAGAAAACTAGGCAAGCTAACTCAATGAAATTTGGCACACAGGTCAAACCTTTTTGCAAGCTGCTAGCATATAAAAATGGGTGAAATCGGTTGACGGCCACGCCTTCCGCCCATACTCTGTGTAAATATACCCAAGTCCATTTTGAAAAAAAGATGCGGCGATTTTGATGAAATTTGGTGATTTGTTGAAGATGAGAACAGAATTAAGATTAAGCTAGGTTTGAAGTTTGCAAAGGCCCTTAAAGGGGCGTGGCACAGCCCTAAATTTTAACTTTTATAACGCCATAGCTCGTAAGCCGTGCAAGATATTGTGATGAAATTTGGTACACGAATACAGATCTTATAAATCTTGAATTGCGCATAAAGTGAGCGAAATTGTTAAAGTGGGCGTGGCACTTTTTAGCAATTGAAAATTTGGATTTCGTATAACTCCAAATTGTCACATATGATTTTCATAAAAATTTTAGGGATGATACCACTGAAAGCAGTCGTCAATACAAGTTTATTCAATATTCTGGAAAACTTTGTTGAAGGGCGTGGCACAGATTACAATATTTATAAACGTTATAAATAGATAACTAACAACGCAATCGCTATGAAATTTAATATGGCGGATATACTCGCTAAAAGGTGTCTTCTTGCAAAATTTTGGTACAATAGTACCGGTGGGTGTGGCACCTCCCATATAAGCAAAATACTTTTAATGCTATAGATAGTGTGCTATGAGAGTAATCTTCATAAAATTTTGTGTAGAGGTGCCGGTTACTATAAGCTTTGAAATTCAATGAAACTTGACAAGATTGCATCAGTGGGCGTGGCACCTCCCTCATTAACATGAAGTTGTAAGTTCTATTTTAATTGAACTATTGGTGCACTTGATCTGAAATTTGATTTAAGTGGTTTACTGGGTATTAGGTACACATGAATCAAAAGCTTTTGGAATACCAACAGTGGGCGGAATTGGAGAAGTGGGCGTCATTTCTATTCTATTTTTTTCAACATTTCCCATATCCTTTTGACATTTTCAGTTTTTTCCAACACTTTTCAACATTTTTGAACCTTTTTGCATTATTTTCGACTTATTCAACCTCCTGAACGTTTTTTAACATTTATTTAAAAAGTACTTTTAATGCAGTGTAGCGTATGTGAGTTTCGGCCTGGCCGAAGATAATCTTATAGGTCTAAAAAGACACAATATTTGTTCTATATAAAGTGACGTTTAATATGATGTATAACACTTGGAGATAGCACTTTTAACGACATAGATGTCTTGCAAGCAACAAAAAGTCCGCGCACTGATTTTGTCCACATACCTGCAAAATCCAAAATTAAAATATTCAGCTGTGGCAAAAATAGTTGGTACATAAGAAAAACTGTCTTTAGCGTTATTTCTAATTATAAGAAGGGTCTACCTGTCTCACGAAAAAAAGGTTTAGGCAGGAAACCAGAATTTTCTAACCCAAAGTTAGCGACGAAGGTGAAGGGTTTTTTAAGCAAAATCCCAACACCTCAGTGTGAGATATGGCGGCTAGAGCAGGTACATCAAAATCTACTGTACAAAGGATAAAGGAGAAATTAAGATACAGACATATACAGCCGTGCTCCCATTTTCGGAAACGCAAAAATATTGCGATTTACTTTTCAAATAGCAAATGTACGTGCTCCGATTTTCGTAAATCGCAAAATGTTTCCGGTTTCAAATCGGAAACTGTTGGGTCGGTGAAATGAAAAGTGCAGATTTTATTTGACCAATATATTTTTTTATTTTACGAAAAACTTGTGGAAAAATTGTTCCTTAAGCGTTTTTGGTCATTTCTGGTAGGTGAATTAAAAAACAAAAAATTTTTTTAAAACAATTTCCCGACGTTTCGCCCGTTGGATCCAGGCTTCTTCAGGGGCTTATTATTTATTTAAAAAACTGAAATGAACAATGTGTTGAACAATTTGTGAAACATATGAAACATAAACATTTAGTTAAAACTTACATTATTACATTAATACATTAATAGAATTTAATTTTAATTAAGTTAAGAATGTTAGAAACACGAATCAACGAACACAAAACAGATGCAAAAAACAAACAGCAACAGCTTTAGCAAAACATCTAGCTGAAAAAAATCATACGGCGGACTTCGATAGCACAACAATACTGGACAGAGGACGAAGAGAAAATGTAAGACTTACATTAGAAAGCCTCCGAATACGACAAAAGCAAAAAACAGCTGTTAACAAGAAAGAAGATTTTGACAACATCAGTGCCTGTTACAGTGTCGTCTTGTAAAGTATCGGTGTTTTGCAAGTTTATATGTTTAATGTTTTAGATTAACGTATTAAATTAAAATTAAATTCTATTAATGTATTAATGTAATAATGTAAGTTTTAACTAAATGTTTATGTTTCATATGTTTCACAAATTGTTCAACACATTGTTCATTTCAGTTTTTTAAATAAATAATAAGCCCCTGAAGAAGCCTGGATCCAACGGACGAAACGTCGGGAAATTGTTTTAAAAAAATTTTTTGTTTTTTAATTCACCTACCAGAAATGACCAAAAAAGCTTAAGGAACAATTTTTCCACAAATTTTTCGTGAAATGAAAAGTAAATTGCCGTTTTCGTATAAATAAACAACAGACTAAAATCAAAATTTTTTTTTAAGTTCTTCTGTAATGTTTTAAAATAATTTTGGCATACTCAAAAACAAAATTCAGATTGATTGCATTGTTTAAGTAAATATTTACTGGCCACACCTCAATTTTTAATGTTAAAAAATTTGTTAAAACAACAATAAGTTGCGATTAGCTTTTGAGCGATATGAGAAATGATAAATACAAGTATCGATATGTCTGACAGAGACAACTAGATAACTAAAATTAACGAATTCCGGAGCACCTAAAAATGAAATCGTACGATTTGTACTAAAACGCAAATCGCAAAACTAAGTGTAAATGGGAGCACGGCTGATAGAGTTCAAAAAGTGCCAGACCGTGCTGATGAAAAGCAGTTGATGGCTCAGATGCGAGCCCGAAAATTGTATGAAAGGTACCTGACTAAATTTGATTGCTGTGTTATGGACGACGAAACTTACGTCAAAGCAGATTTTAAGCAGCTACCTGCGCACGATTATTATACATCACTAAAAAAGGAGCATGTGTCTAGTAAATTGAAAGAAAAAAAATTTCGAAATTTTCGAAGCGACATATAGTTTGGCAGGCCATATGCACCTGTGGTCTCAGAAGCAGATTTTTTGTTACGCAAGGCACAATCAATTTCACAGTTTATATAGACGAGTGCCTCGAAAAACGTATTCTACCATTTATTCGTGCACATGAGGGTACCATGATGTTCTGGCCAGATTTAGCAATCTCTCACTACTCTAAAGCTAGGATGGAATGGTATGCAAGTAAAAAGATCAATTTTGTTCCAAAAATGGCAAATCCGCCTACCTGCCCAGAACTTCGCCCAATTGAAAGATATTGGGCTCTTATGAAAAGAGATCTTCGAAAGAGTAGTAAGACTGCAAAAAATTTACAAGACTTTAGACATAAGTGGAAGAGACCGTACCGTACTGTCGATGAAACAACTGTGCAAAAATTAATGAAGGGACTTACGAAAAAAGTAAGAAATTTTTATAGAAAAAAAAAATTGTTACTAAATTTTTAGTAATTTATATTCTGAACACTAGCCAGTATTAATTAAAAACGAAAAAATACTAAAAAAAACTACTAAGTATTTTTTTATAACTAAAAACCAGAACGTAAGTTTTTCTGGGACAGTCCTTACTTGTCGGATCACCATAAAATATTTTTTGCGTATTCTTAAGAATATTTACTTCACGGAAATGCATAAAAAAGGAAAATCTACTATTTACTCTCTTAAGCATTCATTTAAATTATTGAACCAATTTATGTAAGTTAAGTTACTTTTCGATTTATAATAAAGTCAAAACAATGTCGTAGCTCAACAAAGTATGTTCTTGCTTACGCGTTTTTAAATTTCAGTAAAAATTTGTATCCATATTCAAATAACTAGATTTTCAACATATTATAAGAAACGCTTATCAAATCATCCTAATACTCTTGCAAAGAACATGCTTAAAAACCCCAGCATTTCTCATATTAAAAGATTTAATAATACAGAAATTACAAATTAAGTCATCTTTTCACTGTAATCCATATTTTTCTCACATTACTCTTAACATCTGTTAGATATAAGTAAAGCAAATATAAGTATAATAAATTATTATTAGTTTCTCAAGAAGGAAGATCCAATAAAACACTTATTACGAATAAAAAAAATTTTTGTAAAAGGTTCTTAGCTTAGTTTAGTTTAGAAAAAGCAGGCAATGTCACGCCCTCCCATATAAAAGAAGAGTTAAATTTATCATATTCCATCAACTATTTCACGTAGATAAATAAAACTTGGTGCATATGTATATATAAAAGAGAGGCAAAAGTAATATTCAATGAAATATGCGCCTCCAAAGTGAGAAAAGACCAACATTTTTAATATCTCAGCAACGATTTGAAGCAGATAAAATAGGTCCGTGACATATACAGGGCGTCCCATAAATAATGAATTAGTAAAAGTCGCACCGTTTTCGAGAAAATCGGTGTTCTTCATATTTTCGGGAAAATACGACTTTTGGCCAGTCGCTTGGGTACTACAGCCACAAATGAAGGTCTTTTTAACAATTTTTTTTGCATAATATTCTTATGCTTTCTAATGTGATTTAAAAATATACCGTAGCTACAGTGGTTCTTTAAAAAATATATTCTTCGAGTGCAATTAGTCAATATAAATGAAAAATGACAGAACCGAGCTATAGTGATGGATTTAAAACATTTTATTTTGATTTCTAATGCCATAATCTAAAAAGTTTACCCATTGGAAATGACCACCGTTAAATTATATGTAAAACGCTATAATGCGTGAATTATGTAAGGTAATGCAACTTAATTGTCCACAATTACTAAATATGGCATAGCGAAGCTCTGGAAAATATCTACGCGAATTTTTACCTGAAAGAGTGGCACCTTCCATGCAAGCAAAATCTTTGAAATGCTATACTGATGGAGATATTGAAGGAATAGTAACCAAATTTCATACAAACAAATACTGTGAAAGGTTCCACACAGCTCTGTACACAAATTAGCCGCATTTCGACAAGTAGATGTGCCACTTTCCATACCAGCAGTATTTTAAATTGCTTACTGAAGGAGTTATCTAAGATTCTGCAACCCAATTTCACACAAATACTGGAAATGGGTAGTGCAAGCTCTGGAAAAAAACTGCGCGAATTTCTACAAGAAGGCGTGGCACCTCCCATACATGCAAAACCTTTGAAATGGTATACTGATGGAGTTATTGCAGGTAGAGTAACCAAATGTCACACAAATACGGTGAAAGGTCTGTCAAAGCTCTAGATACAAATTATGACAAGTAGGCGTGTCCTTTCCATACAAGCGAAAATTTCAAAACGCTATACTGAAAGATTAGGCGCATACATTGATGTTATTCATTAGATGCGTTGGATTTACTATGAGAGGTAATGGAATTAAAGAAGCCCATACTGCAGTGTACCATCGACCATATTATATTTGGAAATGCAAGCTAGGGCAGTACGGGCTCATTCATTATTACAACTAGCTTTTTCTAGATTAATTTTTACAAATCTTTTCAAAAAGAACACAGAATTATCTAATATAATAAGAAATGAGAATAATACTGACGCATTTGATACGTTTAAATTAACAGAAATTCAAGAAAGTGATATTTAAATTTCAAATTTAACAAATATTTCTTTTCGAAAATGAGCTGAATGAGATAGAAAAAAAGTCAAACCGTTAAATTATTGATTTCTTATTTCCGAATGGTGCCAATATCAAAAGATTTCATAGCTAATGATCGAATGGGTGATGGGAGCTACATCTATACAGTAATGAATGGCCTCGAAAACGAAAACATCGGACGCAATTAATGTACATAATTATTATTAAGAAAATTGGGTTTAACGACTGATTATTTATTGTATTAAACATTATTAAATTGTACTTACAGTAATTCAGCAAAGACCAATATTATCGTAAAATTTTTACTAATTGATCAATGCTTTTATCTTTGTCATGTCTTTGCTGAATGACTGTAAGTTCAGTGCAATAATGTTTGACATAATTATTATTTTAATAAATATTTATGAAATACTCTAAATACTCAAAGTGCATCTACTTTTGGTCTAGAGCGTATTTGTGTGAAATTTTTTTACTCTACCTCCAATAACTCCCTCAGTAGCATTTCAAAGATTTTGCATGTTTGGAAGGTGTAACGCCTTCTTATAGAAAATTCGCTTAGTTGTTGTCCAGCGCTTCTCTGAGTCATATCAAGTATTTGTGTGAAATTTGGTTTCAACTCTAAACATAATTCACGCATTATAACATTTGAATTTCATTTGAATGGGCGGTAGACAGACGTGTTTTCGGATTTTGTAAACGGCGGCCATTTTTAATGAGTACACTTTTTAGTCTATGGCTTTAGAAATTCAAACAAAAAAAATCTTCAAATCCGTTTCTATAGCTGGGTTCCGACGCATGAACCTAATTGAACTTGACTATATGTTAAACTTAAAATTATTGTTTTGCTCTATATTTTCTTAAAACTTTAAGCTGGTGTGGTGTAAAAAAACGTATTACAATCTGGGTGACCAACTTAAAAATTGCATTTTTAATACAGATTCTGAAATTGTAAAATTAGCAATAGCTTTTATGATTGCAAAGCTATTGCTATTTTAGTGGCAAAGGGGCTGTTTGTATTGAAATTAAATTTCAAAGAAAATCAAGCTAACTCCGATTTTTTTAAAGAAATAATGTATGCGAACTCTCAATTACGCCGTGTATACAACAGCTATCCCAACCGTAATTAATAAACTCAATTTTATGATCTTGTGAACCACCTCATTTCAATGAGGCAATGAATTTGTAATTATAAATTGGAATCAAAAATTAAAAATTCATTCTTTTATAAATATAATATGAAGAGTTGCTAGGCAGTGGGTTTGGGGAGATGCCGGGGTAGGTGATCCGTGATGCCATTCGAAAATCTTTAAGATATAGTACCTGGGGTTTTTCTGCTCCCTGTATTTTTGTTTTTTTTTTTGTATTTTTCTATGCGTACGCAAAGATGCTGCTTAGGGAAACCGCGACGCTGGCCTCGAATATTCCGCGAGTTTTTTTTTTTGTTGCTCAAGCCGCGCGTAACAATATAGTGATAGAATTGAAAGAACTTAAAAAAATTCATTTCTTCGGCTTAAAATTGGACAGCCCTTTCAAGCCTTCCCCCTTATAAGGATCTTTTGAAGTTGCTCAAAAGTCCTTGGTTGGCCGCAGAAAAATTACTGATATACTTTATTTGCATCAGCTTGTGACTGCGTCTCTTGCTGCACCTGAGCTTCGAAACAATGTTCATTTCATTACTTATCGTAAAAGTTCTCGTATTTCTTACCGATTATTTTATCCTAAGCTGTCTTTCCTTTTTGCCACAATGCGTACATTTACTTTTTATGTATACTTATATGATAAATGACACAATTTTGTAAGATTTTTAGAAAAAATTTGTGGCGAACAAACCGCATTAAAGGTATAAAACAGTAAAAAAGATCTTAAAAATAAGCGTACAATTTTCGCTTTCGTATAAATCATAACCCCAATTTTCATAATTCTAAATTTTGGTTATCTGGACATTAAACGGGGGGTGACTTCGTAATCTTAAATTAATCCTGTAGTTCTTAGTTTCATAATTAATCATAAGGAACGCGTAAAGAAAACAAAGTTTGTTTTGCTACATATCTAGGATATACAAGTTTTGATGATTTGCGTTGCATTGTAGGAGATATTTCCCTAAAAATATTTATTAATTTTTAATTATTTTTAAATTTTTTTTTTTCAGCAGAAGCATGATGAAATTCAACATTCAACTACAGAGTTTCAAAAATATAAATCTGGTCTTCACGCTTCAACTACTGAGATCCAGCCGGAGGAGAAAAATAGTTTGTGCCCCATATGTTACCAAACTGATGCAACTGATAGCACTTTTTTTCAACTGGATATATGCCAACATAATTTTTGTACTTCATGTTTGGTGAAATACCTTAAGAATGAAATCAATGAGTCTAGAACGGATATAGGTACAGCTTTATTTATAAATAAATATAGGTTAAATTTAAACGAATCAGTGTCAAATTGGGTTGACTTTTCAGATTCACACGAGAATATACAATTTTTGAAAAATAATATAAATCCATTCATAGCGACATCAACAATTCTTAAAATACATTTTTAGTGTAAAAAAATTTGAACTTTTTAAGTACCTTAACTCTGATGTAAATGTGAGAAACATCCTTTGAACACTAAATTTGTAGAGAAATTTACATGACTTAAAATCGACAAATTTTTTTTGGTAGTGTGATTTGAAAATAATTAAAAATATGTACACTAGAGTGCGTGTTATTAACTTTTTTTTAAAATAGGCATCCCCGTCCTCAAAATTTTCGAAACTCTGAAAATACGATTCTAAAACTGTTGACCTGAAAACTCATCGTTAACTCATGCTAAACTTAATTAAACACAGATGATTTTTTTTTAGATTGCTGTACCGATATTACACATCTTGAAAGCGCTAAATTTAGCTGCATTTACAGTTCATTTACATCGCACTTTGAAAAATATAGTTTATGTGAATTTTTCTTGTTTAGAACTACAATAAGAACGTAGCAGCAGTTTATAGTAAACCCATAAAAGTTGCCAAATCTCTAACTTACAAATTTGTAGCATAAAATAAATACCATTTTGGCAGGATATTTAATAATTGTTAACATTGATTTCTAATTATGCTTTTCTGTTAAAAATGTTCTTAACATATTCATGTGCCTTTGCAAAATATTTATGTGAAATGTCATTTAGCACAAGGGATGTTAACACTCCAAATGAAATCATTCTTATATCTTTTATGGTTACATATCATATGTTGTAGATTTAAACAAAAACATGTGTGCAGCTCATACGCAGTAGAAGTGAAAACTTCAGAAAACTAAACTTCAAAAGAGTGTGACGAAAATGTTTATTCAAATACAGCAGTAAATGATATATCAAATTAGAGTACTTATCAAGCAGAGTGCACTTAAACTATCAGCTTCAATATCGGTTAACCAAAAGCTGAAATATCAGCGTAGAAAGATTTGCTATTTTTAAAATTTTTTCAAGTAAATCACTGATCATCAAAGCCTTGCTTTATCTTTACTAGATCCCGTCAACTTTTATCATTTGAATAAAACATTTTCGTCTCATTCTTTCGCAATTTAGTTTTCTTCTACCGCGTGCGAACTGCACACATGTTTTTTTTTTGTTCTATTTAATTGCGTTTATTTGTTTTTGTTCTTTCATTGCATTTACGAGTACGTCCACGCAATATACATAAAAAAAGCTTATGCCACAGCATTTGATTGATTAGGCCATACCAATATTCAGAACACCTGCAACCAAAATTCAAAGCTCTTTGAACGCAAGAAGTTTGTCGATTCTAGCACGATTTCCGATCGTTCTTCTGTAAAACGAACTGAGCTGTCGCATATACGTAGTAATAGAAATCAATCAACATAATTCTCCTCGCTATGACAAGGCATTGGTAGTTGATCAGGGCATTGCTTGATGAAATGGAAAAAATAGCAAATGATTCTACGCTTATACTTCAGCTTTTGGCTAACCGATCGCGAAGCTGATAGTTTCAGCACACTCTGTTCGATGAGTACTTTAATTTGATATACTATATCTATTACTGTAGCTATCTAGAACCGAATTTAAAAAGCGTTTCATGTTTTGCGTTTCATTATACTCACCTAAGTTTTCAAATGACCCGCCACTAAAGAAGTTTCACTTCAAAAAAACTAAGCTTTTAGAAAATGCTAAGTATTTTTTTCGAAATTAACGTTTCTTCATAACGCTTTTGTTGCGCAATAAATATTAGACCCTGCAATTCCTCCTTATATAATACATTTTATAAACTTCAATGTACTAATATGGTTAGAAATACAAGAGAGTTAAACTTCATCCCCTTCTGCACACTACTTCAGTGAACACTAGATAGTATCGACCCCCATACAAAAAAAAGTTCACATGACATCCCCCAGTTTGAAAGCTAATATTGAAAGATTTTTAAGGAAAAAAACTTTTTATGCAGCCTTTAAATTCGATGCAATTTTGTTTTTTTCTTGTATCTCCGCCATATGACGTCGGATCAACAAGTGTAGTATATCGTTGTTGTCTTAGCATGGACTACATTTCATTTATAAAAGTCAATTATCTCAGATTTTTTTTTTCGACTAGCTGTATACATTATCTCAGCTTTTACAATCCTAAGGTGCCAAGGGCACATCATAAAATTAGAGTCCATACAAAATCATAAAATTCATCTCTACGAAGTTTCCTTAAATTATTGAAATTGAAAAAGTTACAGCGAATCTAAAATTTCAGTGCAAATATTTGATCAGAAAAATAAAATCAAATATAACTTAAGTCCTAAAACTATGCAATAAATTTTTTCAATCGACTTTTTTATGTTCGTTTAAAAAAATTTTATGTACTGCATATTTTTATTATGATCAAGTAAGAGCTTCAGCTAGGACTTAAAATATAATATACACAATACGAAATATACCTTTTAATACAACTTCAAAAACACTTAAATAATAAAAAAATAAAGTATTATATATAAAATTAAAATTAAAAAAAAATTCAAACTTAATATAAAATAAAAAAAAGATATATATTTCAATTTAATCCGCTGGATTTTGACGACTATCCAATTTGATTTAACGTTCACGGCTATCGAACTTTGTGAAAACATGGCCTAGGGCCTAGGCGTTGTTCATCTGTGACCGCGAGGGCAGATTCATACACAACACGATCAAAACGCTCGGTGTTTTGCGATTTACTAGGAAAATCTGAAAGAAGTATTAATAATGTAAATTCTGATTAAATATTTGCACTGAAATTTTAGATTCGCTGTAACTTTTTCAATTTCAATAATTTGAAAAACTTTGTAGAGACGAATTTTATGATTTTGTCAACATCGTTTTGCGAACAAAGCGCTTTGAAATTTGTGATACTTCTTACTAACTATAAGGAAAAACTTATTGAGTGGTAATTAAATATAATATCAAACACTCAATAGCCAGATTATTACCAGTTATTGAGACACTATTTTAATATAAATTAACTATGCCGTGTATATGCAGCAATAAAGTTGATCGCGGTCAGCATGCTGTAAATTGCGGAAGGTGCGGTGATCTATTTCATTGTAATATGTGTGAATGTAACCGAGAGTGATGTCGAATGTTTGAAAAAATTAAATAAGGAGTTTACATGCTCTCGCTGTGCCTCTATTAATTCATTCATAAAAGGCAGAAATTAAGGCGCCAATTGAATTGTCCAGCCTGGAAATAAGTTGGCTGACCAGTGAATCCATAACCAAGTCCATTGCTGCGATTGGTTGATGAAAGCCAAAGTTCTTTATCTTTTGGGTTGAAAAGTTGGGAAACCCAGTGGTTATGCTCTGCATTATAGTCAGAAGCAGCTATGAATTTTGATCCTAGTGTATTAAAAAAGTGGTCGAACTGAGCCATCGTGATCTTATGTCTTGGAGGACAGTATACAGCTGAAACTGTTACTTTGTCGTTCCAACATTGTAAGCAAATTGAAGTAGCTTGAAGGTAGTCCCTCTCATACTGCTCAAATGCGTTGTGCTTTATACGGCTCTTAATGAGTATTCCTGTACCTCCACGCGCTTTTCCATAAGGGTGACGTTTTGTAGAATCTATACCCTTCAATTTTGAAATTGTGCATGAGAGTAAGATGTGATTCAGAAATAAGTAAAATATCAATTCCGTTGCTGCAAAGAAAGTTTTTGATTTCTAATTCGTGTTGGCTTAGCTAACGCCGTTTGCATTCTGACGACATATTTTGAGAGTGTTAATTTTTTTCCAATCAAAACTTCCATAAGTTGATGTTGATTGTTCATCATCTCATGCATATTGTCTGCATTGTTGTCATGCATTGAGTGAGCGTCATAAGCATGGTCCAAAAATTTTAAGAGTTACTTATAATATTTGCAGACTAGATTTAAGCTCGTTAGCATAGATCTGAGCCGATGCATTAGGCAAGTTGATGGATGCAATGTTGTTTGCAAGAAACTGTGTGACTTGGGTAGGTGAATTCGAACTATTTCCTTACGTAAGGGCATTTTGTTTTTTAATTCAGCGTTTACTGGGCACCCCCTGTAATTAGCAGCATGGTTACCTCCGAAATTATTGCATTATTTGGAAGTATCATCTTTTTTGTGGGCAGAGCATGCTGACGAGGGGTGAAAGTTGCCAAAAGCAACACAAATAGCACGACTGGTGCAATATGATTTGGTGTGCCCAAACTCCTGGCAGCTTGTGCACTGCACAGGACCCTTTCGTTTATGGGGCTCCTCTACGGATATTCTGCGATTTAGTAGGTAATGCAGATTATAAATCGGATGCACATAATTTATTTCCAATTTTAGGGTATCTGGTTGAAATTCTACACGAAAAAGTGGCTGGTGGATTTTAATTTTGTTTCTAATGCTAAAAATTGATTTAGGATTAAAACCGACATGAATTAGAGCTTTTTGATTGCATTTTGCTCTACGTCGGGCTCTATGCCTTTTATTATGACATTTAGGCCTTTACTGCTTTTGAGCTGATAAGTGTAGTAGCTTTTTTGATTTTACTCAAATAAGTGGCTGATGCTCTATGGTTATTTTCTCCATAAGTTTGTATTTTGGTTTCATGGACATTAGCTTTGGTGAGAGGAATAATGTGAAAGGTGTCTTTTACAATTAGTGAAACTATATTAGAAACAAGAGCATTAGAACTACGTTCTCGCAAGTAGATTTTCGTTTGAGTCGTTCCTGTTGTCCTGTGTTGGCAAAGCATATCTATTTTGACTAAGTGGTTGGGTTGTAATTTGATCGCTTTCGCTTATTTTCTACATCTTTTTTAAATTATTTATATTGCCCTTTGATGGACTTAGCTTACGCTTGATTTTTATATAGCGATCCATGTTGAATCTGGAATGCTGAATTTGTAGTTTTGTTGGATTTTCCATCGGTATTGAGGTTGCTTTTTTGGCTAGAACCTTTAAAAAAATTAGAGAATTTTGTACTTGCGATTGCTGCATCTTTTTCCTGATGGAGTTTTAAATCTTCTGTGGGTGACTTATTTCCCTGCTGGGGGATCATAGAGGAGCTGCATTGTAGACTCTATGGTGACTTAACAGAGAAAGGTGTAGCTGGCTTTTCATTTGTTTTCAATATTTGCTGCTGTGTGTGTACTCGGTTGAGTTTTTTCGCGGGTCGATCGGTTGCGTATTAATATTGGTAAGTGGAGTAAGTTCTTTTTTTTCGGAAGGAGGTGAGCGCTCAACCGGCATTTTTCTCACTTGTTTATTATTAGTGAAAAATAAACAATTGATTTTATTTTATTTTTTATTGCCACTTAGGACAGATAATCCGCCGTCTGCAGCAAGAACTTGGTTTTGACTTTGTTTATGCGTCGTTATCGCGATCTTGTAAATTTTTAATTAAAGTGTTTCACTACGATAAACGAATTTTCAAGTGGAGTGAATAAGTGGCAAATATGTGTAAATTCGTAAGGATCTTCTCAGTAGTTCCGGAGAAAAGACTGGCACCGTATGAAATAATCAAAATAGAGAAAACAGGCACATCAAGTCATCGATTGCTACGCAGTTATTAAACAATACTGACCATCAAGCTAATTTGTCTATTGACTCTAATTCTTCGGCAGCGTTACATAAAGTTAAAGATTACCTTAGAAATAATTTATAACGAATTGAGGGAAATGAATGTTGAAAACCAACGTGTTAATGCTCTTCTTGACTTTTTGCAAACTGAAAACTGTTCACTAAAAGAGCGCGTTAATTTATAATTGATAGTGATCGCGAAAAAAAATACAAGTGCATTGAAGTTGGTGGTATTCCCAATCTTGAGCATGATAATGCTGTAAACAAGGGTTGGCCAACATGAGGCCCACTGGAAGTCACCGGAAGCTAGATCAAATATACATAAAAATAACATTACATCATGAGTAAATGACTTAAAAACAAAAATTTCTACACAACAAAAGATATTTCCTAGAGCAGGTTCAGAGTCAACACGTTCTGCAAAAGCTATTGTTATGCAGAAGCCATTCTACTAAACAAAAAATCTTAGCTATATCCAGATAGCTTCGTTGAATTGCGGTATCAACGAAATAAGAAAGAAAGACTTCCTTTCAGACTTTTACTAGGCGTGTGGTCGGCATTGGATATCGAAGATAATTTGAAAAGTCGAGCATCCGTGTTTATATTTTATGCTCTATCATTGAAATAAAAGCACAAATATGGCTGGCTATACCGATGAATTGGCAATTTTTATCAGAAGTGTTGATGTAAATTTATGAAGACCGAAATTAAGCGCCACTGTATCCGCTTTAGGATACTAATAAGTCACGAGATGTGCTGGAAGCTGTAACATCTACATTGATGGTGCTCCAGAAATGGTTGGGAAATACGAAGGTTTAATGAAATTGATTAAAAAGGAGGAGAATTCAAGTCCGAAGTCTCTCAAAATGAATTATGTTTTGTAGTGGTCATCAAAATAGTGATCTTCATTAAGGCGAAAGGGTTGAATTACTATCAGGTCCAAGAATTTCTAAAGAGTTTGGACTCATATTATAATGACGATACATTTTATGTAGAAGATGGCTGACCCGTGCCAAAGTATTGGATTTGCAGCAAGAAATACCGTCATTATTTGTAAAAAAGTCAAAATGTATCCCAGAGTTTGAGCTTGCGATTTTGCATTTCGGGTCGATATACCTAGCCACCTTAATGACGATAATACTCGTCTAGAAGGGAATGATCTATTAACTCATGAGATGTATGATCATATTTCTGCATTTCAAATTCAACTTGGCTTTGGGAACAACAGATGAGGACAAAAAACTTTACTCATTTCCCCATATTGTCATTGCAACCAGACGTCACACAGGAGGTGGCGGATAAATACGCTATTTTGATATCTGACTTAAGCCTCGAATTTGTAAACCGACTTCAAGATTGAAAATAAAAACTCTGACCTTTTCTGTGAATTTGCATTACTATCCGCGGTAGACGTGAATTTACTACCAGGAAAATTAAACATTTAAAATAATTGTAAAATGTACTGCGATACACAGGAAAATTGCATCAAGTTGGTTCGGAACATTTCTGTAAAAAATAATTGAAGATAAATTTTCTGCGTTATACAAACAAGCTCTGTCGATGGTTTCGCTATTTCTGAACACTTGCGCATAAGTTCGAAAACCGTTTGCGTGTAGCAGCAACATCAGCCGAGATAAATTTAAGTCATAAAGTTTTTAAAATTTCTATTTAATATGTATGTTTTATTCTCAGTTGTTTTATTATCTTCATAAAAATAAATATATCTGTTTCTTGTTTTTTTACAGTAAACCAGGCAAGCGTTTAATCTCAATTACAAGGCTGTTACGATGTGGTCGAAACTGTAGCGCAATTGCCTGCTTACTTTAAATAGAGAAATAAATTGAGACACGGCCTGGCAGGAAATATTTTTTCTGGAACTTGGCCACCCTGCTGAAAAGGTTGGCCACCGCTGCTTTAAACTGTGCTGTTCAATTTTATCTGTTGGCGTAGGCGTCGGTGTAACTCAAAATAGCATCGATGATGTTTGCATAAAAACAAAAAAGAGACAAACAAAATTTGAAAAAAGACACAACCTTGCTGTTAAATGAAATAAGGTGAACAAAAATAATGAAATTTCACAAAGATGGTACTCCTGAATGTTCTGAGCATTTTGAGCCTAAAAAGCTGGAAATCAATTCAAATTTTATTCTCTCGCTTTCATTCTCAATGTTGCAATTCACATTGCAAATCTTAAATCTTAGCTTTAAATGCTTGTAAAATCAAATAGGGTGAAAAAACATGGATAAACTTTTCAGGGATGGTAAAGGCTGAAATCGATGATGGAGTATTTGGGAAATTGATGTTTTCTTGGAAAGTCAATTTTTTCATCTTTTACCACATAGAAACCGTTCAGGCCTTCATTTATTCAGATTTGCATTTTTTTTTGTCATCTACTAGTACACAACTACCTAATAATATAAAAGCTAATTTGGATTGTGTTGGTTTGTTTATATTCATCAATGAATTTTTTTTATTTTACTTACGAGTTTTTTTAACACTATTTGAAACTTTTTTTTAGCAATAATATTGGTCAAAAAAATTTTATCAAATTTTATCAAATTTTTTTATATCTACTACATGATAGACCAATCAGTGAAAAAAGTTTCAGCCTATTTAAAAACATGAGGGTAATGATTGGCCCATTATAGATCGAATGACCCAATTGTAATTGCTCTTCTCAGCTTTTAGTACTTTTGTCAACACTTTGAGCAATATTCCTGTTCCTACCTGCCCAGTAATAACAAAACTGAAACCTTGGACGACAAATGATTTTGTTCGTAAAATAGAGGAAAACAATAATTTATACAAAAAATTTAATGTGTTTAAATATAATGAACAAGGTACAAGGCTGCATGCAAGAAATGCGAAAAGTATGTTAAAAAAGTTAGATTGATTTTAATATGGGTAAGTCCCGTAGGTTTAGAGTAGACCCAAGGAGGGAATGGAATATTGTCACTGAAATTTTAGGTAGAGATGTATGTAATAATGGCAAAATAAATCTTGTTATTGATGATTTGCCTAAGTACATCTAATGAAACGGCTAAGGTCTTAGCTAAAATTAATCGTAAAGTTGGTTGTTTTGTGAACACTGATGGCTCTGTCTGTGATTATTTTCTTAAATGATAAATTTTACCAAACAGTTTTATTTTTTTGTCGATTTCCTCATTTGAGATATATGAGCTCATCATGTCCTTTATAATTTAAAGTCCTCAACTTACGACTCTTAATATTACAGGCATACTATTGTATATTTTTAACTTCAGTGTAGAGTATTGCCTTCGATCGCTACTAGCTTCTATGAGCTACAGATCGTAGACTCTATCAATATTAATATGTATGTTAAGCAACGGTTGTCTTGGTCGGAGGCTTAGGTTAGCTCAATGGTTCCAGAGTCAGACTAAAAGGCCACCCATAACTTTTAGTTACAAAAATGTTTGTTTTAATTGTATAATATAAATTTCAATTCATAAATCTTATCCTTAGCTTAACTACAATCGTGTTTTCTTAGTAACTATGTAGTAATATGTAATATCTTTATTGGGTCATTTCATGTGAAGCGGAAAATGAAAATAAAGTGGGGTTGTGAAATTTATATATATTCCAGTAGTAGTAGTAGTATTCTGAAGAATTAACGAAGTTTAAGGACCGTAATTTTTCAACGCTGTTATTGGAATCAATAAACTTATAATGAAATATAATCAATGCTGTTATAACTAGTAAAAAGGATGCTCTCTTTAATTTTTTGTCAAATTCGAATTTAAAATTTTTTATGTATTAGGTGTGCAACTAAGTTCTCGCTGTTTGTCAATAGATGGCGTTCATATAGAAACGTTATGGATCTAGCCTAAGCCTATGGTAAACAAACCGATTTGACACTTTTTAGATTTTGTGTTTTCATAGTCTGTTTGTGGTTGCTCGAAAATGACTGATTTTGTGCCAAATAATCGTCATTTGCGGGATGTGTTGATTTTCTCCTTTCTACCGAAAATAGCTTGATATCAGAAATGCATGATTTGTTAGTAAAAAATCTAACTGAATCTTTGCAAAGTATAACGAATGTCAATTTTGTCTATTTCAGCATGTCCACAATGCTCTATGGCAATTCATCCTAATAACATTGAAACATTGCTCAAAGATTGTCCAGATTTCATTTATAAATATGAAGATTTTATGATTCGAAGATATCTTGTCGCAGATCCAGATTCCAGATGGTGTCCTGCTCCTGATTGTAGGTAAGACAGATGTATAAAGAAATCAAAAATTTCAAAAAAATTGGAAGAGGTTACTTCCGGATACATTTTCAAATACTGTGTATATTTTGTTATCTTATTTTTTAATTATAGCCCCATGTTTTATTTTTAGCTACGCTGTTATTGCGGCTGGTTGTGCTTCATGTCCCCAAATTCAATGCAAACGCCCTGATTGCGGCGTAAATTTCTGTTATCATTGCAAGGCAGAATGGCATCCAGATCAAACTTGTGATGCTGCCAGATCTGCAAGACACGTTATACGTACATCATCTATAAGTTTCAGTCATGATTCTCACCGCGATGAAATTAAGCCCTGCCCTAGGTGTCAAGTTTTAATTGTTAAAATGAATGATGGATCATGCAATCATATGGTATGTTCTGTTTGTGGAGCTGAATTTTGTTGGCTTTGTATGAAAGAAGTCAGTGACTTACATTATTTGAGGTAATGTATTTAAAAAAATTTTTGTTAATAATTTTATAAATCATTTTAAAAATTAGCCCTTCAGGATGTACATTTTGGGGGAAAAAACCGTGGTCTAGAAAGAAAAAAATTCTTTGGCAACTTGGAACGTTAATTGGAGCTCCAGTTGGAATAGCTTTGCTTGCTGGGATAGCAGTTCCTTCAATGGTTATCGGTAAGTTTTTGATTAAGGGTGAGGCATTCTAAGCTCTGGTGAACAGACATTAGTTCCATCGTTTATCGTCCGGGAGGTACATATTTCCTCCCGCTGATTTTTTCTGTAATAGATAGTTTAAATGTGGCTAATATTGAAATAAGCGTCAGTCACCATGAAGGGCTGGTGGTGAGAGGCCGAAAAAAATTTCGCTCAATAACTCGGAAAGTGAGCCATAAGTAGAAAAATATATTTAAATCAAAATTGTAGAGGAGATGAAAACACATCGATTGTATGAATATTTTTATTTTGTAAATTTTACTATTATAATCCGCTACAGTTTTTTATAAATATCTTAATGTCTATTTAATTTAAGTTTATTTAGAAAACTAATAGCAAACATTATTATGTAATTCTCTCTTTGAGGTGCGATGTGAGCAGCTTTTTAAATCTTAAAATATTTTTATCTTTTATTGCTGAAGGCATTTCATTAAACAATTTAAGATCGCGATATTGTAGTTGGTTTTGAGCTTTAGAGTATATATTGCTGGAATCTAAAATCAGAATTTGATCTCAAACTGTACGGCTGCGAGTCTAAACTAAACTCGACGCTAAGTATTAAGCACCATGTATATTATTTTGAACACAATTAGTGTATAAAAACTATTTTTTTCAAAAAGTGTACAAGAGATACATACAAATGAAGAATATGAATAGTAAAATAAGAATAAAGAATAAAATTACGTAAAGCAGAATATCAAAATACAAATAACATACGGGGTTGCATTTTAGTCATACTTGCGTTTGGCTGATATACGATAAGAGTAGTTAAATACGATTTAAATTTCGCTTATAGAGCCTGTCCCATTCGATATCTTTTTGCTCACTTGATGAAATTTTGACATTTCTGAGGTGAATATGAAGTGTCAAAATTTGTACTAGCCCCAGGGCTAGTGGAAATTTAATTTAATTCGATACTTCAATTTCATTACTTTAATTTGAATTGTAGCTTAACTCATTTCTATTAGTGATCAAACGAATTGCTTTTTAAATTCAGAAACAAAGCGTGTCGATTTATTAAAATTAATTTTCTTAAATTTCCTCTGTTAAATTATTAATCTTGTGAGTTAATTTTTCAATTGTCATTTGTACATACCATCATTCATTGATACGGGTTTTTTTTAATCTTTAATCTTAAAATATCTTAATTAACTCTGTGATAATATGTGTAATTACATATAATTAGCATAATAATTGATGACAAGGTCCAAATTGTATTTTTCTGTAAATAAAATGCAAAGAGAGCAAACAATGATCAGTGAACGGTAATTTTATAATTTGATTTCATTGTTATTTTAACATAAGGTTCGTATGTATGCATAACATACGTTTGAAATTAAAATATCATCCGATTTTGCTGAAACTTTCACACGTCAAAGTACATTAAAAGAAAGTCCCACGGCTCTAATTTCAGCCCTCTGGTTAGATAAACGTTAGATTGAAGGATGCAAAAAATGCTAGTTTTGTGAGAACATCTGAATTAGAGGATTAATACTTCCGGGGTGGTTGACCATTTGTACTGCGTACTGACTCATTTTAAAGGCTGTAAAAAGACAAACATAATAAAATCTGCTTAAAGAATTTTGAACAAAAGTTCGCTTTGGGTCACTGAATAGAGTCGCAAAAAAGGTTTTAAAGTCTAGGGCAGTGGTTTTCAAAGTGTGGGGCATGCCGAACTAGGAAGGCGCGGTAAGATTTAAATGCATTTCGTCCTCTGCGAATACCATGCCACCCGCGCGTACTAGCGCACCTGCACTAAAGTATTGTTGGCATGCGCGCCTCGCTATTTCGTGTATTTCGACAAAAACATAAACAAACGGCTTGCTATAGTACAGTACTATATAATTTGGTTTTTTGAAAGTTACATATGTTTAATATTTTATGTGCCCTCCTTTTTTGTATCAAGTCAACTATTCCACTCGGCATTGTTTCTACTAAATTTTGCCAGATTTTATCCATAACGTTTGGGCCATTCCATGTGCTATTTATGAAGGTCTCCATTCTGAAGGGTACTGCAGTCCATCTTTATTGGCATAAGTATAATTTTGTCTGCATAATCGCCCACAAATTCTCGATGAAGGTGGTCAAGGTTTATTTTTGAACTCATTAATTATCCTTGTTGTATTTTAAAAATACATGGCAAACCCACTGGCTTCTTGTTTGAACAGAGAGGGACAGAGGGGTAGACATTTTCATTTTAGGCCTTAGGGTCGCGTGAACAAAAACTTTGAAAACCTAGGTACAGTGGATGACTAGCCATAGCGTTAAATTTTGATTTGTTGCTTTTGAGAACTAAAATTTTTAAAATGAACTAATAAAAACAGCTACTTTCTGATTAAAATATGGTTGGTTGTTAGGAACCCACCCACCTATGGAGTTGATCGAATGTTTTCTAAATTTCATACATTTGACGTTCTTTTACAAGCCAAACACTTTTCTGACGACGCATTTTTGATTTGGCTGAAATTTTTTTAATGGGCTCTGTGTCAAAAAAGAAGAGACGTGTGTTCGAGAATTTTTTTGAAAAAAATTTTTTTTTTCAAAATAGAGTGAATTTAAGTTTTGAGAATTTCGTGATTTTCGGCTTGTAGGCTCACTTTCAAAAATTCATAACTCTGGTTGTGTTAAAGCTAGAAATTTGAATATTTTTTATTTTAATTTTAAAGTTAAAAAAATGAAGTTAAACAAAAAAAATATTCCTAAAAAATTTATTAACAAATAAGTATTGTTAAACGCAATTCAAATATTTAAATAGATTTTTAACAACTTTCCCCATCCTGTATCAATTTTTTAATGTTACCATCGTATTCTACGTCAAATTTCCTATCGAAAACGTATTTTTTTTAATGGAGAAACTATTATTACTATAAGAAATAAATTATTGCACGCCTCATTTTCGTGCTCCATATCGTTTTTCAACATTTAAGCGGCAAACTTTTCAGAAATTTTTGCAAAAATCAATTTTGGTGTAGGTTTCTGTGACTAATTTGATATTCGCATCGGATAGAGAAATGTCTAGAGCTGATAAATTCAAAATTTCAACCCATTCAGATAAGTAATTAAGTTTTTACAGTTAGTCAAAGCTGAGACATTTTTGAAGTTGGCAAAGAATTAAGTTTTTGGGATAAAAATTTCATGTTTGAGCTGAAAAATTCAGCAAATGCCGAGAGAGTAATGAATACTTTTTTTTTGTTTTGCTGAAAAATTACCTTTTAAAGTTTTTGAATCTATTAATGCAATGAAACTAACTTAATTTTTTTCTGATTTCACTAATATATTTTTGAAGGTAAAAATCCTGACATCTTGAAAGTTACATAAGAATTACAAGAACAGTTAAAAATATGTCAAACGATTTGTGTAGAGAAAAAAAAAAAAATTTTAGACCATTTTCAAACATTGGTCTTACAATGGTCATTTCAATTTTCCTACCGCGACTCGCTACATGATAACTATTGCCAAAGAGAAAGGCATATTAAGCGATCCGAACCCTAAAAGCCATCTATCTTTAGAATTGCTAACTAGCTTCTATCAGTCTGATGATCACACTCAATTAATGCCAGGCGTCTCTGTAAAAGTGGATGGACAAAAAATACAGATGAAGAAGCGCTAACATTTGAATAATATAAGGGAATTGTATAAGTTTTTAAAAATCAATTATCCAACAATAAAATTATTGTTTTTCGAAATTTGCTAGCCTACGACCGAAACATTGTGTACTGGCAGGAGCGAGTGGTACTCATTCAGTTTGTGCCTGTCCAATACATGAAAATGTAAAATTAATAATAGATGGAGCCAATTTAAAATCAATCACAGCCGATGCACAACGACCTATTAAAAATTATCATGATTGTTTGGATTGTATGGTGTGTGATGTGCAATCTACTGATTGTTTTTTGGGATCGTGTGCTAAGTGCCCTGGTATAAGTAATGTCATTGAGCAGTTAAGACAGAATTTTGAAAAAAAATTAATCGACAATATTAGGTACAAACAGTGGGTTACAATGAAAGAACTTCATAACAAACCTTGATATCTAGTGTTGATGAATTTTTAGAATTTTTGAGTAATGGTTTAAGAAAATTATGGCTACATTCTAACAAAGATAATTTTTCAATGAATAGCAATCGAAATTAATGAAAAATGTAGGCATTGTAATTTGTGATTTTTCTGAAAACCATGCTTTCATAATCAGAATTCTGTTCAAGGCATACATTGGAATAATGATAAATATACTATAAAGATGACAATGAGAGATGAAAATCAAAAGCATTGTTTACGTCACGATACTATTGCTGTTCATCTCTTTCAAAGCCAACTCGTGGAATTCATTAAAACAGATTTAAAATATATACATAAGATAATATATTTTTTGGATGGTGCAAGCGGACAATATAAAAACAAAAAAAAAAATTTTAAATCTAACTCATCATATAGAAGATTTTAAAATAGTAGCTGAGTGGCACTTTTTCCCGACCTCATATGGTAAAGGACCATGTGGCAGAATGGGTGGAACATTAAAACGACTTAAATCCTATCCGCACACCGGAAGAGTTGTATAGATGGGCGACTGAAGCTCTACCAAACATAACATGTCACTCTTCCACTGTGTATGCAGAAGAAGAATATCGATTGTTAATGCGTTTCCGAAAAGCTATGACAATAAAAGGCACGTTAAAGTATATTTGTATGGGTCCAATCTCTCAAGAATTGGAAGCAAAGCAATGTTCGTTGCATGAAAAAAATCTATAATAACAATTTTTAAATAAAATATACTAGATACGTATGGTATAAGACTAAACTGAAAGCCTAATAAATAAGATTTATATTTGCTACAATAATGTTTTTATTTATTCATTTTTCCGTTTAATTTTGCATAAAGTTGTATTGGCTAATAAATATTATGTAATTATGAATTTCGAGTAATAATTCGTGTGACAGAGAAAAACGATATGGAGCAAGAAAATGAGGTGCGAAAAGACGTGCCGTGCTACATAAATTAATTTATTTCTAATAGTAATAATAGTTTCTTCATTAAAAAAAATACGTTTTCGATTGGAAATTTGACGTAGATTGTTAAAAATTTATTTAAATTGCTTATAACAATACTAATTTGTTAATACATTTTTAAGAAATATTTATATATTTATTCATTCTTTTAACTTTAAAATGAAAATAGAATCAATTTTCTAGCTTTACTACAACCAGAGTTATGAATTTTCGAAAGTGAGCTTACAAGCCAAAAACCACGATATTCTCAAAACTTAAATTCACTCTATTTTAAAGAAAAATTTTTTTCAAAAAAATCCTCGAACACGTGTCTCTTCTTTTTCGATACAGAGCCCATAAATCAAAAATGTGTCAGTCAATTGTTGTCAAAATCCGTACGGTTTGTAAAAGAACGTCCCACTTGTAAAATTTGCCAAGTGTACCAGGCGTTAATTTTTTATGCTCCTATCTTGTTCATATTTTTGATATATGTAGATTTTGTATTTATCGATTAAATTCTGGAAGGTGCTCCAACGCCATTAGTTTATAAAATACAAAGGCGTACAATTGGTAATTTTCTACGAACGTCTTTTTTTCAAAATCCAGTTCTTGGATTTTATTTGTAAATTAGAAATTGTGGTGATAAATTTTTACGATAAAAAATACTCCGTTGTTTAGTAAAATTTGATTTTGGTAAATTTTTTTTACTTTTACATTAAAAGTAATACGGTTATACTTTTCACAGGATAATTTCATATTTTTTGACTTCAGACAGCTGTCAGTTAATAATACACACAAGTAAACAATGTTTGTTATATTAATTTTATAGGGTTCATTGAGTATCCTATTACCACTTACGAGACAAATTAGGTGGAATCCATGACAAAATTGTTTTTGAACAATTCGTTCTAACATCATGGTACAATAACATATCAAATTTTATCACAAGAAAGTTGAAAAAGTAATTTCGAAAAATTTAGATTTGAAGAGTTTTTGCTTGTCATCGGAAAAATATTTTTCTAGTTGAAGTTTTTTTATTTTAACAATATTTAAGTTATTTCGTATACGACGGATAATACAAATTACTTGGTAAACAAACCCGACTATTTTTAGAGCCGGAAATGATTCAACCTTAGCGTTTACACTCATGAGTTCATGAAAGAGTCTGAAATGTGTGTATTTCCGTTCTTGGAAGAGCACACAAAAATGAATCAGAAATTCAACTCATATTAGAGTTTGAAATATGAAACTATTCTGAACCTGAAATATTAATATTTTGACTCTTTTCGGAGACATATGTGACTCATAATCTTGAGTTTTTATGAGTCAAAGATTAAAGTCATATTAGAGTCCGAATTATGAAATATCAATATTTTGACTCTTTTCGGAGATATACAGCTACGGTCAAAATAGTAGCACAAAGAGCGTGGTGAACTTTTTTGACGAAATACCTCGGACTAATGGCATCTTTTTTAAATAAACAAGACAAAACACCAGAAGCGGTAGCAAGAAATCCTTTCAAGAATATATTTTTCTTTTTTTATGACACAATAATGCTCATAAATGCCAATAATCCGCAGTCAGAAGAATAGCACCAAGCAGATATCACAAAAAAAAAAACGTGTAAAAATCTTGAAAAGCTGTGACTAATTTGTTAATTATTAATTATTTTAGACAAAGTCTTACATTAAATACACGTTATATTAATATTTACTTGCGTGTCTTTTATTTTTTGTTTTAGTGTTTGACACTATTTTACCCATATGACCCATAGGCCAGTACTATTTTTCGACTAATAGTCTGCCACTCCTTTCTTAACGTCAGCCCACAAATTTTCAGTAGGGCTCAAATCTGGTGACTGCACGTGCCATTCCATTACATTGACCTGACTATCTTGGAAGCACTTCTTGGATTTTTGCTGGTATGCTTGAGACCGTTGTCCTGCTGCATGGTCTTAATTATCGGCATTTCATCACATTTACAGTTTTTATCCAAGGATTGCACCAACGCCGTAATATAAATACAACCCTACACCATAGCGCTAGTACCGCCGTTTTTTTTTTGTGAAATTTCGCCTGTATTCCCATTAGCGTACCGTGCATATCGGGAGCTCAGGGCAAAAGAAGTTATTTGCTACCCCCTACCGAAAAGAAGATTTTGTGTTTCATCCAAAATTTTAATATACCTTACTAAAAAAAAGTCCTCACTTTTGACTTTTAAAAACCCTAGCAAACTGAGATATGTTCCACTTTAAATTCGAAATTTTCCATTGCAATTTTTTTTGCAGATAGAATTGGTACTTTCCTGGGGCGTTGGTGACATATGTTTCGGCTACAATTCCACAATTTCGAAAAATAAATCATAGCATGACTTTAAGCCAAGGGCTTAACGGCTATGCAAACAAGCGAGACAGTGACAAGTATATAGTGTTTCGTGCTAATAACATTGGTTCAACGGAACTAAAATAACTACCACCCCAACTTGCTACACCATATTGAAGTTTCGAGCTTACTAAGTTATGGTATATAGTTGTGAGTAATTTTATAGAACAGTGGCTCTTGAGCATATAGATTTTACGAGTTGCAAACATAACGAACTGTTTAAAATCAGCAACATGAGTCTTCCACTTTATCTTTTTATCTAAGATGATACCTTAGTGTTTAAATTTATCAACAGCTTCTGAATTGAAGCAAGCTGAATTACATGATATACTGAATCAAAATTCAAATGTCAAAATTCTTTTTTCACATATATCGGACTCTAGGTTAAGTTTTTGCCATGCAGCAGAATGAAAAACCACATTGTAGTCAATTGGTATCTTGTTTTTTGAAAAAATATAGAATGCGTAAACTCAATATCATCAGCAAAAGCTGTAACCTTGCTATTACAATGTTGGTAGAAAATCGAGTTTATCTATTTGTGCGGATCAAAAATAATATTGGGCCCAAAACACATCCTTGTGGCACTGCTTTATTAATATTAAGTACATCACTAAAATCTTCACTGAATTTGACTTTTTGAACTCTGCCAGTCAGAGGACCTAAATAAATTATAGATATGACCCTTAAATCCAGCTTTATGGAGCTTATCAAAAATTAAATTTTGTCAGATCAATAAATAAACCTGCATGTACTTTGTTCATATTGGATTCCTCAAATTTTCACCACCAATTTTTAACAAAACATCCTCAGTGGATTTACCCTTACGAAAACTAAATTGTTCATCACTAAAAAATAGATTTTTACACAAAAAAATTAATATAGCTTTTTCAAAAAGCTTCGAAATTTAAGTCAACAGAGGAAAAGGACGATATTGGCGTATTGATTTTCGGTTGCCCTTTTTAAAGAAACGAATATCTTTAGCTGATTTTAAGCTAACAGGAAATATTCCGCGAAGTACACATTTATTAACCTATTAACTTAATACACCTGCAATGTGGAACACTATAAGAAATTCCATCGGATGTACAAGAATTTTTGTTACTTAATTTCATTATATATTTATAAATTTCGGGCGAAGAAATTGGGCGAAAAACAAAGGTATTTCTGTATATGAAACCTGTCTTCTGTTAAAGATTTGTACATATTGCAGGGACAGTTCACAGACGGGAAATAAAAATTTGTAGCAATTGGGGCAAACCTTCCGAGTAATATTAAGACAGAATTTTTTCAAGTTCGTATTTTGAGGATGTTTTCCGAAATGTATTTTTCTTATTTATTAGTTTAATTAAATCCTCTCCATTCCAAGGCTTAAGCCTTCTGGATTTAAACGAACCTTTGGGCTAAGGCATAGAATGATTTCGTATGTGGTGGTTCAAAATTTCCGAAAAAATATCAAAGATAAAAAAGACGGCTCCTTTTTGATTTTTTAAAATCAATTTTTTGGGCTAATAAAGCAGGAATATGGTTATTTAATTTAATTGGTGTTTGTTTCATGATTCAGTGATTCATGATTCAATCGATTACTTCACTGGCTAATTTAAATGAACAAATTTGATTAAAACTAATGATCAATGCACTGGTCCATAAAGAGGGACGAATAACGAACATTTTAAGACCAAGATAATTAAAATCTATCAACATGAAATTCGAGCAGAGCTTTTTTACGTTTTACAAAAGAGGTTTCATAAATCTTATAAGCCCTGTTTTCACCGAAATTTTTCTTTCATGTACCTGCAACTACTAAACCTTTTTGAAAAAAAAAACAACAAATTTTGAATCGCCCTATGCATGCATTCGAGGATGTTTATTTTGAAAACTTCGTAGATGCATTTTTTTCTTTTTTCCCTATATTTTAGCTTGAGGTTTAAAAATGATTGCCCCAAAAATTGAGCTTCCTGGCTGAAAATTGTAAACGCCGCGGACTGAGTTTTTACGAAAAAAACCGACATATTAAACGTAGAAAAAGTATGCCTTAGATGCCAAGATATGGCGTTTTAGGTATTTTAGTTCTATAGGAGTTGCCAGCCCCATGAGATCCGCCGAAAAATTTTGATACAAGAACGTTTCAGAAAACCAAAAATCGTTAATTGCAAAAATCTTTTTTTTTCATATTCTTATGACTTATGATGAAAACCTATTCTCTTAAAAACCAATTCTCTTGTCAAATCGGACAATAAAAGGTAAAAGTTATTCAAAAATCAATGAAAAAAGGTAATTTCGATACATACATGCATTCCCGTGTATTGACTATGTAATTGCATAAGGAACGAATTCGTTAAAGGTAATTTATTGTCTTGTATGTTTAATTATACTCTAAAAATTATAAATCCAAAAGTACCATGACATTTAGGCTTGGACTTTTGAGAACCATGCAAATTTGTTCCTTTTTTATGATTTTGATTATAACTCAAACTCTATACATTTTTGGTAGATACACATTATCAGATTATTTGTAGGGAATAAATTCATATCGAAATGAGATTTTATAAAGTCACAAAACGCATTTTTTCAACAAAATAAGTTAAAAAAGCTGTTTAAAAAACCCGTTTAATTAGTTAACGAATTAGTTCCATATTCAATTACATATGTACATATGTAGTCAATAGCCTACATACGGGAATGTATGAAAATATGGAAATTACCTTTTTTCATTAATTTTTGAATAACTTACATTTCTTTGGCATTTCGTTTCCGCAACTAGGCGGAGTTGGAGAAGTGGCCGTGGTATATTTCAACTTATTCATATATGCAACTTTTTCATCGATTTTGAATTGTTTCAATATTTTCCAACAATTTCCATATTTTTTTCGAATTTTTCAATTTCTTTCAACTTAATTTTAAGGTTTACATATTTTTTAGGTTTTTTCAACTATTTCAGCACTTTTGAACCTCTATTAACCGTTTTGATTTTTTTCGATTTATTCAACGTCTTTTTTACATTTATTTAAAAGGTAATTTCAATGCAGTGTAGGGTATAAAAGTTTCAGCCTGGCCGAAGACAACACCGTTACTAGTCTTATTTTATTTTTATATCCTACACAAAGGGTATATTCACTTTGTGATTCCGTTTGTAACGCATAGAAGGGGGCGTGACAGGTATGGAAAAGTATACATATTCTTGATCAGCGTCACCGTCGATATAGCTGTGTCCGTCTGTCTGTCTGTTGAAATCAAGTTTACGGGAAAACTAACCAAGCTAATTCATTGAAATTTGGCAAAGGGCGAAATCGGTTCACGGCCACGCCTTCCGCCCATACTCTATGTAAATATACCCAAGTCCATTTTGAAAAAAGTTGCTGCGATTTTGATGAAACTTGGTGATTAGAACTTGGAAGATGAAAACAAAATTAAGATTCGGCTAGGTTTAAAGTTTGCAAAGGCTCTTAAAGGGGCGTGGCACATCCCTAAATTTTTACGTTTATAACACCATAGCTCGTAAACCCTGCAAGATATTGTGATGAAATTTGGTACACAAATACAGATCTTATAAGTCTTGAATTTCGCATAAAGTGGGCGGAATTGTCATAGTGGGTGATGTACTTTTTTAACAATTGAAGATTTAGATTTCGTGTAACTAAAAATTTTAGTGATGATACCATTGAAAGTAGTCATCCATTCAAACTTCGTCAATATACTGGTAAATTTTGTTGAAGGGCGTGGCACAACCTACAATATTTATAAACGTTATAAAAAGAGAACTAACAACACAATCGTTATGAAATCCGAAAAAACTGCTTCCAAAAAATTCATTCTTCATATCACTTCAAATTTCAAAAAACCATAACTTGACAACTAAGCCTTACATAAAAAAATATTAGGTACTTCCAGAAGCACAATTACGCCGAATGTGAACAAATTTCAAAATATTACTTTTTTTTTCATTGTCGGTTTTGCACGAAATGCCCCATATGCCAAAAAATATAAATATTGCTTGCTAAAAAATGCAATCAATATGTATTTTCATTGAAAAAAATTTCAGTCCCCCCCCCCCTCAAGAACATTGTAGATCATCCACTGTTGCCACCCACTGTTGTCAAACCACGCCCATATTTTTCGTGTGACAGAAAACGTGGACAAAATACACCCGAAAGGAAATTTTTGTTTAATTTGCGGTCTTATCGTGTCTTATACAATTGGGTTTTAAGCAATATCTTTCAAAATTTCAGATTTTTAGAACCAACCTGCGAACGGCGCAAACAGTTTGTTTCCTGTTAAATATTTTTTGAATGTATGATTTCAAACATGCGCGCATGGTCTTGATTAAAGTTGAAACTGAAAACAGTAAATTTTTTTTTAAAATACATCTACCTAAAGCTCGTCGAAACTTTTACAACAATACACTTTACTTGACGAGCCGACATCAAATGGCAGAGCTATCGAAACAAAAAAAAATCAAAAAGGGATCAAACATCTTCTTTGATTTACTTAGTTAAATTAGATAGCCTCTTTTATTTTTTTTTTATAGCTTTCGATAGTAGATCATTGTAAGGGTCTAGCCTAGCGCTACATTTCGTACCTAGAGCTTGTCGAGACTTTTACAATGATATATGTATGTACTTTACTTAACGATCAGACATCGAATGACAGAGCTATCGAAAAAAAATCAGAAATTGAATGAACATCTATTATAACAAAAAAAATTTCGTTGAAAATATTTTGAGATAATCTTTCAAACGAGCTGGTGACAGCTGAACTTTTATATATTTGTGTAGGAAGTAATACGCCCTATTGTACACGAGACGTTGTCGACTTTGCTTATCTATGATTTAGATATTGAGAAGTGTAAGAAATTTTTTTCTCATTAATTTTGAAAAAAGTGCGATCAAAACCAGGTACAGATTGGATAACTTTTTAGTGTAGTCAATCGGGGTAAAAAGTTGAAATTTTACTAAACGTTTTCGATTTGTCTTTTTACTATCTGGTAACCCTATTTATTCTATTTTTTTTTAGGTATTCCTGTCTGGGTTGGCCGTAAACTGTTCGAGAGATATAAATCAACAACAAAGCGCAAAAGAAATTTGTCCGTTATAATTGGTGTAACTGCATCGGTAAGAATATTTTTTGTATCTATGTATATATTAATTAATATATTATGAAAAATCTGTTTGGGCTGTTCATATTACGAAACGCTGTTTTTCGAGATTTTTGTGTGGAATGTGAACAAAAATTAACGCCAACGCAGCTTTGAAAAGGTGGTAACGAAGCCTATTAGTTTTACACATAAATTGTATGGAAATGCTGTATTTTATTAAATAGGACTGTGAATAAAGGAATCATGAGGGTTGTTGGGCATGTTTCCTTAAGAAGTAATATTTTGCGCTGAATCCTAATCAGAATTCACCCATCACGTCAGAATTTTGATATATTTGAGATTGAATTCTTAAAAAATGGTTTTCTCTGTCTACTTTCGAGGCTATGTATAGGATTCAAAAAATTGTTCAGTTTATTTCTACTAAAAACATCATTTAGTACCATTTTTCCTCTTTGAAATGAGCTTTCAAATCCTCATCTATGATGTTTTCCCGCAAAGGTATAGCCATTTTAAATTGACATGAATTTGATCCCCTACAACACAACAGTCTTTGCCAAATGGTTTCAAAATCATGCCACCGTAAAATGGATCTAACTTTTCGAGGAGCCATTATAGATGACCATTCAAAAGCCGATGTCTATACATATCGTTACTTAACATCCAAAAAGCCGTCACCACACTTTTTAGTTTTATACAGGAGAAGCAAAAAACGTATACTGGAAAATATATTGTAATGAATCTCTTATATAAAGGATTGAAAAGAGTCATAGCTTACTTAGTTATCAATAAATTTCCAATATTGTGTTTCTATTTCTTTCATACAAGTGTTTTACGTCTATTTGCTATGTGAAATTCGGGCACTTGTTGTTATGGCCTTCTAAATTTCGTTAATAAAATCAATATTATTGGACATATGATCTAAAAATTGTTTTGTGCTAACGTCTATTTTAATGTTTGATGATATATAAGTATATTGTATATTGTGGTGTACTCATACAGTCACTATAACTTTTCTTTACATGCCGCCATAAAAACCGTCTAACTTAAATCATAAATACTAATTCATTATTTTTCATAACTGAAATAAACAAATTAACTTTCCCATAAAATTTTTAAACCCAAATCAAAATGTCTCATCAAATTTCAAATCCCGCCACAAGAAGTAATAAAACCAGAATCCCAAATTTACTGCGTAAAATAAATTAACTAGTTTTTCCAACCAGAATTCAATGTTAACATTTTGGACGCTAAATCAAAACGTCTCTGTTATCAACCGGACGTACTCGTAAAAACAAAATACAATAGCAAAATCCAAATAAATTCAACTAACTTTATGCTCCAAATATTTTTTTTAAGAAAAAAATAATATGCTGGCTTACCAGCAATGTGATTAATAGAAATTAAAAAAGCAAAATTTTAAAAGAGAACCAGTGGACTATTGATGGAAAATTAAAACAAAGTTACTTTGACGAAGTAGTGGTGTTATTAACAACAGCAACAAGCAGGTACCCAACAGAAAATTAAGTGAATAGAAAAAGCGGCAAGCTCTTCACGGAGGAAAAGCGAACAGACAAAAGCATAGAATACAACAACCATAACCTTGAACAAGGAAAATCAGCTGTGTCATACATAAAGTGGTATTTTTTCTAAAGGGTGTTTTTTTTAGAGGTATAGAGCTTCGAATTGAAATAAAACACAAGAAAATCGTTTTAATGTCCATCAATTTGACTTTATTGGAAGGATAATTTTATGCCATTAATGTTTAAATATGATTTCGGGCATGTGGCCGCCGCGGCTGGCTCGAATAAAGCCAATTCTACAGGTCCAATTTTGAACCACTTTTTCGAGCATATGGGGCCGTATGTCGGCAATAACGCCACGAATGTTGGCTTCCAAGTCCCCTAACGTTTCTGGTTTGTTGGCGTAGACGAGCGACTTCACATATCCCCAAAGAAAATAATCGAATGGTGTCAAATCACACGATCTTGGTGGCCAATTGACAGGTCCATTCCGCGAAATTATGCGCTCATCGAATGTTTCCTTCAATAAATCGATTGTGACGTGCGCTGTGTGGCATGTAGCGCCGTCTTGTTGGAACCACAACTCATCCACATTCATGCCATCCAATTCGGGAACAAAATAGTCGGTTATCATGGCTCTATACCGGTCTCCATTAACGGTAACTGACTCTCCAGCATTATTTCGGAAGAAGTATGGCCCAATGACTCCACCAGCCCATAGAGCACACCAAACAGTCAGTTTTTGTGGATGTAATGGCGTCTCAAGGGTCTCATGTGGATTCTCTTCACTCCAAATGCGGCAATTTTGCTTGTTGACGTAGCCATTCAACCAAAAATGAGCCTCATCACTGAACAAAATTTTGCGATGAAAATCAGCATCGAGATCAATCTCATTTTCGGCCCATACACCAAAATCACGACGCATTGCATGGTCTCGCGGCTTTAATTCTTGCACAAGCTGGATCTTGTAAGGTCGCAAGCCAAGATCTTTGCGCAAAATCTTCCATAAAGTTGATGGACAAAGCTCCAATTGCTGTGCACGGTGGCGAATCGATTCATTCGGGTCCTCTTCAACATTTTGCTCTACAGCGGCAATTGTTTCTTCGGTGCGCACTGTTCGACGTCTCTGCGGATGCGTATTATCACATAGAGTAAACGTAGTGCGAAAACGATCCATGGTTAACCGAATTAATTGCTCTGATGGACGATTATGTCGACCATAAAATGGACGGAGCTTGCGGTAAACTTCGCGAACTGAACCATTATTTTCGAAATAAATTTGCACGATTTGCAAGCGTTGTTCTTTTGTCAACCTGTTCATGATGAAATGGCAAACCAAACTGAACATAAATGACATTAGAGTTGCCAGATTTGACCATAAAATGCCAGTTTTATCTCTATTCAAAAAAAACACCCTTTACTATTGATATAAGTTTTGAATATTATTAATTGTCATGCACAAATTACATTCAATAAGAAAAAATATAATTTCCTATCAGCAACTTAAAAATTGAAAAAAAAAGGAAATTTAGAAATCATTTTGGTTGTAAAAAAAATAAATAAAATTTTCAGAGATAATATTCCTGTATGTTCTGAAAACTTTGAGCCTAAAAAGGCTGAAATCTGTGATAGAGTATTTGGGAAATTGATGTTTTCTTGAAAAGTCAATTATTTTGTCTTTTAGCACATAGAAAACGTTAAGGCAATCATTTATTCAGATTTGCATTTTTTTTTGTCATCTACTAGTACACGACTACTTAAATATAATATAAAAGCTAATTTGAGATACACGCTGAAGATACCGTACGCAAGTGTTTTATACACTTTGTGCTTGCCTATCTGGTAGATGGTAATATATTGCTTATACGAAATATTTTAGATAGACCACTTGGTTTGTTTATATTCATCGATGAATTATTTTGTTTTACTTACGAGCTTCTTTGAACACAATTTAAAACTTCTTTTCTAAGCAATAATACTGGTCAAAAAAATGTTATCGATTTTTTTTATATCTTCTACATGGTAGAGCAATCACTGAAAAAAGTTTCAGCCTATTTAAAAATCATGAGGGTAATGATAGGCGCTTTATAGATGGAATGACCATATGGTGTTTTGAAATTTACAGTTTAAAATTTTAGTTTTGTTTAGATGTAATATCAGTCACGCTTACATTTATTAAAATAATTTACGTAAATAACTGATTTAGTACATCAAATCAGAGTGCGGAATCGTCATGCAATAGTGAAAAGTGTTAAGGCCCAATATGTCTCGACTGTCAACTTATGCAACTGTGCCAATACACAAATTGTATATTAAAACTACAACGTGCTTAACAAAAGTTTAATTTCCACAAAGTACAAAGTGAGCTATTTTGCTTTATTTTTTTTTTTCTCAAAATTTTTTATTATTTTAAGTATCCTTATTAATGTCATTCAATGACATTTTGTGAATGAACTCTCTATATTTAGGAAATTTAAGGAATAAGATTTATGTAATTGTGGGAATATTCCATTGGTTTCCAACTGTGGCTACATCATTCTTAAGTTCATGTAAGTACAATATAGCCACTAAAAGTCCTTTTTGAGATTCTTAAGCATTTGACGGACTTTTCGGTCGAATTTGACAGTAGGTTAAGCTAGCCCATGCATGGCTTTGTAGGCCATTTAGGCTCAAAATGATTTAAAAATAGTTGATAATCAAAATAAAATATATGTTAATGGCCTTCTTCAATAAATTAATAAACAAATTATGGAACTAGATTTTTTATTATTTGTATAAATCAATTAATAATTTTGCTTGAATATAACCGATTTACTGAGTATCTGAGGTATTCTCATCTTCCACCAAGGCTTCAATTTATAAAATGCATAGTTAACAAAATAGTGAATTCGATAAACATTTTTTTGAGATATATTGAAACCTTTATTTATTTGAATGTAAAGATAAATTGTTTTATTTCAGATTTTGATTTCACCTGCCCTGGCGGGATTAGCTATTGCCATTGGAGTTCCAATACTCTTGTTTTATGTTTACGGGATTGTACCTGTTTCCCTTTGCCGGGCTGGTTGCGCATCATCATCTGCAGAAGGGTTTAAATTCGATTTAGATGATGACGAAAATCCAGTACACATGCAAAGTGATGGATTAAGTGTAAGCGCCATTTCCAGAATCGGTGCAGCAAGCATTGGAGATGTTAGCATAAGCGTAACTAGCGGCAGCCAAGTTGGAATGCAGAACAATAATGCTCTTTTTAGTCTTCAACATTTTTGTCAGGAGTCCACAGTTGGCTTAGCAGGAAGTGTAAACGGCAAGAAAATTGACTTTCAGGCAGATGAAATGTCCACAGAAAGTTTTTCGGCAATAACAGCAAATAGTGAAAAATCGACCATAAATGATAACTTCTCAACAAAAGGACTTGCAGGCTCAATAGCTAGTTGCAAACAAGTAAGTAAATTGAAAAGGGTTACGACTTGGAAACACAGTTATATGATTTTGCTCAGACCACGCTTTGTCGCTTTATCGCGTTATAGCTTCTTTGCGGCAAAGCTTTCTATAAAAACAGTTGACAGCTAACAAATTTGTACACAATAAAAATATGGTTCATGATTTGAAAATTTTGTATAGTAATTGAAACAGTTGATGACGCGATAAAGCGTAGAAAAAGTTAAATGTTGCTCAACTTTTTCCGTCATACGCTTTTGGCTTTCTACTCGTTGTGCTTGTAACTCAATCCATACGAATGCAGGGTGTCAACTTTTTCTGAGGGAAGCGTGTGCCGCGACAAAGCCACAAAGCGTGGTCTGTAACTCCACTTTCAGCTCTAAGAAAGTGACGAAAGCAGTAATCCTAAGATATAATCCAATTTATAATCAATTTCGTGTAATTGTTGCGGATCAAACAAAAGTTAAAGCCAGAAAACAGTTCATAATATACTACAGAGAATATAATGATATATACAGTGCCGTAGGGATATATTAATATTTCTTCATACAAATTAAGTGAAAACATAAGATTTTATATTTTTAATATATATTTAAACATGTGTGTATTCAGAAGCATTCAGTTCAATTCAAAGTTCATTTTCAAAAACAACTGTCATAAGCAACGTGCAGCTAATTAGAAACGGCTAAGTTGACAACCAAAAACAAAATCATTCTGTTAGTATTTGGTAACAAAACCTTTGTTCTGGATAACTGCCTGACATCTCCTTAGCATGGACGTCACCAAGTCCTCGCATACACTTTTGGGAATTGCATTCAACGCTTCTACTGTTCGGTCGTAGAGTTCATGGAAATTCCCTATTTTGAGCAGCCCAACTTCCTTCTTAACACGTTGCCGAAGGTTCTCGATTGGATTCAGGTTAGGACTACATGATGGCCAATCTAAAACAGTCACTGAGTTATCTGCGAACCACTTTTTGGTGACATGTGTCGTATGTGTTGGATCATTGTCCTGTTGAAAAATGCATATTGCAGGCAAAATATCCTCAACATATGGCAAATGAGTGTCTTAAGTATGGATACATACTGAAATTTCTTTATTTTGCGTATTGGTCCGACTCCTCGATATGACATACCACCCCATATCATGATGTTGCCACCACCATGTTTCAAAGTACCACGTGTCTACTTTGGATAAAATGCTGAGTTTTTTGTCGGACGAAACTCTATTTATCTTTGTTTCGACAGAGAAAAGCACTTTTTTCCATTCCTACAACGTCCAGTGTCCATATTTTCTAGCAAAATCTACTACTAAGTAGTGGCTTCTTCTTAGAAATCCGCTTCAGCTTCTCTTAATCGACGTTTTATAGTGTCCACGGAAGGTCAGCATCATTTTCACCTAAAACGGCTACTTTTACTTCGTTGGCAGTTTTATAGGGGAGTTTTTTTGATTCGCGCAAAATTAGGTTATCTTCATGATCGGATGTTTTTCGAGGTCTGCGCTTACGTGGAACATTAGCTGTGGTTGAATATATTTAGCTATGGTGCACAGCATTAAATAGCATCTTCTTTGATAGTTTTTCTTCCGCTTTCAGTCGGTACGATTTTCCACCTTGCTGCATATTAATAATACTTTTTCTGGTTCCTACGTCGCAAGATTTTTTTTCCCCCCATAATTCGGAATACAAAAAACAAGAACTATCTGATCAAACACAATTAAAATCAAAAACTAACTGGAAATTGCAGACTACTTAATTTGTGGGAAGTATTTGAAAAAATTAAAAAAAAAAATTTCAAAATTTTTCAATACGTTTGAAAAATACAGAAGATCGTTTCTAATTAGTTGCATGGTACTGTATATAATAATAAAGCTGGTTATAAATTAACAGATATAAGGGAGTCAGTCAGTTATATAAAACTCTTACTAAAAAGCCAAGATTTTACTTTTAGAAAAATAATGATATTACGATTACACCGAATCTTGTACGGTAAGTTGTTGAAAAGCCTAGGAACAGCGCATGAATAAAAGTTGATTGATTAACAGGTAAGATATCTAAGTTATTGAACAGTGGAAAATTGCTATACAGCCTACTTCTATTACACACTATACGAATAGCATGTTTTTGAGCAATAAGTACCCGGTTTATTTTGTTCGCATTAGTACCTCCCCAGCATACTATGCCATATTGCAGCTTAGACTGAAAAATACCGTGATAAATGCATGACATCAATTTCTATGAACAAAAGATTTTAAAACGTATAATTGTCTAGTAGCTCCCATGAGGTACTTTTTGAGATCATTTGTATGATCAGACCAGTTCATTTTCCAGTCAATTATTATACCAAGGTATTTAAACGATTTAACGCTGTCAATTGTTAAACGGTGCAAGTCACAATCCTTGGATTCATTCTACGTTGTAGCGTGCCAATCTCATTACCAATTAAGTATTTATTACATACAGTACAATGGTAGGTAAAGTTTGTACAGTCCAGATTATTACCAGTTACACTAAAGTACATTAATTTAGTTTTGTCACTCAAAACTAGTTTGTGTGATGAAAATCAATGTTGCAGAAGACCTAAGTCATAACTAATTTCACAGGTTAGGCTAAGCGCAGATTCACTTGTGAAAGTACAAGCCAAATCGTCTGAGAAAAAATAAAATTAAAAAATTCTAAAAACAAGATTGGTCCCTGAACCGAACCCTGTGGGATACCTACATTTATGTTCGAAAATTCGCTGACTTTACCATTTATTTTTACACTTTGCATTATATTAGATAGATTGGATAGAAACCAATTGGAAATGGAACTCTGAAGCCACATTTGTAGAATTTATCAAGTAGTATTGCGTGGTCTTCTGTATCAAAGGCCTTGTTATATATACAAAAAGCGCTGCGGAGACTTTCTTTTGATTCAAACCTTTTTAAATATTCGAGCAAAAATTTAAAACTGCATCTTCTGTAGAATATCTCTCTAAATCCAAATTGGCAATTACTGAAAAACTTCGTTTTATTCAAAAATTTAACCATTCTCACTTTCACAGCTTTTTCTAAAGGTTTAAGAAAACACAGATTTTTCAAAAGTTTTAGAAAAAACAGATGGCAATGAGACTGGTCTGCAATTATTTAATTCGTATTTGTCACCTTTTTTAAAGAAAGGAATGACTACTAATTTTTTGAGCTTTTGAAGAAAAAATTCAGCCTGCATACTTTTGTGAAAAATGAAGCTGAGAACATCCACAATACTGTACACAATTCTCTTTACAAAAGCATTTGATAAAGAGCCATCAGTACTTCAGTAGTGTAAATACGGCGTGCCCCAAGTCCTCAAAATGTAGAAATTGCATATTCCGCATTTTACATGGGTAAAATATTTTTCACCCTCCGCTTTCGAAGATGCTGAGCACAATGGCGGTGGTTAAAACTATTTCGGAGTTGGACCCACCCCCAAAATGGCCAAAAGCCGCTCTCTACAGGGTGAACAATTTTTTTTGACGTAAAAGAGTAAACCCGCTTCACCCTCTTATTTTCGAGGATGCTGAACACGATGGCGGTCTTTAAAATTATTATCAGCTTGACCCCGCCCCCCCAAAATTTTAAAAAATCGCATATTTCTCGTCTTCCTTCAGTCTTTGTTTGACTGTCGTGCGTTTTGGTCATAAAATATGCGTTCTCGTTGCTTGATTTGCAGTAGGACTATTTCGGTTTCGGAGTTGTCGTTGTCGTGTAATGCGTGCAATGGTCGCTGCCATAGATTGTGTGCTAATATCGACGGTGATTCTTTTGACATTTTTAACAAGTTCCCCAATTTTGTTTATAATTGCGATAAGTGCCTAAGTGGATCATTTAATCTTGCAGAAATTGTATCGCAGTTGGTTTTGGAAGTGAAAGAGATGAAATCGCTCATTAATCAAAATTCTCTCTTTGCTAATAAAGACAAATCCAAAGCTAAAAGAGGTTTGATCTCTTCTGACAAATCTCATGATTCAAATATTTTGAGTGTTTTCTCTTCACCGTTGAGTCCATCGACCTCAACCTTGATTGCTGCTGTTGACTCCGTTAACTTGCAAACTTCAAAAAGTCCCAGTGTTGTTATTGCAAATGCTGACCTACAGAGTCTGGAGTCTACATGCAGTTCAGTTGCAGTGAATTCTAACTTAATTGAATCACGCTCTCCTTCTAATTCTTCTCTTTGCGTGGGTGCCGTTGCAGCTGCTGATGCTACTCGTTTGAACGTGGGATCTGCTTCTGTCTTTTCGATCAATGATGACGTCACCTTACATACTTCTTCTTTGCATACTAACTCTCGCATGTCTGCTTCATTTGCATCTGTGGTTGCTGCTGTCGCTGTTGATGATGTTGTGGGTGATATTGATGCGCTCTTATCTGCTCCCCTGCCTGTTGTTTCAACTAATGAGTGGAATACTGTGCGTAACAAAAAGCAAATGAAAAATAAACAAAACAAAGAAAAGGTTATTGTTGGTAGAAACGTAAATAATGAGCTTGATGTTGCTGCACCCAAGAGAGTTCTTCATCTTTCATCTTTTAAGCCATCGGTTACTGCTGATAATGTTATTGACTACATTTCTGCTCATACACAGATTGACAAAAAAGACATTGGGTGCTACTGTCTTGTAAAGAGAGGCGTTGAAGCTAAAGATTTGAAAAGAGTTAATTTCAAACTTGTTATCTCAAAGAATGATTATGATAAGGTTTTCAATCCGGCATTGTGGCCATCTGGGGTACGTGTTCGGCCTTTTTCTTTTTTATCAAATGTGGAGGCGAATCAATTGAATCGTTAGACTCACCGCTGCCGCCTTGCGATTTGTTTCCTGTGCAGGTATCGGAGCTTCCATCGGAAGCCCTACCTGCAGCTCAAAATTGTTTACGAAATCAAAACCCAACAAAGAATGTCAACAACAATGCTTCTATTTACTTCCACAATGTAGGTGGCTTACGTTCGAAAACTTGCGCACTCCACACTGCTACTTCGTCGTACGATTATGGAATAATTTTATTAACTGAAACTTGGCTGACGTCACATTTCTTGTCGAATGAGTTGTTCGACTCGAACTACATGGTGTACCGCAAGGATCGTGTCTTAAAACCTGGTGTGTCAAGAGGGGGTGGCGTCTTAATTGCAGTATCCTCAAAATTTTCCAGTACAGAAATTCAGCTTCCACGTAGTACAGGTGATATTGAGCAAATCTGTGTTTCAGTTTCTATTAGTAAGGATTTCACTCATAATAAAAATGAAATTGTATTTGTTTTAAGTTATATTCCACCTTGCAGTAGTTTGAGTATATATAATGATCATATTTTTAATATTAATCATATTGTTGGCTCTTTAAATGCTAATCAAACTCCGTGCGTGCTCGGCGATTTTAATGTGGGCAATATTGATTGGAATTTTTGCGCCGAGGAAAGAATTTTATTGCCTTTTGGTTCAAAGACCACAATTGAATACACACTTTGCGATTCTTTATATGCCTTAAATCTGTTTCAGATAAATAATGTTAAAAATGATCTTAAGAGAATTTTAGATCTCATTTTTATTAATAATGACTTTAAATATGAACTCTTCAAATGCGATATTCTGCTGATCAATGATTCTGTTCATCATAAAGCAATCGTTTTAAATATAAATTTTTATAAGTTCATTGATGACTCGCTGGTTAGGCGTAGCCTATCATACAATTTTAAGAACGCCAATTATGTCGGACTAAACGACTATTTTGGGTCTTTTAATTGGAGTTTGGTGTTTCAGCATATGAATATTAATGACATGTATACTAAATTCAAGCATATCATAAATGAAGGACTACGGCGGTACGTTCCAGTAAAAAAACAAATGTATTCCTTGAAACATCCATGGTTTAATAGAAGGCTAGTCAATCTAAGAAATTTAAGAAATAAAGCGCATGTGAAATTCAAAAAAACAGGTTTGTCAGCTGACAAAGCAATTTTTATTTTGCGTAGGCGTGAATTCGACTTTCTGGCGAATTTTTTGTATAAGAAATATATCGATTCCATTGAGAGAGGCCTTAGGTCGAATCCGAAATCATTTTGGATATTTTTAAATAATAAAAGGAAATCTTCTGGTTTTCCTTCATCAATGGAGTATAAAGGTGAGGTGTCTAGTGATAACGAGCGGATTACGGAACTTTTTGCTGATTTTTTTGGATCTGTTTTTAATGCCGTGAGCTTTCTAAGTGATTCTAATAATTTTTCCAAATTACCGCAATTTTTGAATATTGGCAAGTTAGATATACCCGATAAGGAGGTGCTAGAAGCTGTAATGTCCCTTGACTGCTCCAAAAGTGCTGGTTTTGATTTGCTTCCACCTGTGTTTTTAAAAAATTGTGCTTCAACTTTGCACATTGCATTGGGTTTGATTTTCAACAAATCCCTTTCTTGCGGCATATATCTAAACGAATGGAAAACTGCTTGTGTGTCACCCATATTTAAGTCTGGCCAAAAATATTTGGTTGAAAATTACAGGCCTATCGTAAAGCTTTCAATTATCCCTAAAGTCCTTGATAAAATTGTAAACAAACTTCTTTTTGCCGAAGTGCGCAGTTATATCGCTTTGCAACAGCATGGTTTTTTTAAAGGTAGATCCACTACATCTAATTTAACCATTTTTTCTAATTTTACAATTAATGCTATTGAAAGGGGCTTGCAAGTGGATGTATTATACACCGATTTTTCAAAGGCTTTTGATAGCGTGAAACATCCTGTTTTGTTAATGAAGCTTGAAAAATTAGGTATACACTCGCAATTTTTAAAATGGATCCATTCGTATCTATCTGATAGAACATTTGCTGTCAAAATTGGTGATAATTGTTCCAGACCCATTAAGATAACATCTGGTGTTCCTCAGGGGAGTCACTTAGGTCCTTTACTGTTTAATTTATTCATTAATGATGTTACTGAGTCCTTTAAGTTCAGCAAATGTCTTTTATATGCCGATGATTTAAAGATCTTCCTAGAAGTTAAAGATTTCACGGATTGTGTGAAACTACAGGATGATATTTCATCTTTATTGCAATGGTGTAGTACTAACCAGCTAAATCTTAATTTTGATAATTGTAAGATCCTCACTTTTGCACGGAAAGTAACTCCTACTATTTATGAGTATAAGTATAACGGTTCTGATAGTTTTTTCAGGGTGAGTCAATTTAAAGACCTTGGTGTCTATTTTGACCAGAAGCTTTCTTTTGATATTCATTTGGAATATATCGTCGCAAAGGCGAACTCCCAATTTGGGTTTCTAAAACGGAATTCCAGAGAATTTTTTGATCCCCTAACACCTATGACTATCTATTATAGCCTTGTAAGATCTCTACTTGATTATGCTTCAGTTATATGGGACCCCTTTTACGATGTATCGATTACCCGTATTGAGAATATCCAGAAACGAATTACTAGATTTGCTTTAAGAAGACTGTACACATGGGAAACTATGCCTTCTTATTGGGTGCGTTGCCGTCTTTTAGGCCTCAGCAGTTTATCTGATAGACGACTCTTTAATAATATCATGTTCATTAAAGATGTGGTTGATGGTAAAATTAATTCTTCTGAATTACTAGCATTAATTCCATTCAATGTCCCAGCACGTAATTTGAGGGAGTCAAATTTTTTCTACACTCCTTACCATAGAACTAATTATGGTTCCAATGAGCCGCTTTCTCGATGTCTTTCGAACAGCAATAAGTTTGCGAATCAATTGGATTTTAGTGTTAATAGGAGTATTTTTATTAAGCAACTCAAGGAAATCATTATGTTCCCTCAAGCTTTAAATTAAGAATTATTTATTAAACTATTTTTAAGTACTGTTTTAGTAATCTGTAAGGGTTTTAGCCCAGTAGATGAATTAAATTAAATAAATAAATAAATAAATAAATAAATAAAATATTTGTGACCCCCCGTTTTCAAAAATGCTGGGCACGGTGGTGATGCTTAAAATTGTTTTGGAGTTGACTCCATCCACCCAAAATGGCCAAAAACTAAGTTTTCAACGTGTAGGAGATGATTTTTGGCCATTTTGAGGGGTGGGGTCAAGTCGAAAATAATTTTAAACACTGCCATCATGTTCAGCATCCTCCTCGAAAACAAGGGGCGATGTGGGTTTTCTCTCTTACACAAAGAAGTGGTTCACCTTGTAGAGAGTGGATTTTGGCCATTTTGGGGGATGCTCCTTAAGATTTTTAAATACCGCCATCTTGTTCAGGACTCAAAAACGGGGGAGGAGGTGGTATGGTTGCTGTTTAAAATATTTGCCTTGTTTTCCGACTCACAGAATCCACTAATAATATAATTTCCTTTCAGTGTAGTTTTTCTGTATTACGTGACCAACTAACAAACCAATGTGCGTTTTGTTTTTTCTAAGAATTCGAGTTTGTCTTGAAAAAATCAATACAAAGGAACATAAAGAAGCCGTGCTGACGAAAAAAATAGTACAAAGCAAAAGAATCCATGCAAGGTTGAATTACATAAAAGAACTTGAATTGGGATAAAGGATGAAAATCCCCAGAGTTTTTTTTTATTGCATATTTAGTGCTTTTTAACGATATTGCTGTTGTATAACATAACTATAAAATTTCACAAACGTCTGAATTTGCACGCATCAAGAAACCTTGAAAGATAGCAGAACAGCCTATATTTCAGTCCCTTAGTTGGGCGGGATTCTGAGTACTGTTAAGTAAAAATTTGCTAAAAACGCTATTTTTTCGGAAACAGCCGGACTCGATGTGTTATATCTCCGGGCATCGTTAACCATGTTTACTGCGGGGGCTCACTTTAAAGAGTATTTTAAAAATACAAAGTACAGTTTTCAACATTGTCGCATTTAACTAAGGCCTACTTCACTTTACCGAGTCGCAAAAACAGGTTTTAAGGTCTAGGGGCTTACATTTTTTTATGTATAGTAGATGACATAGCAAATAGCAAAATAATGTCTGAACGCTAAATTTGAATTTGTGGACTCAGAGAACTAAAATTTTTAAAATGGAATAAAACGGCTATTTTCAGACCAAATTATGGCTTGTCCTCTGGACCCAGACCACCTAGAGGACTAAAATTTCCACTGTGGTGCTATCTTTCAAGGAACTTAAACGTGTCAATTTGAGTAATCTCAAACATTTTTTAAATTTTATTCGTATGTTTTTTGGGTTTTTCTATATGGATTGTTCTTGAGTTCTTTGTCTCCTCGCGGATTGCGCAAAACCCTTTCTTACTCGTACCCTAAAGAGCATTTCCACAGTGATTCAGAGCGGCTGCGTTTTCTGCTGCAGGCAGACTGCAATTGGTGATTTCAGTTAGACATGTCCTAGGCCACCAGATGAAGCCTATCATGAAGCTGACGAGAAGGCATATGACATCAGCATAAGTAGGTCTTCCAGATGATCGCTGAGTCTATTGAATGTCGCGATTTTTAGAGTCAAGTACTATCCGAAACAAAATTGGTGACAGCAAACAACCTTGGCGCACACCAGAGACGGACTCGAAAGGTTCAGAAAGTTTCCCCTTATGTAATTTTTTGCATTTAGAACCTTCGTGTAAAGCCTTGATGAGATCAATGATCTTTGGTGATATTTTATTCAATACATCACAGATGCAATTTCGGTCGATGCTATCAAATGCAGTATTGTAGTCGATGAAAGTTAGATGTAACGAGGCCCGCCACTCATTCCTTTGTTCTACCATAATGCGGAGAGTATTAATTTGATCAATACTCGATCTGTTAAAGCCTATAAGTTCTGGATAAGTTGTTTTTTTTTGTGTTGGCTCTGGTGAGGAAGACTTTTTTCAAGTCTTGAATAAAATTGATACAGTCATGATGACCCGGTCTGGCATAGCGACAAGTCCCCTTTCTTGGGATTTATGCTTAAGTTCCTATGATCCAATCTTACGGTATTGGCTACGTGTCTGTTATAGATTTCTCGCTTGTTCTTTTTGGAGGAGGCTTTTAGTTCCTCGTTTAGGACGCTGTATATCTGTGCGGCATCTTGCGTCTGGTTTCTTGTTTATGCTTCATATCTCGCAGGTTTTTCATCTCTCCTCTTCCCTATGACATATCAGGTAGTGTTGATTATTCAGGGGTTTCTGTTCCGTGAGCCTACTATAAACTCACTGGCTGTTAAAAATGACGACTTGATGTTTTGCCATTTGACTTTGATTGAGTGTGTAGGGTTAATGTCGCTGAGCTCTTTCACTATGTCGATGAAGTTATCCCGAAAACAGATATTCCTGGGCTTATATAGAGCGAATTTTCTAATTGTTGAGCGGATCTGTTTAATATATACTATATTGAGTCGAAATGAAGCCGCTGATGTTGGCTATTTTTCCATGTTCTTTTTATACTGATATAATCTATTTAGTTTTCTGTACGGTGATCAGGCAAGATCCACCTGTTTTTATGTTAAAGTTTGTGCTCAAACCAAGTCCTTCCAACCATACGATTTATATGTTTTATGATATTGTCACTTTACACCAGAGCGGATTGTGAATTCACCTGCACCCTTCCATCTGCATTCAGACATGCCTAGTATTTCAATGTTGAGTCATTTCAATTCGCTTACCCCTTGCAGCTTTAGTGCTCGAACGTTCCATGTGTCAATACGTGTTTCATCGAGGAAATGTTGTTTTCGAGTTTTAAATTTTTTGAATTAGTGCAGCAGATAGATTTCCCAGTATTGTGATAGTGGCTGTTATAACTGCTGCAACTGACGAGAGATTTGCCTACTTATATTGCATGTATACCCTTGAGTCCATCTATTGTTAGCATTTTATACCATTTCTTCTCTAAGCAGTAACATGCAGGTAGCAAGTGGCATGCCAACACCTGCCTTGTCCTGTGAAATTTGTGCAGTAGTATGCCCAAGCACCCAGATGAGGTGAATGTTAAAATGCTGAGCATCTTATTCAGAGACGAGCGGCATTGCTGGGCTACTAGTGAGTTAAGGAAGACTGATTCTAGAGATTTGATAGCAGCCTGACTACCTGAATAAATGTTTATATCCTTTTTGGATACAAAATTCATCATCAGCCAGGATGCTACCTCTTCTATCTCTAAAACCTCTGCCTGAAAAACGCCACAATGGTCTGGTAACCTCACAGCAATTCTTTTCTTCAGTTCCTCAGAGTAAACACCATAACCCACCTAGTTATTTAGCCCTTTGGACTCTCTGCAATTGTTTGTAAGAAGTGACCTTGTCTAACCAAAATACCATGTATCAGAATTGGTCGAATGACCGCTTTGTAGAGCCAATAAATAACACGAGGTGATAGTCCCCATCTTCTACCTACCGCTTTTTTACAAGATTATAGTGCTACCGATTCTTTCGCAAATCTTTCTTAAACATTAGTTTTTGAACTGAATTCCTTATCCAATACCAGACCAAGATAGCTTGCACTACCTTTAAAGGCAAGTCTAGTGTCCCTTAACGAGGGTGTTTTTATAATTGGAAGTTTGTGATTCCTAGTAAAGAGTACTAGTTCAGTTTTGTTCGGATTTACACCTAAGCCAGCCTCATCTGCCCATGAGCCGAGTATGTTTAAGGCATCTTGAAGAACTTCGCACATTGTGTTTGGGAATTTGCAATTAGTGCTACATCATTTGGACAGGCAACAGCTCTACAGCCGTTCCTTTTTAGCGACATAAGCATCTAATGTATTGCCAGATTCCACAATAGAGGAGATAGTACGCCCCCCTGCGGCGTTACTCTGCAAACGATCCTATTTACCTTGGATTTACCGAGATTTGAAGTAATGGTTCTGTTTGGCAGTAGCTTTTTAATCAGCTCAACTACGGAACTGTTAATACCCAGTTTCTCCAGTTTTGATATAACGATGGCTGTGTTAACATTATTAAATGCTCCTTCAATATCCATGAACGCCGGCAGGGCGAATTCCTTATATGCAAAGGATTTTTCAATACTACCCACTAGTGTGTGGAGTTCAGTTTCTATAGATATACCTTTCTTGTAAGCATGCTGAGAATTAGACAGCAGATCAGGTTTGATACTGCTTCGAATATAGAATTCTATGTGTCTGCAATATAGAATTTTATGAGACTGCAATGTTTTTAAGATAATGTGGGAAAGACTTATTGGCCTTAAGTCCTTTGGATCTATGTAAGAGCTGTTCCCGGCCTTTGGAATGAAGATGACTCTGGCCATCCTACAAGCTAGAGGAATATAGGAAAGGTTAAGACAACCTTTCAAAATAGCTACCACCCATGGTGTAGTTAAATCAACGTTGCAGTTCAACTGGTGTTACATCATCAGGTCCTGGTGATTTGTAGGGTTTGAAGCTATTTATGACCCATCGAATTTTGGTTTCTGAAACAATGTCCCCAAGAATATTTGAACTCGTCTGGGTTAGAACATTTAAATCCTCTGGTCCATGCATAGAGTAACCGTGGAAGTATGTGTCTAGTAAGAGGTCTAAGGCCTCCTTGCTAGACGTTGTCCAGGATCCATCAGTCTTTTTTAAGATGCATAAACGTTTTCTATCTGTTAAAAGATAAAAAATTGACTTTTGCAAGAAAACATCAATTTCCCAAATACTCCATCATCGATTTCAGCTTTTTTAGGCTCAGAATTTTCAAAACACACAGGAGTACCATCTCTGAAAATTGCATTCATTTTTTTCACCCTATTTCATTTTACAAGCATTTAAAGTAGTTGTATACAGTGGAATATTTATGAGAGAAAATTAACGGAATATTTAAATTTTCTCGCTCTCATTCTCAAGGTTTCAATTCACAGTGCAAATCATAAATCTTAACTTTAAATGCTTGTTAAATCAAATAGGATGCAAAAAACATGGATAAAATTTTCAGAGATGGTACCATCTGTGTGTTCTGAAAATTTTGAGTCTAAAAAGGTCGAAATCGGTGATGGAGTATTTGGGAAATTTATGCTTTCTTGAAAATGTCAATTTTTTCATCTTTTACCACATTGAAACCGTTCAGGCCTTCATTTATTCAGATTTGCAATTTTTTTGTCATCTACTAGTACAGGACTACCTAAATATAATATAAAAGCTAATTTGAGTTGTGTTGGTTTGTTTATATTCAACAATGAATTTTTTCGTTTTAATTACGAGTTTTTTTGAACACAATTGAAAACTTTTTTTTTAAGCAATAATATTGGTCAAAAAAATTTTATCGAATTTTTTTATATCTTCTACATGATAGACCAATCACTCAAAAAAGTTTCAGCCTATTTAAAAAACATGAGCGTAATGATAGGCTCATTATAGACGGAATGACCCATGTTTATTTATCGTTGAAACCACTGATTGAAAGTAGGTCCATTATAGTTTACTTAGATAACATACGCATAGCAACAGAAGATTTTGAGTCACATTTAGAAGTCTTGGGTGATTTCTTAAGATTGCTCAAGGAGGCGGAATTAGAGCTGAATTTTAAGAAATACCGTTTTGCGTTATATGAGTTATATCATTTGGGATATAATGTAAGTGACAGTGGAATAAAGCCGAATAAAACGCATCTCGAGGCTATCTTAAGATAGCAAAACCACTAAGTGACTTGTTAAGTAAAAGCGTCAAATTTGCATGGAGTAAGGAGTGTTCTGTTGCTTCCAATTTTTGCGCTGTCAATTATTGCAAGCTCTAGTCTTAGCGATTTATGATCCAAAACGGGAAATAGAGATACACTGTGATGCAAGTGCATATGGGTTTGGTGCAGTATCAATGCAAAGACAATATAACAATAGATTCCATACAGTCGCTTATTATTCCAGATCTACAACGGAAGGGCAATTAAAATTGACATGCTTTGAACTTGAGACCTTAGCAATAGCATATGCTTTAGAACGCTTCCATACTTTTTTGGATCTTATTCCGTTTACGATAGTAACTGAATGTGTAACACTTCCACAAACTTTAAGCAAAAGCGCCATTTACAAACGTATCTCCAAGTAAGCATTGACGTTAGAAAATTACAATTATAAAAATCAACAAAGGTCTCGTGAGCGTATGGCACATGTTGACGCATTAAGTGTGGTAAAGGTGATGGCGGCGGTGGCCACAGAAAACTTAGATTTAACTATACAAATTGCATAAGCTAAAGATGAGAATATTCAGAATTTGATCAAAATAAAATAATAGAAGACAGTTACTGGTTCCGAAAGAGTTGAAGGAGAACAAAATGCGTCAGACGCATGAGATGTATGGTCACTTGGGTATAACAAAATACGCCAATCAGATAAGCAAACTCTACTTTTCCCAACATTTGCGAAAAAATTAACAAATTTATCAGAAATTGCCTGAAAAACATTTACTATTCTGCCCGAGCGAGGAAAAACGAACGTAATCTATATAATATCCCGAAAGCCCTCAGGCCTTTCGACACTTCGTAAGTTGACCATTTCGGACCCCTTCTGTCAACTAAGACTCGTCATAAATACATACTTGCTGTCATAGATGCATTCACGAAATTTTTTAAACTGCAGTTAACACTCCGGGTTGTAAGGGAGCTTGTGAATCATTGTCAAAATATTTCTCTCACTATAGTCGGCGTCGGAGAATCATAAGTGATCGTGATACGTGTTTTACGTGACAGGAATTCAGAAAATTTTTGGAAGATTCAAATATAGACCACATTAAGGTAGCTGTGTCATCCCCTCAATCTAATGGTCAGATTGAGCGGGTAAACCGTGACCTAAGTGATCGGATATGCTTGCAAAAATTTCGGATTCTAAAGGTCATTCAGGTTGGAGAAAGAAACTTGGGGAAATCGAATATGCAACGAATAACACTGACCACTCTTCCACAATGGTATCGCCGAGTAGATTGCTGTTCGGAATTCAGCAAAGGGGAAAAATAGTTAATGAGCTAACGGAATATATGGAAGAGGCTTATGGTAATAATGAACCAGAGGACAAACGCTTCCGATGCACTTCAGCGAGCTCATTCACACAATGTGAACAGTAGTTCTGAGTATTATGAAACATCATACTCCTGCGAGGGTTTTCAGCGTTGGAGACTTTGTCGTGATAAAAAATGTAGACGTGACAACCGCTGTTAACAAGAAACTGATTCCAAAATATAGGGGTCCTCTTTTAGTTAAAGAACGATTGAATAGCGACAGAAACGTTATAGATGACATTGAGAACTTTCAAGTGACTCAAATACCATGCTACGGGATTTAAGATTCGAGCAGGTTACGAACAAGGGGCGAATCCGGGGGATGTGTTCGATGAAGAAATGATGAAGTACGAAAGTAACACAAACCAACCGAGGTCAATTGAATAATCAAGATGGCCGAGGCTGTAATGAAATTGTAGCATAAGTATATTATATTGTAAACATATGGTAGCACAAGTAATCAGCTGTTTATAATTTTGACATTCCTTTTTCTTATTTAAACTTTCTTTTTTCGCTTTCGTACAAAAGTTTTTGTTCAACGAGTAAGTTGCGAATAAGCGTGTTTAAATAATTCAAAAAATACTATAAATTAAAACAAATATCGACTTATTTCACGTTAGAAATTTTTTTTCGGCTCCAAAATATAATTTAACTGTAAAAGTTTTTAAAAACACAAATATGCAAAGCATTCAGAACCATATTTCACATATTTTTTTACTTCTCAGGACACATCAGATAAATGCAGTGTTCATAGCAACAAGTCTTTTATGGGGTGCGAACGCCAACTAGAAAAGGATTTCGATGCAACTGGCAAACGAACAATTCTTAATGCTCGTCTTAAAAATGTGAGCGTTCATCGAAAATTGTCTCCAGATATTCAAAACTCAACAAATTATATTCCTGAAGACGCTACGGAATGTTTAGAAATACCAAAAGAAATATAATTTTATTTGAAAATGGTATGGTTATGTGATAATAAATAATTTGTTTGTCAAAAATGAAAAATAAATCTTATTTGAAAAATATATGTGTCGGTCCAATCAATAAAATATGGAATGCAAAACTAAATTTTGAGAGTAAATCTTAGTTTCATAATGTATGAGTACCATCTAAAACTGTCAGCTTATTCCTTATATAAAAAACGCTGTCTTTTAAAAATTGGTCGTTTTGAATTTTTTTTTACCATCAGAACTTTTAAAAATTTAAAATATAACGATAAATACGATACAATGACCTTTAATTCTTTTATCTTTTAATCCTCTTGTTTCTTTGATTAGTAAGCTATATCTGCATGGTTTGGATATTTCATTATATCTACGTTCGTGGCATACACCGTAACATGAGAAAATTATATCATGTCACCTTTATCCACCCTACATCATTGGTTCGTTCCTGTCCTGTCCTGTCCTTTTTGGACTAAGCCATGCAAAACTGTCAAACACAAGATAGTGCGAAAATCATGTTTCGTGCAAGACTAAAAGCTTAAAAAGTACAAGATCGGAAAAAATAATTTTTGAACAATTCATTCAAACAAAAAATTACCAGGTGCAAAACAAATAAGAGAATAATGACACTACTAAAACTAGTAAAGGTGCTACCTTTGGAATCGCTAAAAATTAAATACCTGCACCGCGTTAACAGCAAAAGTGAGCGTAAGTCTTAAATTTTTAATAAACGGGTACGAGGGCGGATCAATAAGTCCACTGCTCCCGTCAAGTACCACCTGTTAATAGACTACTGTAAAATTTTGAGACACTTTGGTCATTAACTTGACGTTTAACAGGTGTTCAAAGTATACAAACTAGAGGTCTGCGCAAAACAACTTGCAGTGACGTCAAACTGTAGGAGTTACTGTCAAGATATATCAGTACCAGTAGCACGAAAGAGATCGATACAAAGAGAATAAATTAGCTTCGTTTGCTTGTGAGCTGTGGTCCGCTGTGAACGTTGTTCATCTCCAACGAAAAATGTATGTACAACAAGCTGTAGTTTTTCTGAAGAAAAAAAAAACTGCGACGCACAACCAAATATCAAAGCGCACATTGACGCCAGCTTCTTTTATTTCTAAATTCTTGGAATTGGCTTTTGGGTTTTTGCGTGTTTGAAGATTGATTATTAGTTAGTAAGTGCGCAAAAATTAAGAACAAAAAATACATCATTCTAAAGCAAAAGAGCTACAGTGAGTCACAGTCAAAATGAGTCACCTTCTCTTGTAAAAGGGACATATGTAAAAAATTAGAAAAAAAACAATTGAAAATAAAAAAGTTTTTGCAGAGGTTTATTGCTTCAACACAAATGCGTCATGCCAATATCAATATCTCGTATCATTATATTTTACCCATACGGTGAAAAATGTTAATACAAATCAAAAAGTTTCAAATAGTATGTCACAGTAAAAGTAAAAGAAAAAAATTAATTAATATTTAGTTGGCCCTCTTTGGCGGAAATCACTGCTTGCAGTCTTCTGGGCATCGATTGCAAGAGGTTAGTTGTATATATAGATAGTATTTTGCGCCACTCTGCCCGTAAAGCATCCAAAAGGTCCTTTTTTGATGAAATATTGTGTTTGCGTACATTTTGATCGAGACGAGCCCACAAATTTTCAATAATATTTAAATCAGGAGGTTGTGGTGGTACTTTTAATACATGAGGGCAGTGATAATATATAGCAGCCATTCCGGCGCAACATATGACTTGTTTGGGATCGTTGTCCTGGTAAAAGAAGAAATCTTTCTCGATTCCCAATTTCTTCACACTCGTTTCAAGATTTCGGCTTAAAATGTCAATATAACCATATTTATTTATTATACCCACAATATTCTGGAGGTTTCCGGTTCCACTTCCTGCCATGCTGTTTGAGTCTAAAAAATCTGAAATCAATTCAAATTTTATTCTCGCTCTCATTCTCAATGTTTCAATTTACATTGCAAATCATAAATCTTAAATTTAAATGCTTATAGAATCAAATAGGATGAAATTTTCAGAGATGGTACTCCTGTATGTTCTGAAAATTCTGAGCCTAAAAAGGCCGAAATCGATGATGGAGTATTTGGGAAATTGATGTTTTCTTGAAAAAGTCAATTTTTTTATCTTTTAGCACATAGAAAACGTAATGATAGGCCCATTATAGATGAAATGACCCATATGTAAAAATTTTTAAAAATCACAAACATTTGCTACTCTTGTAGCAGTAAAACTCGTTGATATTTTTTCACAATTTATTTTATATTATTATTAAGTCACAAGTGGACTCTTAAGCTAACTACTCCAGACTAAACTCGTCAAATTCAAAGTTATCTTCAATTTCCCATTCCGAGAATCTAACCAACAACAACTTCTGCAAGATCAGCAAAACATTGGCTGATGCACCACAACGTTAAATAATGAAATATAAAGCTGAAGTTGTTGTTTTTGTTTTATGTGTACTTGTTTATACCATGCCATCGTTTGGTTCTTCCAAACGATAAACTGATTCAAACAAATACAATATTACATTCTTTGCGTTTTTATACCCTACACAGAGGGTATATTCACTTTGTCATTCCGTTTGTAACGCATAGAAGGGGGCGTGGCAGGTATGGAAAAGTATGTATATTCTTGATCAGCGTCACCACCTGAGTCGATATAGCTATGTCCGTCTGTCTGTATGTCTGTTGAAATCAAGTTTACGGGAAAACTAAACAAGCTAATTCAATGAAATTTGGCACACAGTTCACATCTTTTTGCAAGCTGCTAGCATATAAAAATGGGTGAAATCGGTTAACAGCCACGCCTTCCGCCCATACTCTATGTAAATATACCCAAGTCCATTGTGAAAAAAAGTTGCTGCGATTTTGATGAAAATTGGTGATTTGGTGAAAATGAGAACAAAATTAAGATTAGACTAGGTTCTAAGTTTGCAAAGGCTCTGAAAGGGGCGTGGCACGGCCCTAAATTTTAACTTTTATAACGCCATAGCTCGTAAACCGTGCAAGATATTGTGAATCTTGAATTGCACATAAAGTGGGTGGAATTGTAAAAGTGGGCGTGGCATTTCTTAACAATTAAAAATTTGGATTTCGTATAACTCCAAATTGGCACACACAATTTTCATAAAAATTTTAGGGATAATGCCACTGAAACTAGTCATCAATACAAGCTTTGTTAATATACTGAAAAATTTATTTTAAGGGCGTGGCACAGATTACAATATTTATAAACGTTATAAAAAGAGAACTAACAACGCAATCGTTATGAAATTTAATGTGGCGGAAACACTTGCTAAAAGGTGTCTTCTTGCAAAATTTTGGCACAATTGCGCCGGTGGGTGTGGCACCTTTTATATAAGCGAAATACGTTTAATGCTATAGATAGTGTGGTATGAGAGTAATTTTCATAAAATTTTGTGTAGAGGTGTCGGTTACTATATGCTTTGAAATTAAATGAAGCTTGACAAAATTGAATCAGTAGGCGTGGCACCTCCTATACAATTAAAATTCCTTAAGTGGCATAAATATCGAAATATGTGAGCAATCATACTGAAATTTGGTGTAAGAGGTTTGTTTATGTAAAGCTATTTCTGGATAAAAGTCAGACTGGGTTGTACCTTTGGGTGTGTCACCGCCCTAAATTTTAAGGCTAATTACGTCATATAGCGCAAACTATGCAAGCTATTGTGCTAAAATATGTATGCGAATGTATGTTAATTACGAATATTATTTTTATTCCAAAAGTAGGCGGAATTGAAGAAATGGGCGTGGCATATTTCGTGGTTTTCATTTCTATTCCATTTTTTTCAACATTTCCCATATTCTTTTGATATTTTCAACCTTTTACCATTCCCCTTCAATTTTATTCGACATTTTCTTTATTCTTTCGACTTTTTCATCAATTTTTCAGCATTTTTCATATATTTTGACTATTTCAATTTCTTTCAACTTTCTTCAATGGTTTTCATATTTTTGCAACATTTTCAGTTTTTTCCAACACTTTTCTACATTTTTGAACCGTTTTACATTATTTACGACTTATTCAACCTCGTCAACATTTTTTTAACATTTATTTAAAAAGTACATTCAATGCAGTGTAGGGTATGTGAGTTTCGGCCTGGCCGAAGATAACACCTTTACTAGTTTATATTAGAATCAAATGCAGACGCTTTGTCAGCATTAATCTGAATGTTAAGTAGAGTTTAGGAATAGGGGAGTGGGGTCAGGTCCAGTATGTGCTTCTTCCCCTTTTAGACATTTGCAGTCCCTTCAAATGGGTCAACAAATTTTTTGTCTTCGACTGATTGTTTACAATTGGGGAAACTTGAAGGGTTAACTTTGAGCTCAATATTGACATTTGAATATTTTTTACAATGTTTCTTATAAAGAATGATAAATATAAGTACAAACATAATTACGAGAATTATTGAAGCATTCATACCATATGACACATTTTTATGCAGTTTCAATTCCTTAATCATTTTTATATTTTCAAATTGTTGTATTTTTATTCTCTCGAAGTTGATTGCTTCCTTAAAAGTTACATTTTCATTTTCAACGTCTGGATAAATTTATCGTGTACAATGGTTTTCATATTTCCGAATGTTTCATTTAATATTGTTATTTTACAATTATGTATTAAAACTCAAAATATGTATAGTTCTTGATCAGAAATAAATTTCTCTCATCACAATTTTGACTTATTTTTAATCTGAATGCATTTTTAATTATTATTAAATCTTCTTCAATTACATTTACATTTAAATTACAGTTTACAGTTTTTCAAAATTACACAATTTTTACATTCTCCTTATATTCGAAATCGACATTATCTATTGTAACAAGAAGCTTATTTGGCTTATCTATATCAAGAAAATCATCGTTGGGTATAGGAGTCAAGAGTTTCAGGTTTGTTGAAATGTAATTAATGGGAATTTTCAGAGCAATAATTAAAGAATTATTTTGGTAAGTCATAACCCCCGTTATAATTAATTTTAGTTTATAATAATCGATATTAAATTTGTCAATTTCTTCCTCAGTAAAGATTTCCGGATGTATTATATTGTTTCTCGCGGATGCTATATTCTCCTGTATTTCAGTGACTTTATTTTTTAATAACTTGAGTTTTATCATTTGATCTGAATACAACAGTCTTCTAGCAACTTCGTTGTATCCCGTCCTAATGTCCTTGAGTGCTTTTTCTATATTTTGCCTATCATTTTCTACAGCTTTTTTAATTATCCCGATGGATTCGTTAAAATGGAAATTTATTAGAATCTGTTTGTTAAGTGTGGTGATGGCATTATGACTATTTTCAACAGTGCTCCTAAGATGTTCAAGTATTTCTTGTCTGCCGTTCTCGTCCAAAAAGCCATTAATAAGTCGTTCCTCCGATATTAATTAGTCCTCTTTTTGTTCTATTTATGTTGTTTGGTATAATAGTTCTAATTTTAGACCTTATTGTTTTGTTTTCCGACATAAATATTATTTTATTATCAACGTCCAAGTTTTCTACGTTAGATTCAATTTGATCTATTAATTTTAAAATTTTTAACGGGCTTACAATATGCAAGACCGTATTTGTTGTCTTGATTATCTCTACTTTACTTAGTTGTATTGTTGAGTAACCCGAATTTTCCTCAATTTTGATGATCCGCATGAGGACATTGCACAACGCAGCTGTCATGAGTAGTATTGTCCTCATCCTAAAATGTTAAACTTTGTTTCAATACTGTTATATAGAGATATTATCAATATTCTTTTTCTTGAATACTATTCCTGATATTTTGTTTTTCTCTTAACTTGTGATTTGTAAATTCTCTTAAACTTGTTATCGCTTGAGACCAGATAATTATTTTCTTTCCTATAATTGCAAATTTTCTTATATTTGGGCTGTGCCTTGCTTACTCTGAAGTTTCTGACAATGTCGTTTTCGAAGTTATTTTCGTTCATTACATTCTTATTTAGTTTTTCGTTTCTTTTGGTTTTTTGTTCATGCCAAATGTGTGTTAAGTTTGTCAGTTCCTCTTTTGAAATCGAATTATTTATTAGATCGATTGGTCTTACTTTCGTTGTGGAATGTATTGTGTTATCATAAATGGTGATAGCTTTAAAAATTTTTTCACTTAAGCCATCTTCGTTATTAGGGATAGCGTTAAACAACCTTATCTGTTCATTTAAGGTTATGTGCAGTCATTCAACATCTGAGTTACCGGTTTTTAAGTAAGTAGTTGTGAAGTGGTATTCTATCTCGCTATTTTTTAAAAGCTCTTTCATACAGACTGTATCAAATTCGTTGTCTGCGACAATTGTTTTGGGTTTTCCCAGATATTGCATTCGGGTCTTTATATCTTTTACGAAAGATAACCAGGTTCTATCCTGTAAGAGATGGGCTGTAGCATATTTAGTGCATTTGTCTATACTAGTTAGATACATTACGTTTCTTTGCGGAAACCAAATATCGAAGTGAACTGTTTCATTGTGAGGTTCAGAGGTCTTCGTAACATTTAAGGGATATTTGGTTGGATTTCGATCGTATTTGGCCCTATTACATATCTCGCAATTATTTATAAATTTCTGAATCTCTTTTTGCAGACATGGGTGGTAATAAGATTTTTTTATCTCTAGATAAGTCTCATTAATACCTCTATGGTTTTTACTGATGTGTTCTTTTTGTATTAATATAAGTAATTTTTCTTTGTCTGTAATATCTTCTAAAAACGTATTTGACTTAATCACCTTCAGATTATTATTATTCGCATTATTATTATTCGCAAAGTATTCTAAATAGAGTTTTTGAAAGCGTAAAAATAGTGCATTATCACTGCAAAATAAGACTACTAAACCCTTGTCTGGTAATTTTTGTTGCATTGATTTCAGCAAATTGCTTTCTGGTGAAATATTTAAAGAAATTCTTACTCTGTTTTTAAATAATGGTTTTGTTTTCGATGATTCTTTTTTTGAGTTTTGCAAAATAAACTGCGTTTTAAAAATATTAACTGGATTTTCTGTTATTCGAATGAATTTAGAATCGTCAGTTTCTGCGCTATGAGCCGTCTCAACATCTTCATTATCATAGGGATCAATTGATTATGCTGTGACCTGCTCTAATGGTCTAACCTCTTGGTTATGAACATTTTCATCTTCGGTGGTGTTATTTCGGTCGTAACTATTCTTTTTAAAATAATTAGCAAGTCTTTATTTTCATCATCTTCCTTAGCATATAGCTGCCTTAATTCTTTTATTACTCCTTCCGTTGTCGTAGTGCTCAAGCCAACCCTTGACCTAAATAAAGGTATTCATTTTCTTCATATAATTCATTTGAATTAACGCCTAAATCCATTTTTTCCATCGGCTAAAACATTTTCCTTACCCTTTATGTAACAAATATCAAAATCAAACTCGTTCAGCTTTATTTTCCATCGCTGAAGTTTCGAGTTTGGTTCTTTCAAGTTACTTAACCACACAAGTGGACGGTGGTCAGTGTTTATTATGAACTTACGACCAAACAAATAAGGTCGGAAGTGCTTTGTTGACCATACTATAGCTAAGAGCTCTTTCTCTATAGTACTTTAGTTTTGTTCATGGCCATTTAATGATCGACTAGCATAACAAATAACCTTATTACTTTGCATAAGAACTGCGCCTAAGGCGAAAGGTTTTAGTGAAATCAGGATGTTCTAATATTGGTTCAGATTTAATAATTTTTTTTCATTTTTTCAAAACTTTCGATATATTTTTGATCTTTTGCGTTGATTCTTATATTTTTCTTTAAGTATTTAACTAAATCGTGTTCGATTCTGGAATAATCCTTAATGAACCGTCGGTAAAATCCGGTTATTCCTAGGAACAATTTTATTTCCTTTCTTAAAAACTAGTACATATTCTTCGTAACACAATTAATTTTTCTTCAAAACAATCTTTCCTTACTTTGGCCGAGGCAAAAACGTGCGTTCAAATCCAATTTTCTCGCCAATTCCGATTCCAAGCAAAGAATCCTGTCACTGTTGTTTGGGTTGAACAGGAACGATGAAAGTTCTTGATTCTTTCGTGAACGCTAAAAGAACGTTCAGCTCAACTGAGACTGGCAATAAGCAGAACATGCGCAAAGCTATACAAGCGTTTGCAACAACTGTATCCAATTGTTTTTGCAGCAATGTCATTCACAAGCTCACATGGAGGGAGACAAGCCCTGAAGTTTGCTTCATAAATGTGTAAGCAATGTAAACAAAGCAAAGGTCCTGAATGTTTCGATCGTGATAATATATTTTCAAGAGATCATTGCTTGGCAAACAAAAAGGACCTGGACTCTGGCCAGGAGATATCGGGACAGGCGTTCAGAATTGCATCCACTATTCCGTTAGTTTAGTATTTTATTTGTTTTTAGCTCGTCTTGATTGTGTTCCGTGAACTATACGTCAATGAAATTACAAATATTTAATTTATTAATAGTTAGGATCTGTTATTGTGTATTCCTTTTGGTCGGGTCATACAAAATTTTGAACGCATTCCAATGGGAGAAATGCCTCAGAACATAGAAGGCTGGAATGTTCAAGGCGATCAGCTTTATTTGTATCATATGGTTCGAGCCGTTCATACAGGAGTGTGCGATTAGATAGCAGCCAGCAAAAAGCCCGGTGCTATTAGCACAGCGAGGTGGTTAACAACCGCGTCTCGCTTCCTCAGGTATTAAGTATATAACGCGCACCCAACCATCTATGACATTAAAGATATTGGTTCTGGTTGTTGTGGAAGCTTATTCGCCATTCTGGTTTCTTGTGAAAAGCAACCAATGGCAATTTACAGAAGTCGTCACTTTTTCAAATATTTACCTTGATCCGTCAATTGCCGGAAGACGTTCAATAGGCTGTCTGTCCATTCATCAAAAATAACGCGTACTTTTCACCCCGAGAATGTTTTGTTATCAATGATAACGGACCCAGATCCGCAAGTACGTTCAGACGGCTATGAGAAGATTTTAGCTTCGATTCGAGATTTAGATTCGTATTGACTGAGCCGCCATGCTTGCAGTTCTTCACGCAATACCAGCTGGAAGCATTACAATATTCAAAAGAAATAATCAAATTACCAGGTTAGTGCAAGAAAATAACTTTATTCGATAGCTTTCTTTGCTAAACTTAATTGTTTTCACAGCTTATCCGTGAATCTGCCATTACGGTCACCAATGAACATCGCATGGGCCATATTTTATCTAAGCTCGAGAACTGCGAGAAATTCAGCCAACTTGAATCACGCCGAAATATGGTCGATTAAAACTCTATGCTTTTTATAACGAATTCGATGCCACTGTGAAACTACATAAAATGACAACAGTAGAGCTTAGAGAAATGGTCATGTGAAAAGTAGCTTAGTAAATAAATTAAAGTGGGTTTTAGCGGTATTATTCCAACTATCATTCGATTAGAAATCATTTTAGTACTACTGATTCGAAATACCGAAGATATGATGAAAAATTTAATAAGGGGACCCCTACGTTCGGTAAAAAGCTTTAAAAATATTTCTAAAATAGTTCTAATGGAACAACCGAAATACTTCCGTTGGAAAAATTTAATGATTTTTTGCAAGCTTTAATTTTCTGACATTAAGGTGGCACATTAGGATGGTAGGAAATAGGTTCTGGTGGGTAAGTACAAGAACGGGGTGCTTGATGTCAATAACTTTTGGATCAAAAAGTTGGTCTACTCAAGACAAAAAACATTGATATGTCATACTTTAAGATCGGACCTACGGCGGAATTAAACTATCGGCTGGGGGGCATAACCCAGAAACAAACGAGCAGAGGGTGGATGCAGACCGTCTCGAAACATGTGAGCTAAACTGAATCTAGGAAGGATACGAACTCTCTTAAGATTCAGCAGATGAGAGCTAAGAACTGTTGCAGGAGTGCTGACTGGCACTGTGTTGTTGGCCCCATGACCGCCAAATATGGAGTCCCTTTCAAAGATTTCTGCAGGAGTTGTGGAGATAAAGAAGAGGATAGTATAATAATTATTGTAAGAAATAATTTTTGCAATGCAAAGAGTAGGTCTTTTAAAAAGAAAAGTGCATTCCTTTAGATGGGAACGACAAAATAATGAAGTTAAAGCCGTTCTTTCCTTAAGAAAAATTGCTCTTGCTTAAATCAAGGAAGAATTAATGAAGATATTAAGATGCCACTAGGACGGCCCAATAAGAATGCAGACTTTCACTCGAAAGGACATGCTTTTGAATAATCAGTAAACTCAATATTTTGCATTATATAAAATATCTTATTAATAAATAATTTCCTATTCCTGTAATGGTAAGTTAGTGTGCTTATGATTTCTGGAGTCTCCGGATTTAGCGTAATCGATTACAACTCACCAGTGGTGACCATAGAACATGGAAGTGGTTATATTAAAAATGGACACTTCAAACTTGTGCATACCATCGATTTAGATTACTTCGATAAGATTGTGGCCGTAATAGGAGACTCCGTCAAGCATTACTTGAATCAAACCCCGATGAAATCCATAATTGAAATCCATCTCAGCCAAGCCAAACTTCGCCTGGATGAGTTGCAGAGTGCTAGAATAAGAAAAAGTCGATTCGTAAACTGGATTGGATCGGCGTGAAAAGGGATGCGGGCTCCCCTGATCACTGGGATCATATATTACAAGGCCAGGACGAATTAATAAATAACAACAACAATCAGTACCTAATAAACAAGAAACTTTTCAACGCCACACAAGAAGGTGCTCAAAAGGTGAACCATATGGTCAACTATACGAACCATATTAACAAGGATATCGATGCAGCAAATCTGGAAGTTTTAATGTCCAGCAAAGTCCTGGTCCTGAAAGAACAAATTTCGGAAATTATACGAGCATCTCAATTGGCTAAAACAGGCATCGTTAACACGAACCACTTGGACCAGTCTGAAGTGGAACGCGTTATATCTAAAGAAAAAACTCTGCTTTATCAGAACTTGGTTGAAGCATGGAGTACGCCAAGCCATCAGTCTATTCAAATGGAAGTATTCTCATATACGTACTTTCTGTTCCAAAAGTAAAACCTAGGGACTATCGGTTATTGCTAGCAAGAGCTGCCTCGTTAAATGGCAGGCGAGTAAATCTTGAATTCCAGGATTCGCTGGTAAACGAAGACGAGACCTAAGGAATTGTGAGTGGCTGCACCTCAATTAGCAATACAACAATCTGTGAAGGAAATTCGGTGAAATACATACCTGAGGACGAATGCCTACAAAGACTAATTAAAAGGGGAAATGCTAGATGTCATTCGACTACGGTGAAACGATAGAATTGGTTATTGACAACACCATCTTTCTGACTAATTTTAGAGGATTGATACAAAGCGAAAAGCAGTCGAGAATCCTAAATGGAACATTTTTAATACAACTCCGCAACGAAACCGTAAGCATTGGCAACCGAACATTTTCAAGCAAGACTGCCAAGAATTTACTAGTTTTGACTAATGTAACGAGCGACGGACTTAAGTTAAACCTTGAATACATTCATAGGATAAATTTGAATAACATCAAGCGCCTCAGTAAACTTGGCGCGAATTTTCACGTCTCCACTGCTATACAAGCAATAGTTCTGTTGGTCATTGCCACAACCTGTTACCTTACCTGAAAGAAAATAACTAAAGTTATCAGGATCCCTGACTTGCATCAGAATATCATCAAAGATGCGGGCAACCCGCAAATAAAGGAGGTTCTACAGAATCCTGCAATCTTATAAGCAAATCTGCGGGACGCAGATCTTTAAAGGGGGGGCGGACTGCATACCTTATTGCAATCTGCTGACAAAGCGTCTGCTATGTGCAACGTGACCTGCACGCGCGAATGTGACGTCGTTGAAACCAAGTCAACGCACCACAACGTAGGATACGTCGTGTCAGCAGTTTCACAACAGTTTTAGCTTAAATAATTTACTTTATTCTATTTTGATGTTTTGGAGCTCACTTTTATTGTGGTATCCAGCGAAACTGGTAATAAATTCACTAACATAAAATTTGCCGTTTCTTTAATCTTTTCAGATAAGGACATGGAGCCAGTGGCCGGCTCCCATCTTTAATTTATTCAAGTGTAAAGCAGTAACCTTGTTAAGTCCTATTATCGTTCGTATTCTATTAATGACTTCTTTGCCATTTGTGATAACTTTTTGAACATGAGTACGCGAGGTCATATTATCATACTGAGATCATCGATTTATTTCAGAGCTCTCAATTTTCGGTTTCATCCGATTTGTTTGGAAATTATGATATTCACAATTGCCATAACCTCATAACTAGGCCTGAAAGTGGAACTTCATTAATCAAGTGTTCAGTAACGTTTTGGGGAAATTTTTTTCGATTCTGTGGAATGCAATTTGAAGGATCACAACATTATAAGTTGTAAATTGGAAAGCAATTTTGTTTCTAACCGATATATTGTAAGTGTAAAAACTTACTACGATTATGCAAAAGCTAGAGATTATTTGAGCAGTAATCTAATAAGCTGTCTAAGTCGTGCCATGAACATATCAACAACTACCGGGGAAAATAGAATACAATTGAGAAAAATGCAATTTTTAATTGTACTAAGGCGGTGACTGTTAATAAAAAGGCAAAAGTCATTGACCAGCAAATATAATTTTCAACTAAAAATATTCAGTAAAGTTCAGAAAAATTGCATGTAAATCGTTGAGAGATAATTATTGTCATGATAACTTAAATAAACTCAAAGTTGACTTGGAATTTCATCAATTCTACTCTTGAAAGAGTACCATAAAATTTTCAGACGACAAAACCAAAGTTAACTCCTCAGATTTCAAATAGCAGTCTGTGTGGAGATTGAGAGAGAAATGTGTTCTATGAATGACACCTAAAACAATCCGAGTGAGGCCTTGCAAATCGGATTGATTTTAATGCTGACAGGACCCAATGTTTTTTGTTGTCTCACAGACGAATGGATTATTCACCTGCTTCCATCAATATGGCTGGGGTAGATATTTCGAAATCAACATCTCTTGCCGATCTGGGCATATCGATTCAATCAGATCTGTGGTGGACAAATCAAGTGTCCAGGTTTTTCAAAACGGTGTAGAAATAATTCACTTCAGTTGAACTTCGAACACCTATATTAGAAATAAACCAGAGTACAATTCGCACCTATGGGCCGGGGCTCCAAAAACTACTTTGGACCTGCTAGATGGAATTCATCAAATGGGGGTTGCGAATATTGCCTCTTGAGCATCGTCGTAACATGGAGTGTTTAACCCTATTTTATAAGTATTTAAATAGGTGCGCTCTAGAGAAATTTACGAGTTGGTCCCCACAGTTTTGGTATTCTCTCGTAGTACTCGGGAGTCTGGTCAGGCCCATTTCTTTTCCGTCACGACGGTGTTTGATAGAACGTCGTACTATCGTGATAATTCGGTTTTTGGCCGCATTAATAGGTTGTGGAATAATGTTCCTGCGAATGTTTTTCCTGACCGCTGTGACATTTTAGATTAAAAAAAAGTAAATTCACAGACACTACTCTTCTCATCCCCTTTCCCACTAATCTATCTCGTTTTCTTACAAATCAACACTTACAGGGGCTATCCCCTGACCGTTGGTTTAAGTTTTAAAAAAAGCAGTAAATTCCTGGGATACCTGTAATCTTTTGCGAACTCTTTGTCAAACCACATGTCGGTTTTCTCTTCAAGATGTCACTCTAGATGAAGTAAACGAAATTTTAAGGCAACTGAATGTGGAAAAAGCAGCTGGATTTGATAAAATTTCGCCAAGGTTGGTTGTTACTTGTAATCATTATATCTGGCTTAAAAATCAGCAAAGTTATTCCCATTCTCAAGTATGTAGAAGCTCCTACGATAAGCAATTTCCATCCAGATGCATTTCTTTCCATTGCCGAAGTTTTTGAGAAGTTATTCTATCAAAAAGTTTCGTCATATCTAAATGATAAAAATTTCATTTACAAGTACCACTTTGGTTTCAGAAAAGATTGTGGCACTGAAGAGGCAATTGCAAATGTCGTGAGCTATATATGACTTTTCGAAAGCGTTTGACTTGGTCAACCATGAGATAATGTTGCGTAAAAAAATACTATGGTATTGTAAGTAAAGGTAAAAAGATGTTCGAAAGATATTTTTAAATTCAGAAACAGTGTGTCGAAATCAACGGCATAAAAACCATCGGAGGTTCAATGTGGTGTACCTCAAGGCAGCTGTTTAGGGCCATTACTCTTCTCAATTTATATAAACTTTTAGTCCTTCGAGTATTTTTGCTGGTGATATGTGTGTGATTTACCCATATAACTACGATTTGATGTTAAAGGTAGGTATGGAACGAGACATTTTTCATGTTGTTGAATTCGCTCGTATAAATAAGCTGGACTTAAACGCAAGCACAACAATATTAGTGCGTTTTAGACCACATTACCACATCATGAATAATGACTGAAGTTTCAGTGAATGGTGTCGTTGTACATTAAACTCATGTAGTATCTGAATTAAAATGCAAAATTGCACCTGCTATTGGCGTTTTGTATAAAATTTACCAACAAAACGAAATTGTTATTTTATCATGCACTGATGCAGAGCCACCTAAATTCAACATTTTCACTATGCGATAATAAAGGGTGTTTTTTTTAGAGGTTTGTTTTTCGAATAGAGATAAAACAGTTCGCGAAGTTTACCGCAAGCTCCGTCCATTTTATGGTCGACATAATCGTCCATCAGAGCAATTAATTCGATTAACCCTGGATCGTTTTCGCACTACGTTTACTCTATGTGATAATACGCATCCGCAGAGACGTCGAACAGTGCGCACCGAAGAAACAATTGCCGCTGTAGAGCAAAATGTTGAAGAGGACCCGAATGAATCGATTCGCCACCGTGCACAGCAATTGGAGCTTTGTCCATCAACTTTATGGAAGATTTTGCGCAAAGATCTTGGCTTGCGACCTTACAAGAACCAGCTTGTGCAAGAATTAAAGCCGCGAGACCGTGCAATGCGTCGTGATTTTGGTGTATGGGCCGAAAATGAGATTGATCTCGATGCTGATTTTCATCGCAAAATTTTGTTCAGTGATGAGGCTCATTTTTGGTTGAATGGCTACGTCAACAAGCAAAATTGCCGCATTTGGAGTGAAGAGAATCCACATGAGACCCTTGAGACGCCATTACATCCACAAAAACTGACTGTTTGGTGTGCTCTATGGGCTGGTGGAGTCATTGGGCCATACTTCTTCCGAAATAATGCTGGAGAGTCAGTTACCGTTAATGGAGACCGGTATAGAGCCATGATAGCCAACTTTTTTGTTCCCGAATTGGATGGCATGAATGTGGATGAGTTGTGGTTCCAACAAGAAGGCGCTACATGCCACACAGCGCACGTCACAATCGATTTATTGAAGGAAACATTCGATGAGCGCATAATTTCGCGGAATGGACCTGTCAATTGGCCACCAAGATCGTGTGATTTGACACCATTGGATTATTTTCTTTGGGGATATGTGAAGTCGCTCGTCTACGCCAACAAACCAGAAACGTTAGGGGACTTGGAAGCCAACATTCGTGGCGTTATTGCCGACATACGGCCTCATATGCTCGAAAAAGTGGTTCAAAATTGAGCCTGTAGAATTGGCTTTATTCGAGCCAGCCGCGGCGGCCACATGCCCGAAATCATATTTAAACATTAATGGCATAAAATTATCCTTCCAATAAAGTCAAATTGATGGACATTAAAACGATTTTCTTGTGTTTTATTTCAATTCGAAGCTCTATACTTCTAAAAAAAACACCCTTTATTTGTAGGCGAATAAGGTCGATCCAGATATTATACATGTTTCGAGTATTATTCTATTTGGGCAAAAAATTTTAGCAGCATTGGTTATCGTACCATTAACTTTTCCCGCAATCAGGTTTAATTTAACACCAACAGAATTTGAGGAGTGCAACGTGTAGGTCAGAGACCGCGAAGCATCGTGTTGAAGATATGGGTGCTTTTGAATACCATCTTTTACCAGAACTTTTGAAAAATCGCCTACAAAACACTCGTTAATGAAACTTATTTGACAATCTAGAAGCGCTTATTTAGTAATTGTTTTTTGATTTCCTTGGTCGAACCATTTCGGAGGAGTTCAATGACGCACACCGTGACACGAGAATCTCTTTATTTATTCCTCGAAGTTAAGCTTAGTTGACGCGATCTAGAACAGCTACAGCAACTATATCAAATTGAAGTGCTCATTCAGCAGAGTTGCGGAAAATTATTGGATCCAAAATCCGTTGACCAGAAGCGGAGGTATAAGCGTGGAAAGATTCCCTTTTTTTTCAACTCTTTCAAGCATTGCACTGATTAACTGCAAAAGCCTCGCCATATCGAGGAGAAAAAAATCTATTGTACAGACTACTCTCTCTCTCTCTCTATTTGTTATTGTTTTCCAACTAAGCGTTGTTGCAAAGAATTATATATTTACAGAACAACACTCAGCGATTTGTCGGTAATTGGATAGAACTGTAGTTGATTGCAAAGTAAAACCAACGGTCTTAGAATCAGGGGAAATACGATTTTGGCTTATGTTGCGCATTGGGAGTTTTACGAAGCTAAAATTCAATCAATCGGCTCTGCCATTTTTATTTTATGTATTGTCAGATTTTCTATTTCGTTTATTTAAATTCATAGGGAAATTTATGAATTTAAGCAAATGAAAATAAAATCTGTATGAATTGAAAATGAAAAAAAGGAACAAGTCTTTCGGCAATTAGTCAATAAATTCAATGTTAGCTGTAATTAGAAAAAAGAGGAAAACCCTGATGAGAATCATTCAATAATTGAATTCCTTTCGCCGTTCTTGTACTTTACAAATAATAAATTCTTTCTTTTAGCTGCATTTGAGAAAATTCATTTTTATTGCTACCAAGCAACCAGCAAATCCAGAAGCAAGATTTTTATTTTGACTTCTCCAAAACATCAAATTTGCAACCGATCCCGCGTCATTTGCGTTGTTGTTGTTGCTTTTTTTCTTTAAAAAAATTCAGTTGAAAAAATCCTAGCCAAATGCGTGTATTTGTTGTTGTTTTTTTGTAGTTCACAACCGATCCCGTTATTTGTATCGTTGTTGCTTTTTTTGCACCGAAAAATTCAGATGAAAAATGGCAAATATTTTATTCCTTTTGTTTGCTTGTATGTGTTTCACATAAATTGCTATTTCTCGCATCCAGAATTATTTAATTAATTTAACGAAATTATGAACTTTTATTTTGATATTTTCTTGTTTTACTTGAAACTAGTCATAAGTTAAAACAAGTTAATAATTCATTGTAAAATATGAGTTTAATGCTAGAATTGATTTGATATTTAAAAAAACACAAAAATCCAATTTTGAAAGACAAATAAATGGAATTTTCTTTAAAATTAAGAAGAAACTAAATCAAAAATCGCCGTGTTATTTTAATTTGGGCATAAGTCCGTGCAAATTCATAAATATTTATGTTGGGGGCTTAAGAACCATCATAAAATTATCAGCTTCGACATCAACTAACCAAAATCTAAGATATATAAGCGTTGAAAGGTTTCCTATTTTTATCAATTATTTCAAACAATGCACTGGTTAACTACCAAAGCCTTGCCATAGCGAAGGGAAAAACACTCGCTGTTAGGTAAATGTGGCCACTTGGGTGATACGTAACGTCTAGGGGGGTACAGTAAAACGTTACATGGGGGAGGGGGTCAAAATCATTAAAAACTGCGTTACGTAAGACTTGAACATTCCCTTAATCATTGAAATCGAGCATACATGGGTGATTGTAAAATACTCTCGCTTTTTGCGAGCGGGGTATTACTTTAAAGCTTAAACTAAATTTGACTTACCCTTGAAACCAATTTTCTCATATCTACTCTTGAACATTCCACCCAATTTTTAAAAAATTCTAAGTGCATGTTTTAAGAACCCTCGGGTGGATGTTTATGGGTAAAATGCCTTTGGCGTGGCATGTTCCAAGTGACACAATTCAAGGAAAATTCCAAATAGAATTTCCAAAGGAACATCTTTTACAAATAGGTTTAGGACTCTTAAAGGCTTAGTATAAAACGATAAATTTATAAAACAACAAAAAGATTAAAATTGTCCCATGGATTTATCTAAAAATTTATTTTTCCTATATAATGGCTCACAAAAATTGTAAGACCGTGTTTGAAGTAGGAAGCTGTGTGAAATATTTATCTTAATTCGGTAAAAAAACAACCTGACTCAAGGCAAAAATTATTTATTTTTGTTAAACGCATATTCTGATCATTTAGAACCGAGAAAAATAAAGGGAAAAATTAGCTAGCCTCTGCCGTGATATATTACGGGCTGAGAATTATAAAGTACATCATCCTTTTTTCGAAATTGAATTAAACTAACGTGACTAGATATCTGTCACTAAAACACGTAGCAAGAAAAAGTTGATGAAACATTTTTAAGGATTAGTTTTTTTTGCAAAAACATTTCATATTGACTAAAAAAATAAAAAAAAGTCCATACTTTTTTAAAATCACATACAGTGGCGAGCATAAATGGATGAATGTTTGTCACATCAGTACTTACCACGACATAACATCTTTAATGTTTGACCTAACGTAACCAATTTTTTTGCATATTGTTCTCATTTTATTCCTTTAAGTGATACCATAGAGAAATAAGTAGATTGCCTATTAAATGCGCATTAAAAGCGTGAGGAAAAACAAAGGGCTCTGGACAAAAACATTAAAAATTTGCATTTAAATATATTTTTATCACAACGTTTTTTATTGCCGAAATCGTTTAAGTCTTTTTTATTTAACTTGTTTTATACGAAATCTTTTTTTACAATAAATGAATACTAAGACACCAATTTTTTTTAGACTAGCTCTACTATTAACGATGTTATGACACGGTAAGTATGGAAGTGACAAACATTCATCCATTTGTGCTGGCCACTGTATGTATTTTTTCCAAGTTGCTTATATTTAATAAAAAAAAGCAAAATTAAATTTCTAATTTCCAATGAAAACCCAATGTATTAATTAATATTTTTGTGTTTGCAAAAAAATGCCACTGGGACCGGGAAACCAGTAAGGGTTCGTCAAAAGCCAATTTTAAAATTCAGATCTGGTTAGTGTGTACAGAACACACTCCCGATTTTCGGGGGTTATCACTAGTTTTATATATTAGATTAATAATATTTGTACATGGATATAAAAAAAAATTTAAAAAAAATATTAATTTCATTTTATGCGAAACTTTTAAAAACGCGAAAGGTGGTCGTAAAAATCGGGTCTTGGACTCGCGTTTATGGGCAATTATTTACATAAAAAAAATGCTAATAAAAATTGAAGAGTTAAAACAGTTGCTGTTTCAGCGTGCCTTACCTACGGCGAACGAAAGAGGTGTTGATACGGCGACTATGTGTAGCAGTCTTTGTTGTAGAATTTGAGAACAAACACCAGAAATAATCAAATAACTTTTAGAAAAACAACACTAGTGATCCGTGTTTGCGAAAAAGATGTCGAAATTTCTTGAAATTTTGGTGTTTATTTCTCTATATGTTGTTGTAAAGTCAATTCCTTCCTAAGAATAACTTTGAGGTGGAGTTGTATCTGTAAGAGAGAGAAATATCCTATGGGTTAATTTGTTAGATTTTAATCACCAGCATTTTCTTTAACTCAAAATAAAATTCCCTTACTGCCTTCTATTTAAAAATTGGAAGACCAGTCACTTTCGTTGTTACGAACAAACTTATTTTTATTTAACGTCTTAAATAACTGAACACCTCGCTTAGTAAAAATTGCAATAACAATTACATACTAAAATATTTTGTTTGTTAACTAAAAACAACAGTGTTCTGTTTTTCATTCTGTACTACGGTACTTTATTATACTAAAAAACTTGAGTGAAAAAACCCCCCAGAAAGAAAATCCTTACGAAATCAAAACAGGGTACTGGTACTTTAAAGCAAGGATGCGCAGCACATAGCTCGTTTGGCTCTTCCAGCTCTTTTAACAATAACAAAAAATACTGAGCTCACTTTGAGCTCTTTCCGTTATTCGAGCTAAATCATTTTGGACGCAATCATCGCATGTATTTTGTTCCTGTATTTTTTTTCTTCAACGCATCGACTCGTTGAACTCTTGCCACTACTCAAGTTAAATACTTTGGGTTCGCTATCGTTGCAAGGTTTTTGTTTTTGTTGTTTTGTCTTCAACGCACTTTATTGTTTGTGGGATTTTGTTTTCAATTCATTTGCTCCTTGAGCTTCGTGTTTTTGTTTTCCTTTGTTTCCAAGGAATTAGCTTGCCGCAGCTATTTAAGAATTTTCATCAATATTGGGACTTTTTTTCCAAAATATTTTTGAGTTTTTTTTACCAGAACTACTGGTGTTGTTGTAACCGGCTCTCGAAAAAATTTTTTCCACATCATTGCTTTAAAGCATGCGGTGTCTCTTCGCCAGGAATGGGCAGGAATCACATTATTGAAACAGGTTTAAAGATCTTACCCCAGGCGAAACACTAGACACTTCAGAAATGCAATTAAAAATACTTTCATTTTTTCTAGTAAGTCAGTTTTTTTGTAAAGTCTCAATGAAATCGGACTCAAACTCTGTCCGTGTCATTTATAGGTTTGAGCTAAGAAGCTCATTTTGGGCTTGTGATACTCTATGGTATCTTTCATTGCCACGCAATGCTTTTATAAAAGGCTTAACTTGTGTACGTGTTTCTAGTCAAGTCATACACCAAAATCTGTCTAAGCCAGTGTAAGGCACTTTGCCTCCCGCGGACTGTTGCAGCATAACTGTTGCGGGTGTTTTATTTTATCCCTCATGGTGTCAAAATTCGTATCACAATCAAATTTCTTGTATACGGCATCTAAAAATTTGTTTACATGATCTAACAGCATGTGTCCGTGATTTGCCGGTAGCCCTCACTCATGACTGTTGGTAAACGTCAGAGCTTTGCTCGCTCTTAGGACCCACTTGGATTCCACGAAGTTTTGTATGCTTCAGAGTTTGGCAACATAAATAGGTTAACAGTTTAACATCAAACTGTTTTAACAGTCGGAATAAAAGAACTAAAATGAAACAGCTACTTAAATTAGTTTTGATAGTATGGGGGAAGAAAATCATTTTATGTAAGGTATTATATTTTTATATATTTTATTTTAGTTTAGATCGCGTTAATTTTAGAAATTTAATTTTTTAATATATGTAAAGGCTAGGATCGATCTTTTCGGATTTTTTAAAATCGAGTTAAAACACAAGAAATTTTTTGAAAAATTATCCCTTGCAGCGCCGACGTTTCGAGGATTATTTGTCCTCTTCTTCAGGGCGTCAATTTATTAACTGAACATTAAAACATATAATAACATAGTTACAAGTAATGATACAACAATTATAAATATTACATAAATTTAGTTAACATAGATTGGAACAGTGTGAGAGATTTTTAAAATTGTATTTTAAACAGAAAAGCTATTACTAAAGTAAGAAGAAGAGTTAATGTAAAGCTAGCAGATAATTTGTGCTGATATTGTCACAGTCCTCTTTTCTGTTCATCGTTCTATTTATGTTTTTTTGTATGTGCAGACTCTCCAGCGTCATTCTTATGTTGTAGTTTGGCTCTCTGTCGACTATTGAGACATTATCGAGGTCTGCCGAATGTCCAGAATTTTTAATATGTTGTGCTAAGGCTGTCGTTTCTTTCTTCGTTTTTATGTCATTCGCATGTTCGCCGATTCTAATTGCAAGTTTTCGCTTTGTGGTTCCAATGTAGACTTTATTGCACGGTTGCTCTTTACCATTGCAACTGATTTTGTAAATGACATTGGATTGTTGTTGTGCTTCAATTGGAGTTTTTGTTTTTGTAAAAATGCTGGTCAAAAGAGACATAGGTTTTTGTGCAAAAATAATGTTGTTATTGTTGATAATTTCTTTTAGTTGTTTGTTTTCAGTTATTTTTGGGATGTAAGGTATTCTTTTGTATTTTTTATTTATGTTATTGGTGTTGTTGGGATTATTGTTTTGTACAATTGTAGTACAACGTCAGCGCTGCAAGGGATAATTTTTCAAAAAATTTCTTGTGTTTTAACTCGATTTTAAAAAATCCGAAAAGATCGATCCTAGCCTTTACATATATTAAAAAATTATATTTTTATGTTAAGTATATTTAGAGTTTACATATTGGTACAATGCTTATATAAAACAAATACGGTTCCCTGTTTTTTTTTTTGTGATTTATGGAAGAAATTCTGGCTTGGCGGCTTAAAATTTTTGCGCGAAGGAAGTACTAGAAAAATCCCCATCATCCAGTAAAGACGCGTATTAAATTCGTTAAATAAATTTGAAAAAAATTAGGTAAAACTTACATTCAAGTGAAATTAGTTTTAACTTTAAACAGTTTTCAGTGGATTTTTTTTTGTGAAACATTTGGATTCAATTGTACTTATTCGTTTTTCTTTTTAAGCCGCGCGAAGATTTTGAAAAATTTTTAAGTGTGCCAGGTTCCTGACTCTATTTGTGATTTAAATCAAGAAAGCAATGTAAGTATTCAAAGGAAGAAAGGAAGTAATTATTTTTTGTACTGAAGCTATGTTAGTTTGTTTTTCATAAACATTGTATCATTAAGTAATGCAAATTATTTTTCATAGTGCGGCTGACGGAGAAGTCGAAATAAAAGAAGGCACAGAGGAGGTGGATTTCTAAGTGGAAAAACAAAATAAGTCAGCCACAATTTTCTTGTTCGTATTCATATTGCATCTTTGATATCCAAAAAAAAAAGAGTGCAGCTTAGTAAGGAAATTCCAATTAAATAAGGTCAAAGTTGGTAGTTCTTAAAGTGCGTAAAAACGTAGAAAAGCGTTCAGGCGCGAAGTGCAAAAATAAGAAAAACTAGTAAAGGTGTTATCTTCGGCCAGGCCGAAACTCACATACCCTACACTGCATTGAAAGTACTTTTTAAATAAATGTTATCAAATTTTGAAGAGGTTGAATAAGTCGAAAATAATGTAAAAAGGGCCAAAAATGTTGAAAAGTGTTGGAAAAAACTGAAAATGTTGAAAAAATATGAAAAGCATTAAAGAAAGTTGAAAAAAAATGGAATAAGTCGAAATATATGAAAAATGCTGAAAAATTGATGAAAAAGTCGAAAGAATAAAGAAAATGTCGAATGAAATTGAAGGAGAAAGGTAAAAGATTGAAAATGTCAAAAAAATATGGGAAATTTTGAAAAAAGTAGAATAGAAATAAAAAACACGAAATATGTCACGCCCACTTCTACAATTCCGCCCACTTTTGATTCAATAAACAAACCAAATTTTAGCACAATAGCTTGTATAGTTTGCGATATGTGCCGTAATTATTCCTAAGATTTAAGGCGGTGACACACCCACTGATGCAATCCAGTCCGACTTCGATCCAGAAATAGGTTTTTATAAACAAACCTCTTGCACCAAATTTGAGTATGATTGCTTATATATTTCGATAGCTATGCCACTTAAGGTATTTTAATTGTATGGGAGGTGCCACGCCTACTGTTACTATTTCGCCAGCTTTTGATTCATGTGTACCTTGTAAACCACTTACATCAAATTTCAGATCAATTGCACCAATAGTTCTCTTAAAATAGCACTTACAACTTTATGTTAATTAGGGAGGTGCCACGCCCACTGATGCAATCTTGTCATGTTTCATTTAATTCCGAAGCTTATAGTAACCGACACCTCTACACAAAATTTTATGAAGATTACTCTCATAGCACACTATCTATAGCTTTAAACGTATTTCGCTTTTATGGGAGGTGCCACACCCATCGGCACAATTGTGCCAAAAATTTGCAAGAAGACACCTTTCAGCAAGCATATCCGCCATATTAAATTTCATAACGATTGCGTTGTTAGTTCTCTTTGTATAACGTTTATAAATACTGTAGGCTGTGCCACGCCCTTAAAAGAAACTTTTCAGTCTATTGACGTAACTTGTATTGTTGACTACTTTCAGTGGTATTATCCCTAAAATTTTAATGAAAATCGTATATGTAAATTTGGAGTTATACGAAATCCAAATTTTTAATTGTTAAGGAGTGCCACGCCCACTTTTACAATTCCGCCCACTTTATGCGCAATTCAAAATTCATAAGATCTGTATTCGTGTACCAAATTTCATCACAATATCTTTCACGGTTTACGAGCTATGGCGTTATAAAAGTTAAAATTTAGGGCTGAGCCACGCCCCTTTAAGAGTCTTTGCAAACTTAGAATCTAGCCTAATCTTAATTTTGTTCTTATCTTCACCAAATCACCAATTTTCATCAAAATCGCAGCAACTTTTTTTCAACATAGACTTGGGTATATTTACATAGAGTATTGGCGGAAGGCGTGGCCGTTAACCGATTTCGCCAGTTTTTATATGCTAGCAGCTTGCAAGAAGGTGTGACCTTTGTGCCAAATTTCATTGAATTAGCTTGCTCAGTTTTCCCGTAAACTTGATTTCAACAGACAGACAGACAGACAGACAGACAGACAGACAGACGGACACAGCTATATCGACTCAGGTGGTGACGCTGATCAAGAATATATATACTTTTCCATACCTGCCACTCCCCCTTCTATGCGTTACAAACGGAATGACAAAGTTAATATACCCTCTGTGTAGGGTATAAAAATACGGAAGTTGAGCGTTAGCGCAACGCAAGTAGAGAAGCCCGATTGGTCGTGAAAGTGCGAACGAGTCCGCCCAGCATAAGCGTTTTCGTCCAGCGAACAGGTTGAGTTCATTTGCTGGTACCTGTGGAAGCTGAAGCCAGCAGAAAAAAAAGTGAACCATATCGTGAGAGCCGAATTCGTTCCAAAGTGTTTGAGTCGAACGTTTAGGGTTGCTGTGGTTCGCGTATCAAAAAGAACAAAAAGCAAAAGTATTAAGAATATACTATAGTACTAGCTGAATTTCGTTTATTCTTAAGTAGTTTTACTTATGTTTAACTACAGAAAATCCTGCAGTGCACAAATGTATAGATTTGGCTTTATTTTATAATTTGATTCGGAACGACACATGACCCTATTCCGAATGTAAAGACCTGAGAGAGCTCCTTTAGACTTAATTTTTTTTTAAAGTAACGGTTTTCGTGAACCATTTCCGAAGTTGGATGTACAGTGCACAGATTTTCTGGGATACCGTTTTTTTAAATAATTTGATTTTTAAATGCATGTTTTTTTTATATTTTTTATTTCTTTTCGAATTTTATTAATATCTTCAAAAGTTTATTTTCATATATGCAACTGTACATATTTTTGTCCATTGCATGTTAATTTGTAGTTATATTTTAGGGTGTGTCATTTTTGAACAACTTTTTTTTTTCAACTAAAAAACAGGGTAAAAACAGTAACATTAAGAGGTGCCTGTTCCTTACTTTCCATTTTCAAAATTTTTTTTTTCTTATTTTTGTAGCTTGTCATGAGAGCATTGTAAAAATGAACTAAAAAATTATTTTAGTAAAAAAAAAAAAAAGTTATTTTATTATTTGATTAACTGTAAATTTTGTTATTGTTTTGTTCATGCCTTGAAACAGTACTTTTAAATATGATGTGCTAAGCTCATCCTAAAAGGAAGTGGCGTATTCGGAGCCGATGATGGGTGAATAGTGGGTGCTAAAATTATATAGAAAAGAGTGGGTGTTCTGGCTTCATAGCCGTAGCATAGGATGGGCGAGAGCGCGGGGAGCGACCAACTAGTTAGCCGCGGTGGAGCTGCGTTAGGTACGATTGCTAAGGGTCATATAACATATGTTAACTCAAGCAGTCAAACCCGGTTAATTTCCTCACGGATAATTACTTTTCACGGTTAAATCCCTTGATATCGTTAACCCCGTGAATTTTATTTGTTGATGCTTAATTAACTATTTCGGTTTAATACCACAAATTTTCTTGCCCCAAATGTAGATTTGCCTCGAATTTGATTCGTTTATTTAATCCCAAGGATATGTAATGTGTTATGAAAATATTGAGTGTTATGGTTTGCTTAACGATAATGAAATTATTGAAGAGGTGCTAAATGAAAATGACGAGAGTTCATATGAAGAAGAAGATGTTACTATGCACCAAAAATAAGTCCAAATTTCTAGTTTTAAAGAGGCTTTTGATAGTCAAGAAAACATTATGGAATATTTTAAATGAATGTCAACTGTGTATCAAAAAGAGACATTATTTATAATATTTTTTTTAATGTACGAGTACAATATAATTCCACTCACTTGTTTCGTCTTACATAATATGGCTAATAGTGTGCTCATATTTGGACAGGATAGCTACCTCTTTGAGGTATTTAAGCTTGAACGGATAATTACCTGTATGAGGTGTACGAACGTAAGCGCGTACGCTTAAATGCGTTTCACGGTTAGTTACCTAAAAGTTATGCAAATTTTGAAGAGGTCATGAACTGGGTTTTTCTACATACTCGTCGCGTACGCTGCGAAATACGATTCAGCACGACTACATTACGTTCGCCTGTTATTTTGTGTACATGGTAAGAATAAATTATTCATATTAAAGGAAATGTTTGCTGCTGACGCACACATGTAACATGCATCTGTGTAGGTTTGCCACACACAGCTCTACGCTTTTAAATTCAGTTGAGCGTTTCAGCAAATTTCAAAATGTCGGCTCAAAATTGCATCCACAACGGAAGAAGCCACGCAATTTTTTTGCAAAATATTCAAAAAAAAGTGCAAAAACTTTCAAAACACATTTTTTATGAACATATTTTTTTATTTTTTTTTTCTATATCATCATATATTTTTTTAAAATAATGCATCGTAATAAAATAAGATAAGTTATTTATTTTGTTTTTTGATCAATTTAAAGAACCTTTTACTCATATAACTTTTTACATAATTTTAGGGTTACCATCTGACCTGATTACAAAAGTAGTACACCTGAAAAAAATTTTTTCCTGCGACCAAAAAAAAGGTCCTCACTTCAGACCAAAGAGTATCCAAAGAGATGAAACTCTGCCAAAATATTCTGCTCACATGTATTGCATGTCAGAGAATGCGTGTGACTCTTTCAAAGCAATGCTGCCGTATGTTGTGAAATAACGTTTGAGGAAATTTGCTTATAATTTGGGATATTATTAGTCGATTGGGGAATCACTTGGGAAATAGCAATATTTATGTAATGCTGCTAAATAATTGAGAAGTTTCATAACGTTTGAATGTTATCATAACACAAAAAATGTTTCAATTACTTATTATTAATTTTTGTCGGCTTTCCTGTAAATGGAAACATGTTACAGAAATGAGAACGAAATCTTGCAAAAAGATATATTATGCCCACATATTCGGCATGTAGACTTATAAGCTAGCAATCGGCAGAATGAACAGAGTACACAAAAGAAGACAAATTCGCGCCCCACGAATGAGAATCAGTCCAACTTAGTAAGGAGCTGTTGAAATATTAAGTACAGTCCCTAACGAAAAAAGAGGTGGGGTTGATTAATTCCTATATATAACGTAGCTTTGTCTACAGTATTGGTGGAGAAACAACCATTAATAAAAAATTTATAGAAGTGTACGTATTGCTTTCAAAAACGCACAGTGAAATGCAATAATTACAGAAGTTTATTTTAAAATGGCTTACCTAAATCGAGAATTTGAGAGCAAAATCTTACGAACACAAAACATTTGTACTTTTTTGTGCAGCTTCATTTTGAAACGATTTTTTGGGGAAAAAACGCAACGAACAAAAAACAGTTTTCTTTTCAATACAGTTTTGATTTTATTTTCAATATTTCATTCAATTGCAATCCGTTGAACTAACAACAAACACAGCTGATTTTGAAGTCCTACTATAAATGATATCTCAAAATAAATTCGAAAGTTGAAGGCAGAATTGTAATTGAAACTTATTTTCTTATATAACGGGAGTTAACAATTAATAACAAACCATGGGCGATTGTTTGCTATCGTTTGCAGCCATTTTTTGTAGTTTGTCAGGAGGAGGCGATTGAGAGCTCAAATCTCGTTTGCCAGTTCGTCGATTAGAATTTGGTGCATGTCCAGTGTTTGTATGCAGAGCAACTACGTGAACACGGTTTTGTGCATGTAACCTGACGAATTGTGACAGGTCTTCTGAAACTAAATCCTAAATTCGTCTCTAGGAGGCGATGAGGAGTTGAAATTTGTTGAATTTATTTTCTGTGCTTGCTGTGACGGTAACACAGTAGCAACAACTGGTGACAAACTCTCACAAGGCAACGAAATTTGGATCAAAATTCCCAAAGTGGTAAGGCCAAGAATTTTATTAGTCACCACGGGTGGGTGAGTTTTTAAATGCAGAGACGCGACTGAATTTTTTTGCGTTAGTAGTGGAATTCTGTCCAGGGCTTCATCTCTTTGGATACCCTTTGCTTCAGACTTCAAAAGACCATGCCAAAATACATATATATATTTCACTTTCCATTCTTCAATTTTCTTATTATTTTTTTTTCTTTTCCCATATAATGCTCTCAGCAAAAATTTATTGTTCATCAATTTCGTTTTCATGACTCTTTTCCCGTACGATTCTCTCAGAAAAAATATTTTGTCTGTATTGACAGAACAAGTTTTGCCTATGAACAAATTTTTAACGAAGAAATGTTCAAAAGTAGTACATTTCACCGTAAAGTAGAAAAGTAGTGCCACAGCGCAAAAGTAGTAAATGTACTACTAAAGTTGTACAAATCCTACATAAATAATTATTTTCGGCGAACTATTAACGTCATAGGTAAACAAAATTGTTATAAACAAGAAATGTTTTTTCTCAGAATATTTTGACCAATTTTAACGACTTTTTTCAGTGCGAATTTTGCTGAAAGCTTAGGATAAAAAAATTAAAAGAAAAGTTGAAATTTGGACCAAAAGTGTTCTTGTCACTAACACAGTAACTAAAAATTTTAAAGTCCGAAAATTTCTAAAAAATATTTTATTTAAAATTCTTTGAAACATTTTTTTCAATATTTTACACAAATATTACGTGACCTCTTTCGCTGTGGATATCATTTCAAGCCACCATTTTTAAATTTGAAGGTTTTGACTTTTCAGAAGATCATGACTTGCTACAAATAGACCACACATATTTTGGACAGATAGGTGATTCGGTTGACGTGAAACGTCCCACATACATACACACGATTGATTCTTTTACGTGACGTAGAATTCTGTACCGATTACTCAGAAAATTAACAACTACTTGTTTTCATAACGTCACTGACATGTTTGACATTTGGGTATATATTTTAAAAATTTAATAAAGTTGCCTGCAAAGGCAGCATTTTTATTCGTGTGAAATAAATTTATTTATTTATTACTAAAACTGCATATACTTCTTTAATAAATCAAAACAAAAAACTAAAAAAGCACTATACTTTTATATAAATAAAAAGTTTTAACCCTTAAAACTATTTTCAACAAATATTTCTGCCTGAAATCTTTGAGTGATTTGTAAATCCAAACAGGTAAGGCAATGTTTTCAGTTTATTTTGCTTAATATAATTGCCAATCAAATGATAATGAGTGACAAATTTCGTTTCAGTTATTTTATAATTTTTGTCAAAATGAAAAATTTATATTATTGATTACTTGTTTTACTCATTTTGTTTGGTTTATTGCGCAGAATCTGTGCAAGGACCTGAGTTCAATATGGTAGATATGTATGTGGGTACTCGTATGTGGCTCAAACAAATATATTACTATTTTGCATTGTTGAGTTTGTAGTAAGACTATAAAAAAAACAGAGGTCGTCTGACCGTCATGTTGTCCTTGTAAATACCTTAGTACTAGGCTTCAGCAATTTTTCAAATGCCTTAATGATTTATAACGAAATTATGGATCTTATATTTATACTACTTTAAATTGTTGACATTATATAGTACATATATATGTTACACTGACCATATTTTACGAGGGAAATCAGAGACACAAAAAAAAATAAGTGCATTATTACAACACACGAACGGAATATGAACAGTCAGTTTCCCCATGATCAGATAAAATCAAACTTCCAGTTAAAAAAGAATGTATGATAAACTATGTCATATTGACAACTCTGAGCATTACGGAAACAGCACTTTTTGTTGTACGAGACAAAACAAAAACAGATTTAAAAAAAAAAACACAACAATCAAAGGATTGTTGTAAACAAAAAGTACTTAACACGAAAATAACGATCAAGGGCAACATCGCTTAACGAAATCTAATCAAACCCTTATGAAATTTCAAAAATAAAAAAGTTTTTTGGAATTTTAAGTATGCAAAGATATATTAATAAAACATAATAACAACCATTCTGAATCAGCCTTCTTTGTATTACTGATTTAAAGCAAAAAAGGGAAAAAATAAATTAGGATCAAATCCCTGAAGACTCCTTTGAAACAAAATAATTAGGCTCAACTAACGAATAGGTAACTGTAGGCAATTCGACAAAAATTGTTTGGAAAAAAGTCCATAGAAATTTAAGCGCTTTTCTGAAGAAAAATCAAAAAGTTTTGATTTTTTTTATAAATTTTCTGGATTTTTGTTTCAACTAACACCAAAAAAGCTTCTTCGAAATGATAAAGAAAATGGGCCAACTTAAAGAAACTTTTCAGCGACTTAATTATATAATACTAGCTGTCCCGGCAGACATTGAACTGCTCTTTCCGCTAGGTGGCGCGGTGTTGTATGAACTCATGCGATGGCATGTAAATGCGAAATAACCCAACGAGAACAAAAAATATTTAAGTTTTGGTACAGAAAATGGCAAAATTAAATTTTTTTATTTATTTTATTAATGTAATACATGCACTAGTTAATTGGAGTGACTGCTAATTGGAGCCAAATATTTTAATAACTTGTTAAATTACTTTGAAAATTTTTGAATGAAAACTTAATTTTTATTTTTTTTTAGTCATTTATATTTTCAAGCGAATTTCATGTAGTGGCATTGACAATTTCATATAATAGTGTATTAAGGTGAATACAGTGAAATTAACAAAGGATTTGAGTTATGAAACAACAAAAACATTAAACATATACATATGTATAAACTTAAAAAATAGCGTCAATATTTTTTTCGGAGCTTCCTTATGCGCTTATCAGGAAAATAAAAGAAAAATAAAAAGAAGAAAACAACTAATTTTCTTAATTTTTCTACTCAAATTCCAAAAAACTAAAATTTTGCAGGTCTGGAAGCAGTCCTAGGAGAATTTTATTTTTAAATGAGTATATACTCGAATATGAATAAGTTTTCGAATTTCGAGCGTTCCCGAAAAATTCTAAAACATGACCTTATTTTGAACATGTCTAATGTACATATTTACATTAGGGTTGCTTACATATGAAATGAATATTTCCGGAATTTGTTCAAATTTTTATCTTTAACCCAAAGTGACCCTATTTCAATGTGAAATTTTGCTTACCAGCCATCATTAAGAATCAGCATCCATGTATATACTATCAGGTTTATCTTGCCATAAGCATTGCGCACCCGCAATCTTGAAAAAATAGTTTTTCTCTACTACTCTTCAACATTAGCGGCTCGAGCCATTTACTGTTTCATGAACTCTTCAAAGTTTCATAAATGCTGAATACAGTGAGTGTACGCTTCACACGCGTTCGCTTTCATGAGACCCGAGCAGCTCATATTTAGGAACAGCATGCTGCATTCGCATTCGCTATTAGTGAGCGCAACTCAGATCTGCGCTCATTACTGAAAGCAATGTGCACACTCACGTTTCATATTTTTGGTATTAGCTCAACAACGACAAAGAGCCACTCAATCCCGTTCTCTTTTGTAAATCCCAAACTTAAGAGCTAAACTCAACTGGAACGTGCGATATCGTCATGATTTCTCCAATACGTTAGAGTAAAGCGGTCGATCCTGGCAGCAAGAATGCGCAGCGGCTACGTAAAATATTTTGCCATCCACTAGCACGCATGAATGACTGCAATCATTTCGATTTTAAATTAGTGGTGGAAGGATGTTGCAATGGCTGAAATAGCAGCAGCAATAATTATTTTAAATGACATTGTCGCTGACAACCACGTAAAAGATACAAATCGGAATTGACGTCAATTTCTTTTAATTTTGCAACCAACAGCCTTCGTTTTTAGGTTCCTGTTTTTATATATTTTGGTCTAACTTTGCCATATTTCTGATATAGGCTTATAAATTTTGATGAAATCTATTCAAAAAAATTTCTTTTCCCATTTTACCATTTTCCGCACGAAACCCAGTGCTATCACAAAGTTCGTTTCTTTCAACGAGCTCACATTCAAATCAAAATTTTTCTCATGCATTGCCATCCAATATCGGTCTTGTATGCGCACGCTTAAGATTTTGCCCAAAATGCTAGCACCATTCGAAATTTTTGGACACATTAATGAATGCGCGTTTGACAGAATTTTGCCATCCCCTAGGATTTTGGCATGCGCACGCACGATTTTGTGCATTCTTGCTGCCAGTGGATGGGTCACTTAAGATACGAAGTAAAACCTTTTTGACCAGAAATGTCAAACTTTGTAAGTGACACTACAAAATTTATCGCAGAGTGATTGAAAAAGTTCTATTTTTTGTGCGATTTGTTGGTATGAAAGAGAAGACAGCACAAAAAATGACAACTAGCGTTGTCAGTGTATTTTAATTTGTGATTTGCGCGAAGAGCAAAGTGTCGATATACAATTCAAAAACTTAGTTTGAACTTATTTGCTGGTGCCACAGTATATTATTTAAACCACTGAGGATTATATTTGGCCGGTTTCTGTAGTTATAATATCTTATTTGTTTTCTTGGGCTCTGCAATCGATTGTCGATGACAATCCTAATAAATGGCGGTCAGTATTAGAGGTAGGAGGAACCGTGTTAGCAAATTGTGGCCAATCAGCTGTTCTCGCAAGTACTTCATTGTATTTTAACGTAAGATGAAGAGCTTAAAAATTCGTTTGTCAAAAAGCTCGTTTCTTTGTGGCTACATATATCACACATCCTAGTTGTGTCTAGCTCTTTATCCTTGCCAGAAAACGATGCCTTTTGAGTTTTCAAGTCTGAATTGTTCGCTAATTTTAATAGACATTGAAACTTGTTTTAGTTTACACCCTAATGTATATATACTTCAGTTTTATTTTTTTTAATTTACACTCTACTGGATTATGCGTTTCACAGCACTTAACGTAACTATAACCTTTTGTAAGACTTCTTGTAAATTGACCAAATGATTGGCCACGCCTGTATTAAATAGAGTTTTTTTAGTTTCCTCCAAGTGATTGACGAGTTGAATAAAAATTTAATTTTAATCAATTCATTCATGGATTCTTTAAACAAAATCTGGTTTGAAAGAATTTATTTTTTCCTGTATTGTCCAACTAAACAACTCTTTGGGGGTGAAAGATTGCCAATCCTATCATGGCCTTAATAAGTTATGACTTCGATTTACTTGCGTTGATAAGTTGATAACTTTAAAGACGAAAAGGTAATTTGTCTGTTTTAGACTCTCAATAAGCGCTCTCATATGTACTCTATATTAAATTAAAGGGGGACGAAACTTACTCCCGTATACTCACTAACCTTGTCAGCACTACTTCAGAAAAAACTATATTTAGGTCAGTCAACATTTTCGTTTCTTTTATATTCTTTGACGATAAAATATTTCTTAGAATATTAAATTATTTCTAGTAACAACATTTTGTCTAGGAATCAAACTGTTTGCGTCGTTCGCTGTTTTTTATCTAGGAAGCTATAATTTTGAGAGAAGATTCTTCAAACCCGATTCGAAAATATAAGATTATGGGACCGCAAATTTTTCCTTAAAAAAACGCATTTTTAGCCACATGAAAATGTGGACGTGGTTTGACAACAGTGAGTAGCACCTCCCATATAACTAAAATATCTAAAACGCTATATCTTGGTACCCTTGGACACCCTTAAATTATAATAAATTACAATTATACTTACGTTATAGTATGAAAACTAATTTTATATATTTTACTTGAGAACTATCAAATATTTTATCAGTTTTCAGACAGTTTCGATGGTTCTTACACTTTGTCAGACGCATTAAAAGTCTACCGTAGCAGAGTAGACCGAGCCCATTCGAAAGTTCGGTAAAATTTGAAGGAGTGTCCGATGATAATGAAATATGATATGCTTGTTTAATTTAAGCTAATCAATATGAATTTCGAAAATAGTTGCAATCGGTCAGTTCCTATGTGTACCTCCACTGGAGCTCGGTCGGAATGCTTGAAAAATAGAGTAATGGATGTGTGTAGAATATGGTTGAAATCGGTTTCACCCTAGGGGTACCTCCCTGTGACCTATATTAGTTTTTAACAAGAATTTGAGTTTTGAAAATTAATTACAGCACAAGATCCGAGTAGGAAACGACCTTCAGCCGCCTGTTTAACCCTTTAGTGCATACATTTTTGCTTTAGCTCATAATGTGTGTGGAAGGTAATTTGGGAGCGTAAAACATGAATATGAAGTCGGATATCCATTTCGGTTAAGGTAGCACTTAGTACAGGTAAAAAGTTGGTAGACCGCCTAATGGCGGGCTTATGCAGCTATGAATAAAAACATTTTTTTATTTTTAATTCATGAAAAAGCGTTTTTATTGAAGATAAACACATGGAAAAATACTTTTTTAGAGTAAGTTGCGCTGATGGAATGATAAAGAAACAATTCTTGACGTCCGAATTTCATAAGTTTAGATTAATTTTGTGCAATATGATTGTATTTCTTACTATGTTCAGGTAATTTGCTTTTTATTTTGTGCGAGCAATCATGAAATCCACACCAACGCTTGACTCCATCGTATCGGACATTGGCAGTTGAAAGGTGGGCTAAGTTCCTGCTGTCGATGGGATGTGTAATCTGCGAATTGGCCGAGTCTCCGTAGAGGAAAATGCACGATTTAGCTACGTCAGGGAGAAAATTAGGTAGCATTTTTCGAACCCCTACTTAGTTCAAACGATGATATAATATATATGCATTGGCAGTCACCACATCCAGCAGATGATAGAAGATTCGATTTGTCCACTTCCTAGCTTTCATTGGAATGTGATATGAACCAAAGGGCCCTTGCAACAGGTTGACACCTCCCATGTGCATGTTGTACTTCTTCACGATGAGAAGATTGTCAATTTCGATATGCTGCTAACTTTTCCAATTCTATCGCTTAGCATCATTGGTAGAAAATAATGTTGTAATATTCAGTTTGCGGGCGTATTTATTCATGTGATTCGCCCAATCATCGAGAATCGAATTGTGTTTTCAAATTCTAGAATGCATTTAAATCATCGATGAAGCCTATAGAATATGAAACGTTAGGTTGAAATTTTTTTCGTCATAACTATTGGGTAATTCGATACTACTAATTTGCACTCGTATGTTTAATAAACAAAACTTATATCACTTATTTGACTGTTTTCAAATTCCGAAATTGCCCCGATTTGACTGCAAAATATCTTTTACGAAGTTAGCGCATTTTACGTTTTGGTGTCAAAAATCGAAAACAACCGAAAACATTTAAAAAACGGCATATCCATCCAAATCAAAACAATTTTTTTTTTCTTATTTGATTCTAATAGAGCTTCTTATCTTTCAGAAATTTTGAAAATGGATGTAAATTGGCTGAGCTATGGCGTTTTTTATCGAAAAAAACATAGTTTTTCAAAAACTCCATTTTTTTCACACAAATCATTTGGTAGACTTATACCAATGTGAGAAACAAATTATAAGGGGATAATGCGTGCTAATCGATATTTGAGCTTAGGAGAAATTTTCTCAAAATCAAAACTTAAATTTTTTTTTCAACTTTTACAAAACATTTATCCATTACTTTTAATCTGCAAGCAGTATCCCCATAAAATAGATTCAAAGGAAAACATTCAAAACCCCCTATCTACCATTATTGAATGAGCTTAAATTGTATGTATATATTTATATATATATATATATATATATATGTATACAGTTATTCCCGCTTCATTGAGCCAGCAAAAATGCAAAGATTTCTTTGTAATTAACAGAACTAATCAATTATCCCATACTCGGTTATTGTTCCACTGACGCAATTAAAGGAAACTCGTTTTATTGCACACAGTTCTCAATTATGCGGAGTCGTCTCTCACAGAGTAAATATATACATTGGGCACCTTCAAAAAAAACTTACATATGTTCTAGAATTCTTCGGGAACGCTTAATATTCGAAAAGCTATGCATATTCACGAATATCCTCATTAAAAACAAAAAAGATGTTGGTTGGTCTGTAGTAAGTGATTTTCGAGCTCAAAAAATGTATGAAGGAGAGTTTCCGTGCCCTACATACATACAGTGGAGTCTCGATTATCCGTCTCCCGATTAACCGTCACATTTTGTTAGCAATTTTTTTTTTCATTTTGTTTCGATTCTACTTATCTATGCACACAATGCGAAACTGTCTGAAATTTTGTTTACGAAATTCGGAGATAAAAATTTCGCTGTTCGTTCGATACGTTCAACGCGATTTGAAGTAAAAGAATTTACCACCAAAAGCCATTCTTGTGCTAGATAATGCACCAGCCCATCCTGAAGCCAATTTGTTGCAAAGTGACGACAGACAAATTACGCGTTACTTTTTACCAGCAAACAGTACATAGAAAATGCAACCAATGGATCAAGCGGCTATCGAGACTTTCAAGCGACGATTCAGGCAGAAATTCATTCAAGGTCCTGTTATAGAAGAGGATGTTTCCTTAAAAGAATACTGGGAATACTACAATTTGAAAAATACTGCCGATATGCATCTGATGCTGGAGTATCTAAGGAAACATTGCCAACATCATGGAATAAATTGTGGCCTGACTCAAGCGGAGAAATTGTGTCTGAAGCATTTGAACGTGATGCCGCGACCAGTGAAATTTTGGCAGAATCAGCTGCTGTGTTAGGCTTGGAAAATCAACGGAAATTAACGAATGTTTACTTTGTGACGATGGAGATGATTGGTATCAATTGCTGTCGGACGAGGAAATCATCGAATTGGCCATTTAACCGGACGCAACTGAATTGGAAAATGATATCGATGACGAATGATGGTGGTGTACGACAAAATGACGCCAATAACACTGATGCGATAATTTTACGAAGAATGAGAAATTGGGCCGTTGCAAAGTCTCAAGCTGTTGTTAAGCAAACAAAAGTGGAGAATTTTTTCACTAAAACATCTTGATTCGATTGTAAACAATCACATTGATTTTTATTCCATAATAAAATACGAAAATAACAAATCAACATTTTTTGATGCGTTTCCTTTTTTCTATAGTAGTGTTTCCAATTTTCTTGAGTTTTTGTACTACAGTACATATATACATACATCATATATATATTCAATACCTTGTATTCTAGCGTCACCTTACAGAATTAAAACAAAATTTGATCCGTCTATTCGATTATCCGTCAGGCTCCTGGTCGCGTGCCTGACGGATAATCGAGGCTCCACTGTATATAAATTGCTAATATTTAAAAAAAAATCGGAGGTGTGTGTCTTAAACTAAACTATTGTATTACCTATTTTATTGTACACCAGCTAGTCCGGCAGACGTTCTGCTATTTCCGGTAGGTGGCGCGATTTGTTTGATTCGGTTAAGGTCCCTGTATAAGAAAGTTTAGAAAGTAGAGGTCGTTGTCGCGCAACAGTAATAACTTGCAACTTCTGCTTAATGTTTAAACTTGCGTGAGAACTCGTTCTTCGACTCATATTTTCCGCTCAGTTTGTAATTAATTTGTCTACAAGACTTGCAACTTTACTGTCTTAATTTGTAAAACGTGGCAATCCCATATATTGGCATCGAGGGGAAATTACAAACTTATGAGACACAATTTTTCCCAGATTGTTAACTTCCACAAAAATCAAAGCACTTGTAAATTTTAAAAGAGGAAAGCCTGGAAACTGATGGAAAATGTTTATTTATTGAATGGTTGCAATTTACAAATTGCCAAAAAAATGAAAATAAAAGAGATTAAATTTGGATTATCAATATGCAAACGGCTTCAGTGATGTCGGTCGCCTTGAGAACGAATGTTTATCAGATAAACCTTTTCCTGCTTTGCATTGTAGAGCTGAAATAGGAATGAGTTTGTAATAAGCTAAATGATTTATCGGAGCCAGAAATCTTTCGAAAATGCTTAAAAATCATAGGAATGAAAAATGCCAAAAATTAAGTGTTTCACAATTTCACAAACGCTTTGCTGGCGCGATGGACGTGTGTGACTAAACTTATTGAAACTTTAGGTGATATTCCTTTTGATAGTCGAAGTAACAATGCCACACGATAACTTTATTTATGCTTACCTGAAATTGATTCTCCGAAAATCGATGTGAGAACAATACAAACACAAGCGCTTGACATAAATATTTGAGAAACATTTTCAAGAGGGCATAGTTTTGTTTTCAGCTTATAATTACCGACCTAGTGTATATTATTTGGACATATGGGTATCTGTGTAAAGCTAGAGACCTAAGCTAACTAATTATAAAGAAACATACTCTTTTAGTTGCCTTGGCCGCTATGTTAGCATCCCGTTCAGCTGCCTTTTCCTTCAAATTAGCAAGAACTTCCGGGGATGTCAGTGTTGAGCTCTTCATTGGTTTGCGACCGCGATTTGAGGGTTGCTTTGGTGTTACACTGCGCACTGGACCAATTTCATCCAAAATCGAATGACTGCCCATTGATGTGGCGAGTGGAACCGAAGTGGATGGCTCTGAAGTTGATGGCTCTGTTGAGAAATTGTAGGTATATAAAAAATTTGACTGAAAAAACGGGTGCCCACAACCCACTCTATTTTTGTGCCCACAACCAACTTTAGCAGACATTTTAAAAAGTAATGAAAAAATGTTTATGCATAAATTTTTTGGTTCAAATCGATATTGTTCCATTCAGCATAATACTTCGACTAAATAAAAATACGTTACACTTACCTTTCCAATCGATCCACTTTGATTGATACATTATTGAAAATGTTTGAAAGAAGTTTCACCACCTTTTCCAAGCCCAAAAAAAACCAATTCGTTCATTTCCAAAAGCAAACGCGTCCGTTTACTTTGATATTTGGCATGAATCATACATAGGGTAATTGCTTGCGAATGACATTACCAACGAAATTCAAGCTTCATTTTGTGAAACTTTACGTTGGGGTGCCCACAACCGACACATGCCCACAACCCCCACTCTCCCCTAGTATGTACTTACTAATGGAAAAATGAATTCGGTCGAAGGCAAGCCAACAAGTGTTAAGCTTCTTAATTGTGGTGTAAAATTGATATGTCTCACATAACATATGACTGGGAGAAATATTGCCACAGATATTCATTAAAAGTAATAAGTAGTTTGGTAATTTTTTTAATGAGTCATTTAACCTGTATTTTTAGCATGTATTTATTAGGTAGTTTACCATTTGGGAATAAATTAAGAGGGCTCAATTAAACGGGGAAACTACTGTGTATTTGATATGCAACTAGGGAACACCTATTTTTTATTTTGAGAGCACAATTACAGTGGCAAAAAAAAGAGATCTAAAAAAGCTCTCAACAAAATACTTTTTTTTGTGGATCGCGAAATGCTGCCATCTTACTTTTTTATGTCACATTCTAGAGCCTTACGATACACAAAGATTTATTGAACGATATTAGAGAAATTTTTTTAATTGTATAACTGTTTTTTAATTTTTTGGAATTAATTTGAATGAGAGTCAGAAAAAGATTTTTGTCTTATGATTAAAATTCAAAAGCTCAGGCAGAATTGGATTTATTTTTCTTGTTCTAGAAAATCGTTTTTGCATATATTCGTACTGAAATATTTGAAATTTATTTTAAGGATGCCGTCAGTAGACCCCGTAGATGAGGCTAATGCTCCTCAAGTTCCGAAGACAGAGCTAGAAGAACTTCAGATAAATGCTCAAGGTGTTGCAGATGAGGTAAGTTTTCTTAGTTTAAGGCTTGAGAATGGTGTACTTACGCTTAATCGAATACTTTTATCTCAAATACATATATAAAGTACATATATACCAATATTATATTGTATTAATTTATTCTTCTTTTTAAGTCGTTGGAAAGTACGCGCCGAATGCTCGCTTACTGTGAAGAGGTGAGTTATTAAAAAATGATTGCTCTTGTATTCGATTATAATTTTCATTCCTACAAACGATGGCAAAATCGAAGCTTCGCGTGAGGTTGAAGTTGCTCAAATTTTTTTTGAAATTTGAAATATTTTGACATATCAGCAGCATTAGCTTTTTGGAAGATTGTATAGTTTTTATTGTTTAAAAATACATATCACCGAATACATTTTAAATCATTCAGTTGGACTGACTTTAAATTGCGGAGCTCGTTAGCAATAAACTACGTTGTCTTTACTAAGTTATGTGCATTCCAAGTTTTGGTGTCGAAAATCGAAATGCTGCTGGAATTTTTTTCATAAAAAAAGGAGCATTTCCATCCAGTTATGGCGTTTTTTATGAAAAAATAGTTGATTTTTTCAGAAATTCAACATTTTATTTTGCTGAGAGTTACATCGCAGATTAAACATTTGAGTTAGGTGAGTTGTATTTCCAACATTGCCAAGCAATATACGGTCGTAATTTCAAAGTAAATAAGAGCAGCATTGCAAAATATTTTTTGGAAATCCTTTTTGCTTTCTGCATCCTTACATTTTACCGTGATTTTAAATCTACGAAGAGTATCCCCATAAAATAGATGCAAACTCAAACAACCAAAACCATTCGAATTCCGCTGAACCACAGTCAGCAAAAAAGCTATGTGTGCGATAAATACCGTAGATAAGTCTGATTAGTACTTTTTTAAGATATAAAAAAGGAGATTTGTCCAAATATGACCAAATATTATAACTAGAAAAATTATTAAAAGCAGACAGAAAAAAAGCGAGTTGCTTGACACGTCAGCGGTGAGATCGTCGCGCCATCTAAAAGATAAATAATTAAATAAGAGAACAATTCGACAATGAATAGTTCGAGATATATTATATACATGTATATTTAATATCATAAAATGGCCTCGATTCACTACAATTTCCTCGAAATTTTTATGCAACATCGGTATAATTTCCCACTACTAACTTTCGATTTCAGAGACTTAGAAGTTCACTCCACTTCTTTCCATTCATGCTTAGCTGTTCGTGACATGTAAGACGTCCACTCCCGTTCAACTCCACCTTCCAAACGTGACATGTTTGAACGCTCGTGATGAAAATTTCAACTTGAGACCTTGCTTGCAAAGCATGGGCAGAATTATGTTTGGTATCGTCAGTGACTACAGCGAAACTTCGTGTTTCTGTACCGTGATGACAGCGAGCAGTAAATACAGAAATTGCAGCTGATTTTCAATATGCTCTCACATTCTCGTTCTTCCTGATTTTTTGCCCAATTTAATGCAAAGGCACCACGTAATAAAATTTTCTTGGAACTAGCCTTTGCTTCTTCCGTCACTCTCTTGATTTCGTCCCTTTGAATGTCCTTTATATATTTGTATACAATCGTATTTAATTTGCAGTCTATCATTTCATTCAAAAAGGTGCTAAAGCTGTTTTCTTAGTCAGCTTTGCATCAAGAAGCGAAAGTTGTATCCTTAGTGGCTGCTTTTTTAAAATCCTCAGAATTCAGTTGATATACCTGTCGTACTGTTGAAGAACGCAATTCTCAGTTGAAGGAGCGCACGTCACTGCAGCGACTAGCCCGTTTCGAATAATCTTTTTGTCTAAAAAATCTTTCAAAGCATTGAGGCCAAGTTCAAAATAAGCAGAGTGGATACTGGCACATACTTCCTTATGAGTGTCAATGATTACCCATTCGGGTCGCAATGAATAAAATTTCGATCCACCAATCTTGACTTAAGGATTTTTTTCGTTAAGAAACGCTTGACTCTTTTTACTTTTTCAAAACTGATGTCTAAAGCTGACTTCGAATTCACTTCCGAAAGTGATACATCATAAATTTTGAGCCCACAATCTTTTTTCGTGTCTTGCAAACATTATTCTCCGCTGGTGGCTGTTTTTTCATAGGTGAATCTTCTGAAAGTATCCTCAAAGCATCCTTATTCATTTCGTCCAATTGAGAATCAGGATCTAGTTCAAACATTCTGTCCTGCTCACCTATCTCAGGTTCTAAAATCTTCATTTTGGACTTGGTCTCACATTTGAAGGAACGCTAAGTCTTGAAGCATGAATTGCAACGTTTGCAAACATAATTTTTCGGACTGATAACCCTAAGGCGAAACAAACACTTACGCAAGGAAGCCAATTCGCCTATCTTCTCATATCGGTTATCTGGAATATTGAGAATTCGTTTCTTATGAACAGTTTCGAAATCAGGACACACTTTTTGATAGCCAGAGAAACAAACTTATGCACATTTTTCATTGCAAATCAGTATATGAAGTAGATATAACAAAGGACTATAAGCCCGTAGTATAACTTAAGAGAAGATGAATTGTATGCAGGAGATCATATGAAAAACTCAAAATATACAGGGATAAATAAAATATTAGCGAGGATAATTCGTCAAGTTTTTACTAGAATTTCTCAGAAAAATTCAAATTTCACAATATTGATATCTTTTGTGTGAATATCAATATCATAAAATGTAATTTTGTCAAAAGCTGTAATTTAACCGTAAAATTAACTCTGCAGTCAGCGAAAAAGTTTTATATCATTTATTTATTCCTTCACATTTCAAAAACAAAAGATCTTTTTTTTTTTGAAAAAAAAACCTAAAGTTTAAATTCACAACTTAACGCTTTAACGAACATTTCACATATAATCATTTCCTGTGACAAGAAAATTGTGGGAGATATCACTTGTTGATAACAGTGCATTTTTCAGAGTAAATAACAACAGTAACATTTCAAAATCCTTCTTTCAAATCGTTCTTGCTTTCTCGGTACTTACATTTTACTTTTATTTTCATAGAAACTTTTTATCATGATTAATATCTAAAAATAAAGACTGTCCCAGAAAAAACTTGCGCTTTTTATATTTTGTATTATACTCTAGCTGGTAATCTTATAGGTCTAAAAAGACACAATATTTGTTCTATATAAAGTGACGTTTAATATGATGTATAACACTTGAAGATAGCACTTTTACCGACAAAATCAGTTTGCGGACTTTTTGTTGCTTGTTAGATATCTTTAACAAGCAACAAAAAGTCCGCAAACTGATTTTGTCCACATACCTGCAAAATTCAGAATTAAAATATTCAGCTATAGCAAAATAGTTGGTGCATCATAAAGAAGTGTCTTTACGGATATTTTTAAATAAACGAAGGGTCTACCTGTTTTCTAAAAAAAAAGTTAGACAAAAAACCAAAATTTTCTAATACAAAGGTAGCGGCGAAGGTGAAGCGCCTTTTTAAGCAAAATCCCAACATCTCAGTGCGAGATATGGTGGCTAGAGCAGATACATCAAAATCTACTGTTCAAAAGATAAAGGAGAAAAATAAGCTAAAGACATACAGAGTTGAAAAAGTACCAGACCGTTCTGATGAAAAGCAGTTGATGGCTCAGATGCGAGCCCGAAAATTCAATGGAAGGTACCTGACTAAATTTGATTCCGGTGTTATGGAAGACGAAACTTACGTTAAAGCAGATTTTAAGCAGCTACCTGTGCACGAATATTATGCATTACCAAAAAAGGGGCATGTGTCTAGTAAATTTAAAGAAAAAAAAATTTCGAAATTTCCAAAGCAATATACGGTTTGGCAGGCCATATGCACCTATGGTCTCAGAAGCAGATTTTTTGTTACGCAAGGCACAATCAATTTCACAGTTTATATAGACGAGTGCCTCGAAAAACGTCTTTTACCATTTATTCGTGCACATGAGGGTACCGTGATGTTCTGGCCAGATTTAGCAAGCTCTCATTACTCTAAAGCAGGGGTCGGCAAAGCAATACTAGCAGAAATGTGTGAGGATTAGTGAGCATCAGTGAGTTTACACTGAAGAATTATATTTAGTAGATTTTAGATTTTTCAAAGCTTATACACTTTTTGAAATTATTAGACACTTTTGTATGATCAATATTTTTGATTATTAAAAGATTTGTAATAAGATTAAATTTAAAAGTAAAGTGAAATATATTTAACTTAATGTCTAAAAAAGTGTAATCCAAACTCCTTAATACTATTTTAAAAATATTTATTTACTGAAAAAAGTCTTATATACTATCTTAAAATTACTTAATGTCTAACAAAAAAATAATTAAAGTGAAAGTAATAAGTTTATTTTGCAAAGTAAAGAAAAAAATAGATCAAAGTTTATAAGCTAACGGAATACAATATTTATACAGTGTACGCATGTGACAAGAAAATACAGCATAAAGAAACGTGGTCTTGCTTGTTCAACAGTTGCATACGAACTGATCTGATATTTACTATTCTCTTTTGTTGTATACGTGTAGCTCTGCTACTCATGAGTAGCAGAATGCCGATGGCTGCTCTAAAGCTACGATGGAATGGTATGCATGTAAAAATATCAATTTCGTACCAAAAATAGCTAACCCGCCCAACTGCCCATTGCTTCGCCCAATTGAAAAATATCGGGCTCTAATGAAAACAGATTTTCGAAAGAGTGGTAAGAATGCAAAAAATCCACAAGACTTCAGATTTAAGTGGAAAAAATCGTAATGAAGGGCCTTACGAAAAAAGTAAGAAAAAAAAATTGTTAATTAGTTTTTAGTTATTTATATTCTGAACACTAGCTATTATTAATTAAAAACGAAAAAAACAACAAAAAAATTACTGGGTATTTTTTTATAACTAAAAAACAAAGCGCAGGTTTTATCTGGGACACTCCTTAGTGTACGGACAGTACCAGGTAACCGACCACTGTTCGGTTTTTCGTTTTAAGGTTGAAAAAATCGCTAAATTATGCAATTTGTTGAAAAAATTTGAATAATATTGAATAAGTTGAAATATTTATAAAAATTTGAAAAGGAAGAAAGCCGAAAAAAAATTAAGAAAGTTGCAAGAGAAAAAATGTTCAAAAACGTCAAAACAATTCAAAAAAATATGGGAAAATGTTGAAATGCGTTGAAAAAGCCGACAAATGTTGAAAAACTCGAAAAAAAAGGGAACAGATTAAAAAAAGTGGAAAGAAGTTGAAAAAATTTTTAAACTGCTGAAAAAGGTTTGTAGAGTCGAAAAAACGTGGAAAACGCTAAAAAAAAGTTGACAAACGTTGAAACAGTTGAAAAGCTCGAAAATAGTTGAATGAAGTTGAAAACGTCGAAATAAATTTAAAGAGGCTGATTAAGTCAATAAAGACATATGGAAAATGTTGAAAAAAGTTGAGAGAGGTTGAAACAGGTGAAAAGGGTTGATAAAGTCGATAATATAAGAAAAGTGTTGAAAAAATTGAAAATCTCGAAAAAAGTTGAATTAAGTTGAAAAGTCGAGAAAAGTTCATTGAGGTTGAAAAAGTCGAAAAAATATGGAAAATGTTGAAGAAAGTTGATAGAGGTTGGAAAATATTGAAAAAGTTGAAAGAGGTCGAATGAGGTTGAAAAAGTTGAAATAATTTGAAAGAAGTTGAAAAAATCCAAAATAGATGTAAAATGCTAAAAATAGTTCAAATAGCTCAAAAAAGTTGAAAAACTCGAAAATAGTTGAAAGAGGTTGAAAAATGTTCAAACAGTTGAAATAGGTTGAAAAACTCTTAAAAAGTTGAATGAGGTTGAAAATGTCCAAAAATATTTGAATGTAATATGTAAATACTCGAAAAAAGTTGAAAATCTCGAAAAAAGTTGAATGAGGTAGAAAAAGTCATAGAAAATTGAAAAAGTCGAATATAATATGGAACATTTTGAAAAAAGTTGAATAAGTTTGATATTTATAATTTAAAATCGCTAATGAAGAAAGTGAAACGGTTGAAAGTTGATAATATATGAAAAGTATTGAAAACAATTGTATGAGATTGAATGCGATCGATCAAGTCACAAACATTGAAAATATATTGAATGGGGTTGAAAAGTTTAAAATAAATGAATAATGTTGGAAAAAGTTCAGAAGAATGTTGAAAAAGGTGAAAAGGGCTAAAAATGACGAAAAAAGTTGAATACGGTGAAAGAAGGCGAAAAGAATTGAAAGTGGTAGAAAGAAGTTGAGAGAGGTTGAAACAGTGGAAAAATGTTGATAGCATCGATCAAATATAAAAATGTTGACAAAAGTTGAAAGAGGTTGGAAAACTCGAAATAACTGTTCATACATATATATAGTATACAATATTTTAGCTCATTTGAAATAGTAGATAGAGAAAAAATGTTGTTTTTTTAAATGGGTGGTACCGCGCTCATAACAGGAAAATATATTTTTTAGCTGAACTAATAATCGACTGACTTTGATGATATTCGGTATTTTGATATTGTGAAATCATCTAAGGAAGGGATAAAGATAGGGACAAGGCAACAAGGCTTTTATTTTTGGAAGCGATGACAGCTTATATCCCTTTTTTGAAATCAAATAGTATTTTGTTGCTTTCGTTTTGTCACTATATTGGTTGAATTTCAACCACTGGGTTGGGAACTCTAGACCTGTTAGTTTATCAATATTTTCTCATGGTATTGCATTAAATCTGTTGGAGGTAGATATTATTGAACTGCCGCACGTGCTTTAGGCACAGCATGTATTACAGGATATTACTGCATTAATTTTCAAACAGCTTATGGTGACATTGGTAACATTCACATGAAGATAAATGTACGAGAATTGTTTCAGAAGCTAGTTGAATATTTCACGACAAGGAAAATTAAATGAGATTTTTGTACTTGCATGGTGAGAAAATGAAAGTAAAAGAATGTTGATCGATTCGTTCGAAATGTTAACCTACTCGGTTACATGTGTAGTCCTAACTTTAAAAGCTTCGACTACTTTATTTAGGGGGAACTCTTCTACATAATGACGATTTCATGGCGAAGTCTTGGATTGAATTGACTCCAGACCCAATTTTCTGCTTAATTCAATACTGAAAATATCCTGTGGATCTCTCTTATATATTTTGTCTGTTTGTTACGAACAGCCTTATGTGTACTGTTAAAACCATTTTAAAGGATTCAATATTTGTACCATTCCATATGGCCAGTGTTGCCAAGTTGAAAACGGATTTCCAAAACAAACAAAATTTTTTAAGCATAATATAGTTCAGTGATTACCACTATTGTTTGATTTATACGGAATTTCAAACAATTGCACTGTACAAAAAAATATTTTAAAGAAGGAACATACTTTTTTGAATCAAGACAATTGCTTTACCTCCATGGCTTGAGATATTTGACATCAATCAAAGAGGTAGGGCATAAACCAATTTTTATTTTTATTTGCATTCGCACTAATACTCAATTAATTTGTAATTTTTAAACCATGTCGTTCACACTTCCAGCAGCTATAACACGAAAGCTTCAACTATGCCAGAGTTTTAGGAATTATTTACTTACAAATATGGTTCAACATTACATATACTTTGTTAGATTGTCAATGAATTAATTTTATTATACTTAAAAAAATGCTAAAAATAAAGACCTTTCTACATACGCAGATCTATAAGAGATATGTACATATATCATTCCCAAAATAAAATATCTTGTAATGAAAAAATTTACCAAATTATTTTTTTTTGGAAAAAAGTTGACATTTTTTTCATTGATTAACTATTTATTTTTGTGTGTGACGAGAATTTGTTTGACAACCTCTTTTTTTTCTTAGAAAAAAACAAAAATTCTCCAATTAACAAACGGCTTTATAATAAAGATCCTCTAATTAACGGTTTTATAAAAAAATCCCCAAATAAACGGCTTTTTCCAAAATTTTTCAATACCTACAAGGGCCACGGCTTTGACATGCAATTAACGGCCTGGCTGCGTCAAAAGCGTAAGGTATCATCAGGTATCACTTCTATTGCTTAAAAGTGAAAACAGAAAAAATAGATTCTTGAAAACTTATGAGTTTTTGACTCACTCTAATTTTTAAGTTCGAACAACTTTTAATTTGCAACATTTCAAAGTTGTTAATAATCCACTGAATCGTTACCAACAATTCAGGAAATATGCAAAGCATCGATTCGCAAGAAATTTCGGTCTTTCTTTATGCAATCGTCAACAACAAACATTTGTTTAAATTGTGGCATGCATCGGTGCATATATTTGCAATATGAAAATTTCAGTCAAGATTTTCCAATATCTGATGAATAACTATTTTCAAAGAAATTTATCACTGAGTTTTGTTCGGAAGTTGTTCTTGTAAGAAATCAGAGGTTTTTTTCGAAAAAATTATTTTTTTTTTCGAAAATATCTTCACTAAGTTATGGTTAATAGGTTTCAACATCATTCTGTTGTTTTCGATCTTAATATGTCAATGCATTAGCAACCATAATTTTTAATGAACGATTGGTCAGTGCTTACATTTCAATCTGTCAATCAGCAGATTAACTGTATCAACTGTCAATTGTACCAGGAGGCCGACCATTGTTCAGTTTTTCGTTTTGAGGTTGAAAAAATAGAGAAAAATATTCAATTTGTTGAAAAAAGTTGTATAACATTGAATTAGTTGAAATATTTAAAAAATATTGAAAAGGGTTCAAAAGCCGAAAATAAAAATTAAGAAAGTTGTAAAAGGTTGGTAGATATGGAAAATGTTGAAAAACGTCAAGACAGGTTAAAAAAGTAGTATGCACAATGTTGAAATGCGTTGAAAAGGCGAAAAATGTTGGAAAAGTCGGAAAAAAATGAAACAGAAAAAAGTTGAGAGAGGTTGAAACAGGTGAAAATGGTAGATAAAGTCGATAATACATACTTAAGAAGTGTTGAAAAAGTTAAAAAAGGTTGAAAATTTCCAAAAAGTTGAAAATCTCGATAAGAGTTGAATGAGGTTGAAAAGTCGAGAAAAGTTGAATATGGTTGACGAAGTCGGAAAAATATGGAAAATTTTGAAAAAAATTTAAAGAAGTTGAAAATTGTTGAAAAAGTTGAAAGAATTTGCATAACTCAAAAAAAGTTGAATGAGGTTAAATAAGTCGAAATAAATTGATAGAGATTGAAAAGCTCGGTAAAAGTTTAATGTCTCTAAAAAAATTGAATGAGGTTGAAAAAGTATAAGAAATTTGGGTGAGGAAAAATATGGGAAATGTTAAGAAAATTTAAAAAGGTTGCAAAATGTTGAACAGTTGAAAGAAATTGAATAGCTCAAAAAAGTTAAATGAAGTTAAAAATTGGAAATAAATTGAAAGAGGTTAAATAACTCGAAAAAATTTGAACATCTTTGAAACAATTGAATGGGGTTGAAAAAGTCTAAATAAGATGAATAAGGTTGAAAAAGTCGAATAAATTGGAAAAAGTTGGTAGAATTTGAGAGATTCAAAAAAAGTTGAAAGGAGTTGAAGATCTCTGAAAAAATTGTAACATCTTGGTAAATTCAGTCAAGTTGAAAAAGGTTGCAAAATTTGAAAAGAAAATGTTGAAAGAAATCGAAATAGTCACAAAATACCACACCCACTGATGCATTACCATCGAAATCAAATTGATTTTAAAGCTTGCTTAACCGACATATAAGTACCAAATTTCATTCAGATCACTCGTAAAGTACTGTAAGTGCAACATTAAACGTTTTTTTCTTGTATGGGAGGTGCCACGCCCACATGTACTATTGTGCCCATTTTTGGTTACAAAATACCTTATAGCAAGTATAGCTACCATGTTTAATTTCATATCGACTGCATTATTAGCTCTCCTATCATAGCGCTTATAAATATTGTGGGATGTGCCACGCCACGTGGCAGCTTTCAGTGGTATTATAAATAAAATTTTTATCAATATTTTAAATTATTGAAAAGTGTCACGCCCACTTTTTTGATTCACCCTAGCTATGACAGAGTTTAAGGTATTTATTTTTAATTAAAATTTCATAACAATACCTTGAATGGTTTGCGAGATATGACGTTATAAAAACTTAAGCTTATGGCTGTGCCACGTCCCTGTTAGAGATTTCAGAAGCATTAAGTCTAGCCCAATCTTTATTCTGTTTACGTGTGCACCAAATCCTCAAGTTTCATCAAAATCGCTGCACCCGTTTTCGATATTTATATATTTACACACCATTATTACTCGATGAATAATAGAAGATAAGCCTAATTATTCTGATAAATTTTTCCAAAGGATCTGTAAAAATTATAAAATTGTATTTCTAACGATAAGTTATTATCAGTTTAAATTTTTAGCTATCTTAAAATTCGTGTTATCAAAATAAAATTTTGTTGTTTCCTAATAGCTTCAGAAACTAATCTTCATAACATGAGGAGACATTTCAATGGGTTTTCATTGGAAATAAAATTTTCATAACTTTTACTGATCCGTTCCAAAAACTTTGACCCAATATTCACTCTAACATCACACGCTTTTTTATGCTATGAGTATTTCATTCAACTGTCGAAAAATCCTTGACAGAGACATAGTACGGGAAGTAGCCATTACGTTGCCATTTATGAAATGTGTCAAAATGTTTTTTCCTTCTAAAGTTTAGAATCTAAACCATTATTTCCCTTTAACGATATATAACAAAAAAACATTGTACGCTAAATTTTAGACTCCAAATACGCTGTGTCAAAATTTGTATAGGGGACATTTCACGTAAAGCGGACAGCGAAAAAAAATGGGATTTTGAAATTTGTTCATATTCGGCTTAATTGTACTCCTAGAAGGTGTAAACTATTAATTTTTTTATATAAGGCTTAGTTGTCAAGCTATGGACTTCTAAAAATTTGACCGAATATGAAGAATGAATTTTTCGGAAGCAGTTTTTCGAACTCAAAAAATTTTCAATAAAATATTAAACAAGTGCATAATTAATTGAAGTGCATAAGTGCTTTGTATGGGACCTGACACTATCTTAACCCGGTGAGAGTGCGGTGACAAAATGTTACAAAGAGTATGTGGCAGAGTATGCTATACCCTAGTACAAAATTAGCTCTAAAGCTTATTTATCAAATAGATAGCATCCAAGTAAATGTGTTTTACTGTAATAGGCAATATGAAAATTTCAATTAAATGAAACACCTGGGGCAGTTAAATAGTTTTTATTATTAAAATCAATTTAAAAAAAACTAGTAAAGGTGTTATCTTCGGCCAGGCCGAAACTCACATACCCTACACTGGATTGAAAGTACTTTTTCAATAAATGTTAAAGAATGTTGAAATGGTTGAATAAGTCGAAAATAATGTAAAAACGGTCAAAAATGTTGAAAAGTGTTAAAAAAACTGAAAATGTTGAAAATATATGAAAACCATTAAAGAAAGTTGAAAGAAATTGAATAAGTCGAAACATATGAAAATGCTGAAAAATTGATGAAATAGTCGAAAAATAAAGAATATTTCGAATGAAATTGATGGGGAAATGTAAAAGATTGAAAATGTCTAAAGAATATGGGAAATTATGAAAAAAATAGAATATAAATAAAAAACACGAAACATGCCACGCCCACTTCTTAAATTCCGCCCACTTTTGGTTCAATAAACAAACAAAACTTTAGCACAATAGTTTGTATCGTTTGCGATATGTGCCGTAATTATTCCTAAAACTTAGGGCGGTGACACACCCACTGATGCAATCCAGTCCGTTTTTGATCCAGAAATAGCTTTTTATAAACAAACCTCTTACACCAAATTTCTGTATCATTGCTCATATATTTCGATAGTTATGCCACATAAGGTATTTTAATTGTATGGGAGCTGCCACGCCCACTGCTGCTATTTCGCCAGCTTGTGACTCATATGTATCTAATACCCAGTAAGCCACTTACATCAAATTTCAGATCAATTGCTCCAATAGTTCACTTAAAATAGCACTTACAGCTTTATTTTAATGAGGGAGGTGCCCCGCCCACTGATGCAATCTTGTCAAGTTTCATTTAATTCCGAAGCATATAAAAACCGACACCTCTACACAAAATTTCATGAAGATTACTCTCATAGCACACTATCTATAGCATTAAACGTATTTCGCTTATATAAAAGGTGCCACACCCACCGGCACAATTATGCCAAAATTTTGCAAGAAGACACGTTTTAGCAAATATATCTACCATATTAAATTTCATAACGATTGCGTTGTTAGTTCTCTTTTTATAACGTTTATAAATATTGTAGGCTGTGCCACGCCCTTAAAAGAAATTTTTCAGTGTATTGACGTAGCTTGTATTGTTGACTACTTTCAGTGGTATCATTCCTAAAATTTTAATGAAAATCGTATGTGCCAATTTGGAGTTAAACGAAATCCGATTTTTTAATTGCTAAGAAGTGCCACGCCCTTTTTTACAATTCCGCCCACTTTATGCGCAATTCAAGATTCATAAGATCTGTATTCGTGTACCAAATTTCATCACAATATCTTTCACGGTTTACGAGCTATGGCGTTATAAAAGTTAAAATTTATGGTTGTGCCACGCCTCTTTAAGAGCCTTTGCAAACTTAAAACCTAGCCTAATCTTAATTTCGATCTCAGCTTCACCAAATCACCAAGTTTCATCAAAATCTCAGCAACTTTTTTTCACAATGGACTTGGGTATATTTACATAGAGTATGGGCGGAAGGCGTGGCCGTTAACCGATTTCACCCATTTTTATACATATGCTAGCAACTTGTAAGAAGATGTGACCTGAGTGCCAAATTTCATTGAATTAGCTTGCTTAGTTTTCCCGTAAACTTGATTTCAACAGACAGACAGACAGACGGACACAGCTATATCAACTCAGGTGGTGACGCTGATCAAGAATATATATACTTTTCCATACCTGCCACGCCCCCTTCTATGCGTTATATAAAGAAAGTTTTCATTGACAAAACAAAAACAACAAAACCTCATAGGCTGAACATGCGTGTTTTGTCTTACGATCTTTCTTGCTTGGGCAATCTCCACGTCTAACGTAGCAACTAGGAGCATTTTGGGATGATGGAAATGGAGGTTCATTGATTTGAGATAAGATTCTCTAACTAATAATGTTGGAATATTTTAGTAATTTTTCTCGACCTCATGTGTTCAAATACTAAAGCCAAGCCTAAGCTAGTAATAAATTCGGTTCGTTTGGTGTTTTGCAGATGAAGCAACGAACAAACTAACCACGCAAAACAAAAAATTTCGCCTACTATGACGACTTTTTTTTTTTAAAAACCACATTTCCATAAAACTTTGCTTTGCATTATTTCCATAGAATTTTGCTTCGCATTGTGAAAAACTTTGCTTTGCGCGTTCACAGCCAAAAACCTGTGAGAAAATTTGAGGCTTAAGTCGTATATGGTAAGGGGGCGGCAAGATGTTCGTGAAATCTATCACATTTTGCTAGGGATTTTGAAAGTCAAAAGTAAGGACCTTTTTTTTAGTAAATGAAAACTAGAATGTGTAGGTGGAGATTTTGGAATAGAAAGTGAATTATATGTAATTACGATATCGTTAAAGTGTGGATCCTTTTTTTGGTCGCAAAATTTTTCCACTATGGGAAAAAAATAAAATTTTTGAGGTGTACTACGTTTCTAGGCAGGTCATATTGTAATTCTAGGTATATAGGAATTTACCACATTAAATTTTTTCATAAAATGTATACGTCAACTATGTGGCAGGGTATTACGTACCTGAGCGTCGTCATCCTCTTCTGCATCTTTTAACTCCAGCTACTCAAAACAACAAATCGTTTGAATAACTAAATAAAAGAACACACCCATAAAAGTAACAGGGTGGGTATGTCATACTCGGTCATACTCTCGCCGGGTTAAGTACTTTAATTTATATATTTTCTTAACTACTAACTATCACGTTATCATTTTTCGTGTGAAACATTTATATACTTGAGACTTTTTTTAAAAGTAAAATATTTAAGAAATATTATGTCTTAGTTTTCTATACAAAAAAGAATTTAAATTGAAATTTGACTACAAAATTAAAAAGGGCATCCTTTTTACTAGTTCAAGCAATGTTGTTTATATTTTATTATAAATTCATTGATTCCAATAACAGCGTTCAAAAATTACGGCCGTTAAACACAAATTTTTCAGAAGCCCATAACTCGGTAATTAAGCCTCATACGAAAAAGAAATCTACTAGAAGTATAACTGACCGGAATATAAACAAATTTCACGACCTCATTTTATTCTCAATGTCCGCTTCGCCTGAAATGCCCTTAGGTCTGTATTATCTGAAAAAAATAGGTAAATATTTATAAAGTTTTACCACAAAAAGTGTATCATCCGGAAAAAATGTGGTGGTTGGGAGGAAAAAAATGAGAGTAAAAAACAGCTGATCACTTCCCTTCCAAAAAAAATGTTTCATTTTTCACACAGACAAATTTCTTGTGGCTAAAACTTGAAGACTGTCAAAATCGTAGGCAACGAGACTAGAGACTCACTTTTGAAAAGCGAGGGAAAGAAAATTGCCTGTCTCAATTGTATTTGCCCAGTACCTGCCTCATAAAATATTTTTCAGCACTTATTTTTTTTCACTTGTTGAAAAGTTGTGTTAAGAAGAAGCAACGTAACATAAAGCTGGAAATCAAAACATTTTTTGGTAAATGCTCATTTATTCAATTAAATAGATAAGCGATTTTTGATTGAAAAGGAATCATAAAGTTAAATGTCTCCTAAATGATCAACCAGATATTTCTTTCTGAAATATTGTTATTCGATGCGCACAGTTTTAAAATAAGAAATTGGAAATGTCATTTTGGTAAATTTAAACCTTACGGTAAATCTCTTATTTTTATACTAAGCAGTAGATTTAAAATGCACTTCATTCACTTCAATAAAATCTCCAAGGAAATATTGTGGCTCAAATTTACTTTCGAATATATTATCATCGGAATTTACATATGTACATAGTTTTTATACCCTACACTGAGGGTATATTCACTTTGTCATTCCGTTTGTAACGCATAGAAGGGGGCGTGGCAGGTATGGAAAAGTATATATATTCTTGATCAGCGTCACCACCTGAGTCGATATAGCTGTGTCCGTCTGCCTGTCTGTCTGTCTGTCTGTCTGTTGAAATCAGGTTTACGAGAAAACTAAGTAAGCTAACTCAATGAAATTTGGCACACAGGTCAAACCTTCTTGCAAGCTGCTAGCATATAAAAAAATTGGCGAAATCGGTTAACGGTCACGCCTTCCGCCCATATTCTATGTAAATATACCCAAGTCCATTTTGAAAAAAAGTTGCTGCGATTTTGATGAAAATTGGTGATTTGGTGAAAATGAGAACAAAATTAAGATTAGACTAGGTTCTAAGTTTGCAAAGGCTCTTAAAGGGGCGTGGCTCAGCCCTAAATTTTAACTTTTATAACGCCATAGCTCGTAAACCGTGCAAGATATTGTGATGAAATTTGGTACACGAATACAGATCTTATAAATCTTGAATTGCGCATAAAGTGGGCGGAATTGAAAAAGTGGGCATGGCACTTTTTAGCAATTGAAAATTTGTATTTCGTATAATTTCAAATTCTCAAATACGATTTTCATTAAAATTTTAGGGATGATACCACTGAAAGTAGTCAACAATACCAGCTACGTCAGTATACTGAAAAGTTTCTTTTAAGGGCGTGGCACAGCCTACAATATTTATAAACGTTGTAAAAAGAGAACTAACAACGTAATCGTTATGAAATTTAATATGGTAGATATACTTGCTAAAAGGTGTCTTCTTGCAACATTTTGGCACAATTGTGCTGGTGGGTATGGCAAGATAAGACAAGATTGCATCAGTGGGCGTGGCACCTCCCTCATTAACATAAAGTTGTAAGTGCTATTTTAAGTGAACTATTGGAGCAATTGATCTGAAATTTGATGTAAGTGAAACCACTGGGTATTAGGTAAATATGAATCAAAAGCTGGCGAAATAGCAACAGTGGGCGTGGCACCTCACATTCAATTTAAATACCTTAAGTGGCATAACTATCGAAATATATGAGCAATCATACTGAAATTTGGTGTAAGAAGTTTGTTTATCGAAGGCTACTTTTGGATCAAAATCGGACTTGATTCTACGAGTGGGTGTGTCACCGCCCTAAAATTTAAGAATAATTACGGCACATATCGCAAACTATACAAGCTATAGTGCTTAAATTTTGTTTGTGCATGTCAATCACGAATGTCATCAATTGAAACAAAAGTGGGCGGAATTGGAGAAGTGGGCGTGGCATATTTCATGTTTTTCATTTCTATTCTATTTTTTTCAACATTTCGCATATTCTTTTGACATTTTCAGTTTTTTTCGACACTTTTCATCATTTTTGAACCTCTTTACATTATTTTCGACTTATTGAACCTCCTCAACATTTTTTTAACATTTATTTAAAAAGTACTTTTAATGCAGTGTAGGATATGTGAGTATCGGCCTGGCCGAAGATAGCACTTTACTAGTTTAAAAACCACTGCTTCTTGAAGGCCTTGCACATATTTTAAATTTTTAAGGAAAATAATGAACAAGATCTAGAAATTTTAATAATATATTGGTTATTATTCGAAAAATGCTACACGTTAAATGAAATCTTAGTTTAGAAAATCGATCTGAGGATTTTTTGAATAGCTATATCGCTCACTTCCAATGTCTATATATCCGAAAGTAGAAGCGCATTACCAACTTCTGATTCCATATTCGCTTCTAAAGTAAACTTATGCTCAAGATATAGAAATCAGGTACAAAACTTTAAAGTCGGTCATGAGTTATATCCTATTTATCAATAATATTCTCAAAAAGGTTTCACTTAGGGTGCATTCAGAAAGTATTTACCAAACGGTCATACGACTATGACACAAGTTCTAACTCCTGAACACTGCCATTATTTGTTTACTAAAATACGCGCAACTTTTTTAAGAGTTTTCATTCTTTACCCATTTTTGTGTATCATCCGAAAATTGTTGTGATTCGACTAGTCAGAGAAGTTTCAGCTTTTACTCTCTTGAAATTCTCGATTTGCCACTTTTCATTTTTTGCCACAAAATCCGGATGATCCAGACCTGTCATAAGGAAGAAAAACAACGGAATATTAAATTTTATTCTCCCGCTCTCATTCGCGATGCTTCAATTCACATTGCAAACAACAACAGCGCGGGATTTGTGATTTAGATCGTTTGCCTTCGCAGAAAAAACTAAAAATCAGGCCACGCGTACAAAGTCGCGGGCTTCAGCTAGTGAATTATAAAAAACTTTCTGTACATAGCTCAAAATCTCGTCGTGAAAGAATTTAAGTTGAGGAACTTTTATTTATTATTCAAATTGAAACTATGTGTGTAGAAAGGTAAATACTAGAGCTTTTACAGGCATGAAAAAGGTATTGTAAAGTTGAACCATATAAGTTAAGCTATTTATTTACTTATTATATATTATATGTTACATATGTATGTTGTAAATTTTATTTCATTTATTGAGCCAGTAATACACAGTGTATCAAATGAGTATGCATTCGCATTTAATTGTAATAACTTATTGTGATAAGTTTTTATAATTAAGTGTGAAGTTTCTGACTGACGGTATTTTACTATTGGAAATGGTATTGAGCGTACGCAGAGGCTTATGGGTTAATTTAACTTTTGTGGATACATATATATAGCAAGCACAGAATAAAATATTTTAAGATATTGTATCTAAGTGCAATAATTAATGTTATTTAACATTAATATATTTGATTACTTTCGTCACGGAGCTCGGATGGTTCGAATGTCGCCAGCAACAACGCACAAGAACTATCTCATTAGATTTTTTCTTTCTTCTTCTTCTTAAAGTACAACATTAAGAAATCGAAAACTTAGATATTTGGGGTTTACAAAAGAGTTTTCAGGGGCTAAAATTATGCAAAATTTGTTTGTTTCTACGGACATATTTATAACTAAAAATGCATATCTACACCGGGTGCTGGGATCAGGGCCAGATTAACCCTGTTTTGAAGTGTGGACCCAACAACTTTTGCCGCTTCTTCGAGTATACGATAAACTTGTCTGTGGGAGCTATTTCATAAGACCGTGCACTATTTTTTGTTTAAATTATTTAACTTTTTATGAACACAGTTCCGCAGGTAAACATTTAAATAAGACATTGTGTGATTTTAAATAATTTTCTTTTTTAACCCGCACGATTTTGAATAATTTATTTCTTTATTTCTAATGAAAAATAGCGTAGTAGACAAAAATGATTTTTGTTGTTCATAAATTCTAATTTAAGAAAAAATTATTTGAGTTTGTGATTTTGTTTACATAAGAAAAGCAAAAGACAAATGGTGTGTTATTTATTAACTTACGGTTAATTATAAAAATGTTGGATAAAAACGGCTTTAAAAGAATTGCTTATGCTCTTTGAGCAATGATCATACCTTGAAAACTGTAACAGTTGTAAGACTCTTGTCTGATAATATTACAGTTCATGACATTATTTTTCATGTGCCATCAATCGACCTGAGCTTTCCTGCGATTTTCGATTTCTATATTTTCGGAACTGAATGAGTCTCACAAAATTTGATCCATATTTTTGACTAGCTGGCCTGGCAGACGTTGTCTTGTCTAACCGGTATGTGGTGCGATGAGTTTAATTTGGTTATACATAATCTTCAGATAAGAAAGCCTGAAAAGAAGAGAGAAGAGAAGAGCAGCGCGATTGGAAAATACGCAAGGGGACCGAAAAATGGGCGCAGCAATGATCAAGTGCGGAAAAATGCAGCCGTTTTGCTTTTGCATCTCTGACTTTTTTGACAACTTTTTTCTTTTAGTACTGGTTGAGAGTATTCTCCATAGTTTTCAAATTATTTTATCTAACAATTTAAGAGATAGAAAGGTTTGAAAACTAGCGTTTTAAACGTTTTGTTTTTTAAACGATCACTCAGTTCAAAGCCCGTGAATAATCATTGCATGTTTTTTTAGGATTTTTGATTTTAAGCATACATTTATAAAAGAACTCAAAATTTTATTGAGTCGATATTACTTTGATACTTACAAGTTTCCAAAATATATTGCCATTTTAACAATGTGCTGATCGATTTTCTTGAAAGTTTTTTCTAAAAAACTGCTAGTTATTTGCCAAATTATGCCTTTGTGATTTTAAGTGCCACATCTGGATATTTTTCAACACGCCAGCTAAAAATATGAGCATTGAAAATTTTAAAATAAAGTAGATCCCATCGATTGCACATTATCAGACAAAACTTAAGATTTGGTAATTATATAACAGATTTTCCAATAAATTTGAAGAAAATAAGAAACTTGTTGTACACTTATTTTTTCCCCCTTTTTGAGGATTTTCTGAAACGAAAATGTCTCAAAAACTATGGGAGATAGGATAAAAAATTGTGTAACCATCTTTTGTTCCGAAATACTTAAACTTTATAAAAAAATTAAAAAAAACTTTAATAAGATTTTTAAAACAATATTTTTTTAATTGAACAATATTTGATCGAATTGTACAGTCATAAGCAGAAATCGATATTCATGTGAAATTTCAGAAATGGGTCAATATTTTTTTGACAAACATGACAGAGACAACACTTGGAACAATTTAACCTGGTAATTAGTGACACATGATTCGGCTATAGCCACATATATACACATTCATATACATAAGTATATACATAGCCTCCATTTGAACAACGACCATTCCATGAATTATATTTGGATAGCCGCTCCTAACATAAATTAACTAAAACTGGTCTAATGAGGCTATGTATATATTTATAAGAATTATTATCACATATATACAATCAATTACCAGGTTAAATTGTTCCACTTGTTGTCTCTGTCGTGTTTGTTAAAAAAGCATTGGCCGATTTGTGAAATTTCACATGAATATGGGTTTCTGCTAATGATTGTGCAATTCGATCAAGTTTTGTTCAATTAATTAATAACATCAGTCGACTAAAAACAAATAAAACTATTTTTTTATCCTAAGTTTGAAAAATAACAAACAATTCGTACAATTAGACTGTTGCGCGCTCATTAAAAATTCATATTTTCGAAAGTTATGTGGAGAATTTCGTTTTGATAGCAGATCCTTAGGATTGATAGGAAAATAACATATAAATAAATAAAATAAAAAAAACCGAAGATGTTCTATTAAAAATAATTTGAGAAATTTTTTTATGAAAAAAAATTTACGTTCAAACAAATAAATTAAAAGTTTTTTATTATTTATCATAAAAAATGTCCTTGTTTTTTATTCTATTCCCCATAGGTTTTGAGATATTTCGTTTCAAAATATGTTCAAAAAGTCAAAAAAAAAAATTAACAAACTGTGCAGCTATTTAAAGAATGACCGATATGTTCGCATAAAAACGACAATTTACTTTTGAAACTTTAAAGTATCACAGTGATATAATTTTAAAAAAAGTACAAAAAGACAAAACATTTTCAAAGAAATCAGAAATGCTAAAACAAAATAGTGTCCGATATGGCGTGGAATGCCCCATAAATAGATTAGTAATAAAAACCATGAATGAAAAATAAAAGATGGACCTTGAAATGTTCAAGAAAAGGTCAAAATTCGAAAATTTATTTATATTCGAGTATATCGTCATTAAAAAAATAATCCTAGGGTTGCTACCAGAGCTACAAAATTTAAATTTTTTTGTTATTTGTTTAAAAAAATTATGAAAACTAGTTTTTTTTCTAATTTACATGTTTTTTTTCTGATGCATGTTGTAAATTTGATGAGCATGGAAAAGATATATTTATGTATGTATAACAGGCAAGTGATATAAGAGAGTGATGATATTACAACTTTAAAAAAATATGAAATAAAATATTGAATACTATAAAGAAAGGTCACACAATTTGTTCACAAAAAAAAGGCACTATATAATTGAATATTACTGAACGGAAAAGGTCATACATATTTTTCCATCAAAACTTTAATATACTAACAATTTCTTGTTTATTTACCATTTTCGACTTGGCAACCCTGACAATTTGAAACAAGAAACCCCGATTTGGCTAACGGAAATCGATCGATCATTACATATATACGTTAAAGTAACAAAGTAATCACGGATAACGCCGTCTTGAATATTACATATGTACGAAACTGAATAAAAGTTCAAATTTTTCTCAAAAATTAAAATCATTTAACGATTTTTGATTATAATATTCATCAGATTTCAAGGGTGTACAGTACGCCTCATAGTTTTCCAGCTTTAATTACGATTTGTACCGCGGACGTTCGCTTCTCTTTAGTCGAACAATTTTTATTGAAACATAAATGTGGTAAAGGTATCCGAGAGCGTGGTCATAGTTATTTCCATCGGAATGTGCCTTTTTGTATAGGTAAGGAACTCATGCATTTCAATGGCTTAAATGCCATATCCGTAACCGTCCAAGTGGATGTCTTATGGCGTCTCAGGACGTAGTACATCATCTGTATTCGCCAAGGATGGTGCCCTGAGCCGCAGCGGAGGCTATTTACCAATGTTCTATTATGCAGGTAGCTACGTATCATGCTCTTTAGATATTCTGGAACAAGGAATCAGTTTTCTAGGGTATTAATCACGTCAATGCACGTACCGCTGTTAAATACTTTTTTTACATCTAGGGTTGCCAAAAGATCTACCGGCTTGTATGACGTCCGCTATGACATCGAAGATAGATATTGTTTCTTTGACAGGTTTCCAGGGATTTCTATTGCCATTGATAAGCGTCGACTTATAATCTTTTCTTACAGTTCCCTGCTGTATCCAACATACATAATAGGCAGTATGGGGATGGCGCTTCTGGATCCATTTTGCCATTGTGGAAAAGAAAAGCTTTTTCCATACTTCGGAAAAAATCCTTCCGTCAAACAGGCATTGAATAATTTAAGGACTATTTGTGATCGTGTTTTTCTTTCTGTCTTGTGTGATTTAACTAGGCAATTTCTGCACCTCCTTTTACTATTTACCACGAAAATTCGATTCGATGATAAAAATCTGAAGCAGTATTTAAGGGAATGTGTATGGTCTCGCAGATGAACTAGTTTGTGAACAGGCCGTGCTATCAAGCCATGCTATGTACACAATTCTGCAACGTGAACACGATTCTATGTACCGAAAAAACTTTACCTATGCGTCCAAGATCCACTTAGTTGGGCAGATATTTTCATGGCAACCTACAATTGAATCGCATACTTTAAGGTCAGAATGAGAGCATTTCCATTAATATCGCTTTAGCAGCTCATTGAGATATTCGTCTTTCCACCTTCTGCATAGTTCCTGAAAGAGTGCCTCCAGCATTCGCCATCTTTTAACGATATTAACTGAATTGATGAGATCTCTAGGCTCTGCGCAACTTCATAAAGAGGAACCTATTACAAAATGACCGGTTGTTAAAGACGTGATATCAGAGATCTAGGACTGAGAGGACATGAATTAAAGCATGCTTCCATACAAGCTAGCAAAGTGAAGAGTTCTTAAAATGTGTTTCTTATGAGGCCTGTCACTTTTCTAAAACGCGGCTCAATACTTTTTACTCCTGTCTTCGATAATCCACCTACTGCTGGAGAACTTTTTATTGGGACATTCTCGACGTGAAATGAATGGAGCAGGGGCGGCTAATGACGCTGATATGGAATGTTCACTGGTGGGTTGGAGGTGTGTTACCTTAGTAGAAAAGCAAAGAAATAAAAAAAATACCCTTAGAGACTTTATAACCGCGACCCGATATGCTTTTGATCTCGAAATGGCCTGTAAAGCTACCGACAGTGTTCGTAAAGAGAGGGGAATTGGAACATCGTTAGCAGTTCGAGTTTTATGTTTTATTGTAGTGGTAAAGGATAAGTTTGTTTCTTCTTGAAAAAAATGTCTTTACATCTACTTGAATTTCACCTCTGCACAATGCTTTGGTTTTTATTTCGGTTTGGAAATTTCTATTTTATATCTTCTTGAATAAATCTCTCCCCGATGGTGGATATCCTTTCGTTCAATAAAACTAAACCGTTTTCTAAATTAAAATTTAATTTCACTTTCTTCTCGCTACCTTTGTGAAAATAAATAGGTAAAGACTTATTGTTAATAATTATCCGGGATCGCGTAATCAATTCTCGCTTTAAAAAGCCTTAGGATATCATTTCCTACTACGCCATCGTCGTGAAATCCCGCAAATTATGAACTTAAACGTTTCTGGAGGGTTTTAATGGATATGCTCTCGGATGGAACACTCCATTTTTGGTGGTGGATATTTGAATTTAAAATTGAGTTAGTGGCACCAGTGCCAATTATAAGATTCAAAAATCCCCAAATTTTGAAATTATTTCTGTTTAGAAACGGATAATTACTAATAATAATTAAACAATGCTACATTAAACTTTTTCAGACCAATAATACTGTCAATTCTTACAAATTGATCATTGTTGTTTTATTAAACAACCGTGACAATGAAATCAAATGGATCAATTCGACCTGGTAATTGGTGACATTAGTATGTTTCGCCTATTACCACACATATACATAGCCTCATCAGACCAGTTTTTGACTATTTTGTTCTAGGATTTGAACAACCGACCGTTCCATGCAATATATTTTTTGACTTTCGACAGCTGCTCTAACATTTGAGTTATTAGGGATGTGACCTTGAGGTGTACAAAATGGGTTTTTCTAATTCATATCCCAAGTTCTCATATCCCAATTTAGTTTTAATCTTTGCAAATGGTAGATTTCCTCCGAGTGAAGGAAATTTTAGGGTCTCTGTATTATTGACGTCCACAGGTTCTGGAATTCACTGCCTATGTTCATTTCCTTCAGGATTAGGGTTTTGTTCAATGTTTTGTCGGTTGATTCCGTTATTATAGTTTTTGTTGTTGTAGTCATTCCTCCTATTGCTATACGTGCCGATACATCTATCATTATTACGATTGTTACACAGTTCGACAAACGGTACCCTCAGAAACCCAAATATTCTTTTCGGAAGGCTTTTGACCCGCTGAATTCGAATCCAAGGTGAGAATTTCTCTATCGGTTTCTGAAGTATCCTAACCTAAAAGTGCGAATATCACAGTTTGTCAAGGTATTTGAAACCATAAATTGGGTTCAAAGGAACTATTTTTCTCTTCAAAATACACTTCCAATCATATCAATATCTTTCTTATTTCGTAATATTGAAATTTACTATACAGATCTCAATACAAATCAAAATAAGTTTCAGTAAGAGAATGTGCAATAAATTTTAACTTACGATGTTTCGGAGAAAAAGACAGATATCGATATAGTTTAAAGTGTATTTTGTAAATTATCTTTCGATGTAATTTAACCTAAGATACCTAAAAAAACGCACTTTTAGATTGGAGAATCTCGAAAACCGCAACCACCAGAGAAATTCTGACCTCGAATTGGACTCAACACGTCGAAAACCTTTGGTTATGGTACGGTGTGTTTGGGTTTCAGACACTGAGATTTGATCAAATTTTGTCGAACTGTGTTATTTTTGGGTCTATTACTTTGTTAGTTGCGTCGATTATTTTGTTATTTCTGTTAGTTTTATTCCTGTCGTTATTTCTGTCGTCATTAGTATTGCCGTTTCTGTTACTATGCTCTTCGCGGTTATTGTTTGATTTCTCGTTTTTTTCGTTACGTCCATTGTACGTGATATTTCAATTAGTCTTGTGATTGATATCCATTTAAAGTAGAGTGAGCATGTCCTGCTTCGTACAGTATGTTCATGGCTTCCTCTAATGTCTGTGGATTTCTATTGGCTAAGGTAATTTTCATGGGTTGCCTGAGTAATAAAAACTAAATAAATTCACCACTGCTACGGAACTGGGTTGAGCCTTGGAAGTTTCTTAGGCTCCCTCGATAATCATTGCTTTGTTTTGTTCTTTTCCGCAGATATTCCTGGAATTGTTGGCTTTTAAAATAGCCCGATAAGTTTTCGTCGTCTTCTAAGCAGCGAGATGTTGGCATGGAACTCTCTCAGTGGATAGCACAAATTTTTCTGGCTACGAAATTGTAGTAGGTGGATAAAAAAATTTTCCGATTAGTAAACTTTTCCTTAGTTGATATCACAATCTTTTGATGGACAATCCCAGTTCTTATCTAAATTTCCTCAGGAATCGTAAAGTTTCGTGCATTACTGGAGTTGAAGGTTACACGATCCTTCGTGTTTCTCGGTAATCACAGTACAAGTGTTGCTCGATCTTTTGTGGAAAAATCATATGGTGTTATTTCCGATCAGTTTAATAGCACGATCTTCCGTGACTTTCTGGAATCGCACGATTTTCGTTGCATGATCTTTCGCATATTTGGGGAATCGCGCAAAGGTAAAAAATCAAACGCACTACCGGTTAAAAATTACTGAAAAAGTTGAATGCAACTATTTTCAAGTATAATTAATTATTATCAATTTCTAAACAAAGTTATTTCATAAAATAGAATTCATTTAAATGCATGCCTCTCTGAATTCCAATAATCAACTAACTTATTCTAAAAATGACAGAGTTTATATATCTTATAAAATTATTTAAGTTGGTACAGGGCCGTATTTAAGCATAGGCTGCAGCCTAGGGCCTGCATCACAAAATTGATTCCTTTTTTGTTTGGTCAGCAACCTCTTAATTAATATAATCGTTAAAATTTTATTCTTCATGTGTTTAAAAAAATTTTTTGTATCTTTTAGCCAAAAACCTCTCTTGGTAGGGCCCAACCCAATGTTTAGCCTAGGAGCCCACACACTCTTAAGCAATGCTCTGAGTCGGTCTATTTTTGCTGACATAGGAATAAACCAATTTGTATAGCAGGGTGGGTCGAAATTTTTTTCAATCAGCTGGGTCTTAAAATCGTAGATGTCAAGATTCTGAACCACTGTGTGGTTGCAATTTTTTTTAAGCGATCATATGATCGATGCTGGCACATATCTGTATGGATAAATCTGGCTCATATTTTTATTTTGGATACATATATGTATATACCCTGTCGACGTGTATTGGTCTAGATTGTGATTTCGTAAATTACTTTGTGGAATACGAATAAGGCAAAGCACCGAATAGATTGTGAAATGAGAAAGTCAATCATAGGCAAAGGTGCCGAAATTGGATCCTCAGAGCCGTATTAGAGCAAGTGCATGAATGTGATATGTGAAGATTTAATTTCTGATTGGACTTCAGAAGAAAAATTCAATAAATTTAGTTTGATTTCAATTGGAAAAAACGTAATTTGCTTTGAATTGGAAAAATTTGAATGCTTTTTAGTTTATGGTGGCTTACAGAGGGCCCTCACAGACTCAAGTTGCAAGTGACTTAAGTGTAGGGTTTCATTATAACATTTTGCCAGATATTTATCAGCAAACTACGATACCGGTCCATACACAAGAAGGCGAGGGTAAGGTCGAAAGAAATGCACGTCAAATAGAGATGATCGATACATCGTCTCGAGCATTTTTTGCAATCGGTTCATAATAGCTTCGAAGGATCGTACCGCTTGTTTGAGGCACGAAATGTCAGTTTGAGCATTTGGATAATAAGAAGAAGAGCAGCAGAGACGGGCCAGGAAGCATTTCGACCAACTCAAATTCCAGAATTGAGCCAGGTCCCAGAAGAACGAGACTTAATTTTCCTAAGTGTATTTCAATTTGGCTTTGGAGCAACGGAAGACAGTTCACTTCTCTGACAAGTCAAGAATTACTTTATTAGGTCACCTCTGCGTCTGCACACGCACTGAAGTCCATCAGGACCTGTTTTCTTTCAAATCAATGAGCAAAAAATTAAGTTTCTCACTTTAACAATCACTAACTGATAGAAACAAAATGAAAATAGTGCAATCATGGGGCCTCTCTAAGTGTACAGGGCTCCTTAAAACGCGCGGGGCACTTCACTTCCATTCTACCCACGGTACAACCCTGGGTTGATCAATATATGCTCTACTCCCTACAGAAAATTGTCCAACTAAGCCACAGTTACTCAGTCTTTTTTATAGTAAAAACGATACACATACGAGCCTCTTTAGGTCGAACCGCGATAAGTCAGAAACCTTCCCATCCCTTCAAGCCCCAAAACCTCCATTGCTCGAAATCAGACCCCTCTATAAGTCGAAATAATTAGTGAGTCCCTACGAGTAAATTCAGTACATACAGTTGCGGTCACCTAATTAACAACGGCTATCACATAGAACTTCTTTTAAGCTTAAGTTTAAAATTGTCGGTCAAATAATTTGAATTTTTATGTGAATTGATTATTAAAAGTAGGCTTTGAATTGTATGTCAATTCTCTACAACTCGAAAAAATAAATTTGCCCTCTGTATCTCGAACATAGCAATGTGTGATCTTACAACCTTTACAACTCGATTATTTGAAACGAATCACCTCTATAGCTCGAAGAAAAATAAGATACCGACTTTAAGAATAGGCCGACAATGTACATCATTGTTCCTTAGAAATCAATATAAAAGCCTAATTATATGTACAATAAATCAATTCTACGAAATGATAGAGAAACTTATGAACACGTGATTTCATTTGAATTTGAGCGAAGTTACTTTATTATTTCCTGACAAAATGAGCTTAAGTCGAAGTCCTCCATAAGTCGAAAACTCTATAACTCGAATTTTTTGGCGTCTCCCTTCAAGTTCGACTTACAGAGGTTCTACTGTAGAAAGACAAAATTAATTTATTACTGGCTTTCCAATAGGCAATATTAAGCTTTCCATGCAGAAGTTGGATTGAAAAGGACAACGCTACGAATTCCATATTCTAAATACAAAAACAGGAATACTTCGCAAACATGAAAAATATTTTAAGCCA